>CM075979.1:30370325-30403323 GCA_038087875.1 Malacoraja senta
ACACACTAGGGATAATTTACATTTTTTTTACCAAACCCAATTAACCTACAAACCCGCTCGTCTTTGGAATGTGCAAGGAGACCAGAGCACCCAGAGAAAACTCACGCAGTCACAGGGAGAACGTACAAACTCCATACAGACAGCACCCATAGTCAGGATTGAATCCAGTTCTCTGGAGCTGTAAGGCAGCAACTCTATCGTTGTGCCACCCTTAGCTTGGGAGATGCTTTTGGAGGAGTTGAGGTTCATGCTGAAGATACTTGCAGATAAAACTGGGAAGGATAAGAGATCATCTCCAAAGAATATCAGTAAACCAATTTGTTGACTGGCACTTTTACACATACCAGCCTTTATTTTCTGTTTTATTTTTGGAAAATTGCATTCAGATTGTGCACCTGCCTTGGTAGGATTTGAATTTTATGTTTTAATAGTCTCAGATGAGGCAACATTCATGGAGAACGCGACAGATGGATAATTCTTTTAGCATACCTGTATCCAAATGATTTCACTTACATGACATGTTTGTATTTTAATGGTTACCATATCAGTCTCTTGGAGTATATTTGCCTAGAGATTTGTTTGGGGTGAGGTAGATCTTTTAGTGCCATGCAATTTGCAATTCAATTTAACCAGGCTGGATAGTATTTGCAGTACTTTTGGGTCAGATCACATCAGTCCTGTAGTTTGCTGGAGTGCTTCATGTAGTCAGTCACAGAAACATAGAAACATAGACAATAGGTGCAGGAGTAGGCCATTCGGCCCTTCGAGCCTGCACTGCCATTCAATATGATCATGGCTGATCATCCAACTCGGTATGCTGTACCTGCCTTCTCTCCATACCCCCTGATCCCTTTAGCCACAAGGGCCACATCTAACTCCCTCTTAAATATAGCCAATGAACTAGCCTCAACTACCTTCTGTGGCAGAGAATTCCTTCCAATCCTGATGCATTTCTATGTTGTTGATTCACAGGATGATTTTATTCACTGTGGAACACCCATTTTAAATGCATCTTTGGAGAACCTGGTGGTGTCCTCAGTGTTGATTTGTTGGCCACTTCCTGGACAATGTGATCCTAATCCCTTGGAAGGCCCCCGAGTTAAAATGAACCAATTTCTTGCAAACCACCACCCTTCCCCAATGTACAACCACTCTCCAGTCTCCCTTTCTCTGCCCTCCTACCCCCCAGTTTAAGTGATGCCCCCACCTCTCCCCTTGCCTCTGCTTGCAGAGAGTACCAGGCAAGTTTCCATTCCCATGCTCTGAGGAATTTTCAACCCTTCTCCCCAATCTCTCTGGGATCCAAGTCAGTGGATATTAATGGCAGAGATTGACAAATTCTTGATTAGAACGGGTGTCAAGGGTTATGGGGAGAAGGCAGTAAAATGGTATTAGGAGGCAGAAATCAGCCATGATTGGTGGAGTAGACTCGATGGGCCGAATGGCCTAATTATACTCTTCTAACTTGTGAACACTAGGGATAATTTACAATTTTACGAAAGACAAATAACCTAAAAAACCTGTATGTCTTTGGAGTGTGGGTGGAAACTGGAGCACCCGGAGGAAACTTGTGAACTTGTGTCCCTCCAACATAACGTCTTGCTAACTGGAGTGAGTCCATGTAGTCACTGAGTGATAGTAAGCTTCAGGCCCTATCCATTGCACCCAGTGCCCAATTGGGTCTATTAAATCAAACGTCGGGAGCGGTTCATTGGGCAGCATGCTGTTATAGCCTAGAAATACGAGTACTTGGTAATTGGTGGGGCAGTGACCATGCTGATCATTGTTCAACTGCATTAGTGGTATTCAAGCTATCAATCTTGATTGATTGTTTCTTGATTAGTACAGGTGTCAGGGGTTATGGCGAGAAGGCAGGAGAATGGGGTTGAGAGGGAAAGATAGATCAGCCATGATTTATTGGCGGAGTAGACTTGATGGGCCGAATGGCCTAATTCTGCCCCTAGAACATATGAACTTTTTGGACCCGAACTGCAATTTCCAGCCCATGTTGTTCTGTATCAATGCTAGCATTCAGTGCTGACAATTCCTGATTCACGGTCATTGAATAAACCAAATTCCATTACCAAATCCACCTTTTGAAATCCTGTTGGTGATGTGGGATTAAAATCTACAACTCCTGTTGCACATACTTTAATAACTATGTCATTGGAATGCCTGCTTGTACATTCCTTGATCTATATATATTTTTTGTCCTTTACTTTAAAACTGCAAAACTGGAGGAATAGCTTGCCAATCTGTGTGGTGTTTTATAAAAGCGACAGTGCAATAGTGAGGGAATATAAAGGTTGTTCGAGGAGTTGGGAACGTTTCAAGGTTTGGCTGCACCTTTGGATTCCTGTGGTCTCTCAGTATTGTTGCATTGGTGACTGCAAGGCAGTAGTATCTTTATTTAAGTTAATCTTGTTTGGCTCTGATTATATCCAGAAAATAAGCCAGTGTCTGTAGTTCCTTCCAACACAGAAAATAACATTGTCTGCCATTCATTGAGATGTTTGTGAGTCTTTATGATTCTCTATGACTCCATGATTCTATAACTCAGCCTCTGAAGGACATACACTGACATTCTCTCTAATTTCTCTGCTAATCACACTTATCTATTTTCTGCCTGTTTGTTGCTCTTTGACCTGCTTCTTTGACCAGGTTTGTAAAACTAAGTGGTAGACAAAGGAAAATAACAGATTTGCACTTCATTTGCAGTTTTTACAATAGTGTACCACAAATGGGCCGGGCAGCAATCACATTACTGTAGAGTAAAAGCAGCAAGAGAGTGAAAGTAGATTCAGGCTACATTTTTGTCAGCTGCCACCTCCTTCCTTTTCTTTCACATCTACCTTGAGTGGTGCCAGTTGAACTCCTTGGTTTACCTCTCGCACAACAGACACTACATATTCTTCAGCATTGGACTGAGATATAAATCTATTTTACAGGTCGATGTCTCAGAACATTGACACAGAAGAGTACAGCACAGGAACAGGCCCTTCAGCCCACAATGTCTGTGCCAAACATGATGCCGAGACCTACTCTTACCTGCCTGCACAAAATCCATGTCCCTGCATATCCATAGGCATATCCAAAAGTCTCTTAAATGCCACTATCGTATCTGCCTCCACCATTGCTCCCAACAGCATATTCCAGGCACCCACCACCCTCCACAATAAAAACAGTTGTCCCACGTATCTCCTTTAAATTTCACCCGTCTCGCCTTAAAGCTATGCCCTCCAATATTTGAGAATTCCATCCTGGGGAAAAAGGGATTGTAGAAAAGTGGTGTTGAATTTCTGTCGAAGTTGTATGTTCTAATTCAGGACATCGCCATGGAGAATGTACAAGGTGCAGCCTGCGCAATATGGCATTAAATATTCAGAAAGTATTTAGTCATGGTTATGCACATTGGTGTTTGCACACAGCTCCTGATTTGGCTCCATTCTATTTACAGGTGACTGACTGAGATAACAACTACTCTCCACGCGACTACACAGTACTCCTGAATTTACTTTAAGAATTTAACATCGAGTTGAAGAGTGTTTTCATTCCACAGAAGACTTGGGTTTAGAATTAAATGGCTGATAAACAAATCAGGTATTTGCACCAATGTTATTTTTACTGTTTGTTAAAATTTTCCTCTAGAATTGCTCTCGACTACGTAGGATAAATTCCATCTAAATTAATAATTAAGGAACTTGTCCTCATTTTAGCAGCAGAATCTGTTTTAACTGTGGTAAGACCTTTTAATATTTCAGCCTTCCTCTCTTCCAAATCACTACTCAAAATGGGGTACAGTCTTCCTGGTAAGAGATGCCCATTGTAAACTGAGCTGATGGCTGTTCATGTATATTGTTTTACTCAAGGAATTTAAAGGCTAAAATTCACCCGTATTTTACTGTTACTGCATTCTGAATTGTATCACTTTTGTGTGCTTGTTTACAAAATTACCTTGACTGCTTTCCACCAAAGGAGAATCTTTAGTTCTACTGTATGCTAAATGCATGCAGCTTGGACAAGATCTATGGTTTCCTTCTTTTGTTTCTGCATGGACAAGTGTTTAATTGTCATATATCCTGACAACAGAACAATGAAATTCTTACTTACAGCAGTTTAAAGGCCCTTAAACAATACATTGATATACAATAATCAATAAATAATAACAGTAATACTAGATAGCTATAATGGTTTAAAAACCAAAGTCCATAAACATAGTCCATCGAGGATCATAGTGGCTGAGGTTAGTGTTGTTAAAGGGCCTGTCCCACTTTGGCGTCATTTGCGCATCACGCAGATGGCGCGCGAAGATTTTGTACATCCCAAAATCCTGCCTAGGTCACCATGCACCATGCGCGGCACGATGCGCACTTCGTGCGTCGTGACGTGTAAATGATGTCACGTAAATTACGCGCAAATGACGCCCAAGTGGGACAGGCCCTTAAGTGTTCAAGAGCCCGATAGTTGCTAGGAAGAAGTTGTTCTTGAACTTTGTTGTCACTGTGTTCAAGCTTCTCTACCTTCTTCCCCAATAGTAGTAGCGAATTGAGACTGTGACCAGGGTGGTGTGGGTTTTTGATGATATCAACTGCCTGTTAAGACAGCATCTCCTATAGATCCATTCAATCGTGGGGAGGTCAGTACCTGTGATGGACTGGTCAGTGTCTACAACCCTCTGTATTCTACTTCCGTCCTAGATGTTGAGTTGCTGAACCAGACTGTGATACATCTAGTCAGTCTGCTCTCCACTGTCCACCTGTAGAGGTTTGGTATTCATCAACATACCAAATTTCCTCAATGTTATAAGGAAGTAGAGGTGTTGATGAGGTTTTTTGTGCTTGCGTCAATTTGCTGGACCCAGGAACTTCAGAGATATGCTGGGTCTTTCCACTGTGGTCAAGTCGATAAAGACAGATTCATGAATCCTTGCCTTATACCTCCTGAAGTCAATGTTCAGCTCCCAGGTCCTACTGACAGACAATGGACAATAGGTGCAGGAGTAGGCCATTTGGCCCTGTGAGCCAGCACCACCATTCAATGTGATCATGGCTGATCATCCCCAATCAGTACCCCGTTCCTGCCTTCTCCCCATATCCCCTGACTCCCCTATCTTTAAGAGCCCTATCTAGCTCTCTCTTGAAAGTATCCAGAGAAATGGCCTCCACCGCCCTCTGAGGCAGAGAATTCCACAGACTCACAACTCTCTGTGTGAAAAAAGTGTTTCCTCATCCCTGTTCTAAATGGCTTACCCCTTATTCTTAAACTGTGGCACCTGGTTCTGGACTTCTCCTACATTGGGAGAAGTCCAGAACCAGGACTATACCCAATTGGCCTTGCTTATTGAAGCTGATGATTATACCCAATTGGCCTTGCTTATTGAAGCTAGCAATACTTTCCATGAAGGATAACTTAATTTTTCTGTTGGAGATTGTCCTCCCAGCTTTTGCATAAGAGTTTAATCCGCTGTAGATATAAGGGGTAAATATTCACCCAGCTGCATTTTAGCTGCTCTCTGGAGGTTAGATGTGCAGGTCAGATAAAGCTGGAATGTGGAATTTTCCTCTGCACTCTTCCAGCTTTCTCAGTAAGTTTCTTCACACCAGCTTCAAACCCCTGTCTCACGGTGGGAGCTGACCCACGAGATACCCCGAGCTTAAAACAAATTTAACTCGTGGTAATCACGTACGATTAACGTAGCGGGAACGTCGGAACTCGTGGACGCAACTTAGCGACTCTTGGCGCTAATGGCAGGTACCCGTGACACATGTTAACTCTTGGAAAAATTCAAACATGTTTAAACTTTTCCACGAGTAAAATGTACTCTTGAGGTTAAAATTTGAAACATTTAAACACGTTGTAAGAACGTGGTGGCCCGTGCGTTTACCTTAGTGACTCGTGAGTCTACCGTGGGAACTCTTTAACTCAGCGGGCAGGCAGCATCTCTGGAGACAAGGAATGGGTGATGGGATGACATTTCCAAATTGGGGGGGGGTGGGGTGGGAGGAGGGAGGGGGGGATGGAGGAGAGACCTTGTGTGTGTGTGTGTCTCTCTCTCCCTCCCTCTCACACAGGCTGAGAGACTCTGCCTCTGTGAGTGTACGTCTCTTTCTCCCCTCCCACACAGTAAGACCGAGGTAAGTCCATCTGTCTCCAACATACACAGTAAACTCTGCTTTGTGTGTGTATATACACGTCTCCCCCCATTTTCTCTTTCTCCTCCCCCCACCTCTCTCTTTCTCCCCCCCCCACCTCTCTCTTTCTCCCCCCACACACAATAAGACCGATGAATTCTGCTTAGTCTCTCATCCCTCCTAACACACACAGATAGACCGAGGTCCTGTGCGCTCTTTCTCTCTCCCCCACAGTCACGCCGAAGTACACCACACTGCCTCTGTGCCTCTCTCTTTTTTTTTTTTTTTTTTGCAGAAGGATAAATCAATTTCTTTCTTTCATTTTTTCTTTCTCTCTCTCTCTCTTTCTCTCTTTCTCTCTTTTTCTTTCTCTCTCTCTCTCTCTCTCTCTCTCTCTCTCTCTCTCTCTCTCTCTCCCTCTCTCCTTCATGCAGTCAGAGGTTCACACTGTCTCTCTCTCTCTCTCTCCCCTACACACACACACAGACTGAGGTACACACTGCCCGTTTTGTGTGTGTGTCTGCCTCTGTCTCTCTCTCCCACACACACAGTTAAAGGTACTCCATGCTGCCTGTGTGTGTGTGTGTCTCCCTCTCTCACTGTCCCACCCCCCACACCCACACACAGTCAGTCAGTCAGAGGAACTCCACACTGTGTGTGTGTGTGTGTGTGTGTGTGTGTGCGCCTCTGTCTCTCCCTATCACAGTCAGAGTGAGGTACTCCCCCCCGCAGTCTCTCCGCGGCTCTCCCCGGCAGGGTGCATCTGCCTCCCTCAGGCTGCCAGGCAGTCAGACACGACTCCGGTGGCGGGCTCCATGCAATGCTCCTGCCGGCCGTGGGAGCAGCGACGGAGGGACAGGGGGAAGTTGGCCACCAGCGGGGCAGTCTGGCTCTCCATGCAGTCCGAGTCTCGCTGGATCCTCGTAATCCTCTGCCTCTGTCAAATGGGTGAGTTTAACCTGACCCCCCCCTCCCCCCCAACCTCCTCCACCTCAACTCATGCCTGGGCACCAAAGCTGCGCAGGAGGCGAATCCCGAGCTCCGTCTCCCAACAATCTGATGTGCGCATCCGTGCACATTCAAAGATTTAATCTCCAGTCTCCCCGCAGTGTGTAGACCTGGCAGTAAATTCAATTAAAATATAGCAAACCTCCGCCTGATGGTGTGTGTGTGTGTTTCAAACAAATCATCAGTATAACTGCTCTGGCACTGGACGGTGCGCATTTTCCCTTTGTTGGTCACATCAATAGATGCGGCCTTCAAAGCCACAGGATGGAGATGTTGCTTTTTAAAACAGACCTTCATTGAAGGTTGGCTCAAGAGTAACTCGGAAAGGAACTTGTTAACTCGGGAGACGAACTTGGAATATCACAGAAACGACAGTTAACGGCAAACTTGAGTCGTACCCGTGGGAACTCGGTTAAACTCTTGATCATACACTTGGAATCTCGTGCACAACCACAAGTCTTTCGCTCGGGGTACCTTGTGGGTCAACTCGCACCGTGAGACAGGGCTTTCACGTGGCTGCTCCTGAGAACATCAGTATCTATCTAATGTATGCCTCCTTGCCACCTTCCCCTCAGCTAACAACGAACCATTCTACATTTCCTTATAACCCTTTGATCTGTCACTTTCCCGGCCATATCTCCTCTCCCCAACTCTCAGTCTGAAGAAGGGTCTCGACTCGAAACGTCACCTATTCCTTTTCTCCAGAGATTCTGTCTGACCTGTTGAGTTTCTCCAGCTTTTTTGTGACTGTCTTTGATTTTAGACTAGCATCTTCAGTTCCTTCCTACACACAGTTTCTCATCACCACAGACTGCAACATTGAGTGGTCATTGTCTCAATTAGGACCCGTTTCTGTGAGCAGTGTTTCCCAGTTGGAGCTGAACTCCATTAACAGAGCCTGCTTGTGTCTCTCGAAAGGTTGGTGCATTTTTGCTCAGGTATGCGGTGGGAGATAGTGTTGAGTTTTGCAACTTGCCAAAGACAAAGCCGGCTCCGCTGTTTGTAGATGCTACCCTGGATTCTCTGGTGCAGAAGTTGGGGAAGGTGAGAGATACCCAGATTTTGCAAGGAGTCAGGTGGCCTTCCAGACACACACCAACAAGATGGTGACAGAGGATGGTGCGGCAGTTGAACCATGAGAATCTGGAGATAGACACAAAATGCTGGAGTAACTCTACGTTTAAGAAAGAACTGCAGATGCTGGAAAAATCAAAGGTAGACAAAAATGCTGGAGAAACTCAGCGGGTGAGGCAGCATCTATGGAGAGAAGCAATAGGCGACGTTTCGGGTCGAGACCCTTCTTCGGACTGATGAGGGGGGAGGCAGAAAAAAGCAAGGAAGAGGCGGAGACAGTAGGCTTGTGGGAGAGCTGGGAAGGGGAGGGGAAGGAGGGAGAAAGCAAGGACTGTCTGAAATTGGGGAAGTCAATGTGTAAACTACCCACGCGAAATATGAGGTGCTGTTCTTCCAATTTTCGCTGGGCCTCACTCTGGCAATGGAGGAGGCCTAGGACAGAAGGTCGGATTTGGAGTGGGAGTTGAAGTGCTGAGCCACCGGGAGGTCAGGTTGGTTGTTGCGAACTGAGCGGAGGTGTTGGGCTGTTGAGTAACTCTACGGATCAGGCAACATCTCTGGAGAAAAGGAATATTCACCGTTTCAGGTTGGAAGAATGGTTCGAAATGTCACCTATTCCTTTTCTCCAGAGATGCTGCCTGACCTGCTGAGTTACTCCAGTATTTTGTGTCTATCTTTGGTATAAACAAGCATCTGCAGTTCCTTCCTACACATGATAATCTGGGTGCAGTTCCACAAAAGGGGCGTGATCTTGAAAGCCTGTAATTTCAAATGCAATATTCAACCACAATGATATTTATTTGAACATCTCCTCCTAACACTCAACCCCCAACTATCTCAATAGAGATCCACCCCCCCCCACCCCCCACCAAATTTAACGTGCACACTGCCACTACGTACTCTTGCATAATGAAGCTACAAACCCCATGCCTGTGTCTCACTGTGTATACACTGCTGTAGCTATTCAACCATGGCAGGTGCAACGCCGAAACGCGTTCATTAATACCCCTCTCCCTCTTGCAGGCGTAGGTGCCTCACAGCTGGAGTTGACCTGCAGGGGCAGGTGTGGCTGCATCCCTATGGAGGAATGGTGCAGACCATCGTTGAAGTGCCATTGCAGAGTCCATGACCAGTGAAGGAGCTGAAACCAAGCAAGGTGACAGTATCCTCATAACTTAATCCTCCATCTCACGACCCGCTAATCCCACAGGCTCTTCTGATTTAACAGCGGCAGATGGAATAAACAAGTTTAGTTTAGAGATACAGCGTGGTTCAGTCCACCAAGTCCACACCGACCAGCGATCCCCACACTCTAACGCTATTTTACACACACTATGGACAATTTATAATTATACCAAACCAATTAGCCCACAGACCTGTATGTCTGTAGTGTGGGAGGAAACCGGAGTGCCCTGAGAAAACCCACAGTGGGTCACGGGGAGAACATATAAACTCCGATAATTAGGATTGAACCCGGGTCTCTGACACTGCAAGGCAGCAACTCTACCGCTGTGCCACCTCAGTAAGCTTCTCTTACTTTTCACTCAACTTTTGCCATTCTTCCAGATAATTTGAGTACTGTATTTACAGACCTGTTATACTGCTGCATGCAAGAACTATGTTGTTCTGTATGACAATTAGACACTCTTGACTCTTGACTCTCTTAACCAAATATGTTAAGTGGATAGGTGGTGGTAATAGACATTATAATACTTGTTTAACACCCCCTTGTTATCAGCTCAGGCATTCGCACTGTATAATTTAGACTGCACTGTTGATTATAGAAGCTGGGAAGTCACGCTGGAGTTATATAAGATGTTGGTGAGACCGCGTTTAGGGTATTATGAAGATAAACACAAAATACTGGAGTAACTCAGCGGATCAGGCAGCATCTCTGGTGGCGTAGCGGTAGAGCTTTTGCCTTCCAGCGCCAGAGACCTGGGTTTGATCCTGTCTACGGGACGCTTGTCTATATGGTGTTTGTACCTCCTCCCCATGAACTACGTGGGTTTTCTCTGAGATCTTTTCTTTCCTTTCACACTCCAAAGACGTACAGGTTTGTAGGTTAATTGGCTTGCTGTATGTAGGATTGCGTTAATGTGTGAGGATCGCTGGTCGGTGCGGACTCGGTGGGCCGAAGGGCCTGTTTCCATGCTGTATCTCTAAACTAAACTAACCTAAAAGGAATAGGCAAAGTTTCAGGTCGAGACCCTTCTTCAGAAGGGTTTAGGGTATTGTGTTCAGGTTTGGTCAACATGTTAAAGGAAATGTATTGTCAAGCTAGAAAGAGTGCAGAGAGGATTTACAAGGATGTTGCCAGGACTCAAGGGCCTGAGTTATATAGGGAGAAGTTGAGAAGGCTAGGACTTTATTCCTTGGAGTGCAGGAGGGCAAGTTTGACTAAAAGGGCCTGTTTCCATTGTATGACTTTATGACTCTAAGTTAATTTGCAAGGTCTGCATGTGATGTGTCAAGAGTATCTTTGTCCAAGACATGGTCTGGGAAAAGGGAAGCCAGGTGTAACTTCTGGGAAGCTGATGTGGCAAACATGCTCTGCTGCAGGAGAGTCAAATGAAGACTTCACGGATGCCAATCCTATCCAGCATGAGGAGTGTGGAACTTTATTAACATACCTGTACCCCTTCTGATGACAAACGTCCTCTGATTCCACCGCAGTGCCGGCAGATGCTACTTAATATCTGAATGCTTTGGTTATCTTGCACATTGTTGCCTCTCTGGTTGAGGATTACAGGGCTGAGGAGGGCTCATGGTGTTTCACCAATTTCTCAGTAGGATTGGTTCAGGTAGGATATGGGTGTGGATGTGGTCAGTGTTCACCTTGAACCTGCTGTATAGTTTTACACTGACGGCCTTCAGGGCATCCACTGTCTCCACTGTATCAGTATCCTTGCTGCTTCTCATTAGACTGCTCATACCCATGAGGAAATGTCACAGCCTGAAAATGGGCCTAGTGAGCTCAAGCCTACTGACAGATTCTCCCACCATATGCTAGGGATGTATTCCCGATCTCCCAATCCACCCCGTTGCAGCCCTTGCACTTTAAACTGCACTTTCTCTGTAGCTGTAACACAATATTCTGCACTCTTAAATTTGTCTTGTGCACTACTTATTGTATTCGTGTATGGTATAATTTGCTTGGATAGTACAGAAAACAAAGTTTTTCACTGTACCTCGGTACACTTGACAATAAGTGTACCGAGGAAGGAAGGTCAGCGCTCCTCGGACAACACCGGCATCATCGCCCCGCTGCCTTAGCCGTCCCTGTCCACCACTATGTGCAGCCGCCAAAGGGGGAGGCAGTTGGGATCACCTCACCACCGCCTCCCCTCCTCCACCAGGCAACAGGGAGGTGCGGGGCCGAGTCGTGCAGGTGCTTCAGACGGCGGGAAGGGGCCACCCCCATCCTCCCTCCCTCCCTCCTCCCGGCGTCGGCGTGCGGGAGTTTTAAAAAAAAACGGTTATTGCTGTTGGTGGTGTAGCACGCAGCAGCCGCTATGAGGGCAGGCGGGGTGCAGGAGGAGGTGGAGCCGCCACCGCTGATGCTGTGCAGGCCCGTCATTCGCTCCAACCCTCCGTCACCCGCACTACAGCCGTCGCCACCACCGCCGACCCGAAACGTCACTTATTCCTTTTCTCCAGAGATGCTGCCTGACCCGCTGAGTTACACCAGTTTTTTGTTTCTATCTTCGGTATAAACCAGTATCTGCAGTGTCAAGCCAGACAAAATGACCGGGATTTTAGGTTGCCCGGCGGGACTTTAGGTGGCCATTGGCACCCGGGCAACCGTTAATTTCGAGCCCTGGTTGAAAACATAAAATAGGAACCACGTTCCTGCATTAACCACGTTCCTACACTAACCCCATTGCAGAATTGTTGCACACTTAAAGGAGGACATTTAGCCCTTTGAGTTTCTGCTGTTGCTTTTGACAGTTTCTTGGTCCTTCTCCCTTATTCCTGCAATTATGTTTTCCTTCAAGTACGTATAGGTAGAACATTATTTCAGTCTGAGGAAGGGTCTAGACCCAAAAGGTTATCTATCCATGTGCTCTGGAGATGCTGCTTGACCTGCTGAGTTACTCATAGAATAATAGTCATACAACATGGAAACAGGTCGTTAGGCTCAACTTGCCCACACCAACAAACATGTCCCATCTAGACTTGTCCCACCTGCCTGCATTTGGCCTGTATCCCTCTAAGCCTATCTTATCCATGTACCTGTCTGATGACACAGAGTAGGAAACGTTGATTCATTATTTCAGTTTCCTTTTTGTTCTTGTCCTTCTGTTTCCATGATCTCTGTCTCGAGACTCCTCCATCAGTGAAAACTGTTTCTCTTTATCCATTTGTTCTGGATCCTTCATAATGTTGAACGCTTCTGCTAATCTTCTCTAACAGGATCAGTCCCAGCTGCTCCAGACTATCCATAGAATGACAGGCTTGTGAAATGGGGTAAAGCTGGGTGGGTAACTTTTTCTACATCAATGAGTTTTAGAGGAGTTTCATGGACCTGCCGTTTCTTGCCTCACTCAAATGCCTCAATAATGTAATAAAGCTCCATCCCGCAGCCTGGTTTATGGCTCCAAGATTATCACAGTCTGCAAGGTTACCCGTTCAGATGCAGACAGGGTGATAGTGTTCTATTAATGAAGTTCAGCGGTGAGTGCAGCAGGCAAGTCCTGGCAAGAAATTCCATGCCAATATCTTGTCCCTCCATATTCTTCCTACTAAATCTTTCATTTCTCAGCATTCATTTTCATCCACCGACTATTCTACTAATCTATTTGTGGTTGATGTTGTCGCTGTTGATATTATCTTCCTCCTTATCGACCTAGTTTTGGTAATCCAGCAGATTTTGAAATTCTATTTGTACATCAATTGACTAAATGTTCAGGCATCACTTGCTGGACTTCTACACCATCTGATAACCCCTATTTGCTACTGTCTGTTTCTTGTTCCTAAGCTCATTTCCTATTTTTGCTAAAACTATATGTTTTTTTCCCCCCACACCCCATGATTCGCTCGATGTTCAAAATTTTATCGATCTGTTTTGTATTTATTCAGTGACTGAACACGCACTGACTTCTAGCTGGGAATTACCATTCATGGACACCAGCCACTTTGAAAATTAATAATTCGCACTTAGTCAGCATTGCATACAAACTCACCCTGTTTTTATTCATGTTTTACAAAATTTGTATTTAACTTTAGATTAGATGTCTTTGTATCTGAACATTGCATTCCATTTGTCACAATGTGGACGTATAACCTATCTTATTGAACCCTCATCTTCCTCCTCCTGGGCTTGCATTGTCAGCACTGTGCAACAATCCACTCATCTAAGTTACTGATACCCTTCTGATAAGCTGTTAATCATTGTCAGGCAGGTCAAGAAAGTCCCAATTATTCCGAGTCTTTCTTTTCTCTGCATTTAGTAATCCCTGCTAATTTATTCCCCAAACCTGCAATCCACTTTTTTAATATGGCAATTAAATACTTTTTGTAAAATCAATATACCTGTATGCAACGTCAATGGGTTCCAGCGTAGCTGCACTGGCTAATTATACCTTCAAAAACAAATCTGGTGGAATCGTAAAGCATGGGTTCCCTTCTATAAATCATTGTTCAGTCTATGCAACAGTAATGATTTTCTCGATGCTCTGTTGCCTTATTGATAACATTGACGTCATGCTAACCACTCTATGTATTTTCTCTCCTTCCTTTCTAGAATAGCGGGGCCATGTTTGTTAATATGATAATTATTCTAAAATTATTCTAAAACTTTGGAAGATCATAATTAAACATTCATCATCTGTTGCTAACTTGTTTTTAAATCCCTAGGTTGTAGACCATTTGGTCTGAGGAATTTGTTGGCATACAATGCCATTCATTAACTCGTACTTTCTTCGAGAATCTATTTAGCTTCTTCATTCACACTTAATCACTTGGTTCCCTATTATTTTCCAGAATTTTTTTTCTATGTTCCATGCAAGAATTAAGAATTTGTTTTATTATTTCTGCCTTTTCCATTTTTACCATTATAATTTTTCAAGTTTCCCAATAAGCCAATGTTTCTTTTTTTTTTCCCTTAGAAGCTTTGCAGTCTCTTTGCTAGTGTATTCTTCTTTTTCCTTATCACTTTACTCTCCCCTCCCACCTGAACACGCATTTCTTCCACCACCCCACCACCCCCTTTCCTTCCCCACCACCCCCTCTCTCCCCATCCATCCCCTTCCACCTATACCATCCCCTTCCACCTATCCACCCTCCCTCTGGCCCTCTAAATTTCACTCCTTCTCTCCTTACCCAAGACCCTTTTGTCACCTCATCATCCCTAGTCTTTGTCACTTACTCCACCCATCTACCAATCAAACCCCCCTCAACTGTATCCACCCATCACACACCAATCTTTGTCCCACCCCCACCTCTTTTCCAGCTTTCCCCTGCCACTCTACAATCAGACTGAAGAAGGGTCCCGACCTAGGACGGTGCCAATCCGTTCCCACCGCAAATGCTGCAACGCCCGCTGAGTTTCTCTGGCATTTTGTTTTATTCCTTATCACTTTCTGACTTGCTCTTTGATGAAATGCAAACAAACGTTCCCAGTTTGTACGATGCGTTGCGAGTGAATTAAACTCTCTCCTGTGTCTCTTGCAGTTTGCCCAATAAGCTGATCAATGGAGGCATCGCAGGATTAATTGGCGTCACCTGTGTGTTTCCCATAGACTTGGCAAAAACACGGCTTCAAAACCAGCGGAATGGCCAGCGGATCTACAGCAGCATGTGAGTACGGCAGGAGGTTTACCTCCCTCATTCGGGTCCATCATTATGCATCTGATGGGTTTTAAAAACAAATAATCTAGTTCTTCGCAAAAAAAAAGCCTCAGACTCTGGAAATCTGAAATCTCAAATGTTGTATTCTTTCCCAGCTTCTGTACTGTGCAAAAAGAGACACAAATGCTGGAGAAACTCAGTGGGCCAGGTGGCATCCCATGAGACGTTTTGGGTCGGGACTTTTCCGCAGACTGATTGTAGGGGGGAGGGGAAAGAAAGCTGGAAGAGAGGAGAGGCAGGACAAAGCATGGCAGGTCATAGGTCAACATGGGCAAGGGATGATTTTGATAGGCAGATGGCTGGGCAAAGGCAGCTTGATTATTGATTAGTAAGGGTGTCAAGGGTTGTGAGGAGAATGGGGTTGGGAGGGAAAAATAGGTCACCTGTGATTGAATGGCAGAGTAGACTCAATGGGCCAAATTTCCTAATTCTGCTCCTATGATTTATGAAAGGCTACAGATGAAAACAACAGGTGTGAGACAAAAGGACTCCATTGAAAATTGTGAAGCTAGAGGAAGGAGTGTAGGTGGAGGGGATGAGAGAAACTCTCTCTTTCTGTACCGTACATACTGCTTTGCATAACCACTTTTGCTTTCTGGTTCTCCAGATGCTAATTCCCGTGCTTCCTTTAACACAGCAGGACCCTGGTTCCTGCACTCCTTATAAACTTGGTTTACTAGAAAATTTATTATGCCACTGTGCAATATTTTTAAATAATGAATTGGAGTAATAATAGGAATATCATCCAGGCAGCACAGTGGCGCAACTGCTAGAGTGCCAGAGACCCAGGTTTGATCCAGACCTCGGGTACTGACTGTGTGGAGTTTGCACGTTCTCCCTGTGACCGCGTGGGCTTCCTCTGTGTGCTCCAGTTTCCTCCCAAGTCCTAAAGACATGTGGGTTTGTTGCTCTGTAAAAATGGTCCCTAATATGTAAAGAGTGGAAGACAAAGTGAATTGGTGTGAACAGGCGATTGGTGGCAGGCTTGGACTTGGTGGGCTGAAAGACCTGTTTCGATGCTGTATCTCTAAATTAAACTCATCTCATATCTGCCAGTATGGCACCACCAAAATCTAAAATGTTTCATTTAATGGGAGTTGTTTGTATTTGCATTAACACTTTGCGCTTTTTGTGCATAGTTGGCATTTTGAACCAGTCATGCCCAAAGAGGTTAATTCTAACCGTCCCATTCTGCTGTCAGCTACACTACTACATCCAATCTGATCCTTGTGCTACTTTTGCTGTTAGATTGGGCTTTGTTTTCCCCCAAAGCAAAGCAAGGTGATGATCAAAATTGAGTGACAGCATCTGCTTGTTGAATAATAAACATATTGGACGCATGAACATGAGCAGAGGTTGGAAAAAGTCCTGCCTTTGAGATGGGAGATGCCTGCTTTGCTGTACAGATGAGTTTGATGTCTGAGCATTTAGGTTGTGGGAGGGATGGAGTCGAGAGGTAGATCAGAGCAGAAAGTGCCTCAGTGGCAGAGGATATTTTAGGGAAGAAAGACTGTGCCATCTTGCATGGACCGAAGAACTGACTGGAATAAACTCTAACGTACTTGGGCTGTTTCTTCAAATTCTTGTTCATAAGTCATTGGAGCAGAATTAGGCCCTTCGGCCCATCAAGTCTACACTGCCATTCAACCATGGCTGATCTATCTTTCCCTCTCAACCCCATTCTCCTGCCTTATCCCCATTACCCCTGACACCCATACTAATCAAGAACCTGTCAACCTCCGTTTTAAAAATACCCAAATTCTAAGGCTAAAAATTATATGTTGTGAATTTTTTTAAATCTTAAGGTGCTTATTTCACCCGTGGGAGTTTCTGAATTGTAGAGGCTTCAAACAGATTTTTGGATGTAATCAGCTTTCAGGATTTTTTTATTCACTCCAAAATATTTGTTCTTTTATTTTTCCTTCCTTAAATCCTACAATTTTCTCATTGCTCATTAGCCTGACAAGTTGATGACGCTAGCATGAGAGGGAAGAGTTGTAAAGTAAATATAGTTTCATGTTGCAGCATGTGATTGCTAATGGTGCATTGAAGGTCACCTCTGATATCATAATTTGTCCTTGAAAATGCAGTACAGGGCGAGAGGCTGAAAGTAAAACTAACGTCGCAAAAAATGCACTTTTGTGAACATCATGTGGATTAATGATTTTTAACAAAATAGATACTGCCACATTTATATCACTAGTTCCACTAATTTGTGTACAGTGTTCAGACATTTACAGTGTTGCTAATTATTTACAGTATTTCATCCTTGAGTCGGAAGTTCTGCTCGTTAATGAAATAAAGTTTGCTGTGCGTCGCATGTATGCAGATTATAAACTAACAATTGAAAAATGAAAATTACTTTATCCACAACTTGATTCTGTT
Source organism: Malacoraja senta (assembly GCA_038087875.1). Classification (NCBI taxonomy): domain Eukaryota; kingdom Metazoa; phylum Chordata; class Chondrichthyes; order Rajiformes; family Rajidae; genus Malacoraja; species Malacoraja senta. The sequence continues at coordinate 30,387,776 of CM075979.1, forward strand.
TACAGTTCTGGTATCAAGACTGGAGAGCTGTGTGATCTGGAAAAAGCAGAGGAGTTTTGCAAAGATGTTACCAGAATATTAAGGACTGGAATATTATAGTTTTGGGGATGAAGATTGAGTTTGGAGGACATGGGTTTAAGGTGAGGGGGTGGGGGTGGGGGGGAAGATTTAATAGGAACCTGAGGGGTAACTTTTTCAAGTAGAAAGTAGTGGGTGTCTGGAACGAGCTGCCGGAGGAGGTAGTTGAGTCAGGTAGTATCGCAACATTTGAGAAACATTTGGACAGGTACATGGATAGGACCGGTTTAGAGGGATATGGGCCAAACGCAGACAGGTGGGTCTAGTGTAGATGGGACATGTTGTTTGATGTTGGCAAATTGGGCCAAAGGGCCTGTTTCCATGCCATGTGACTCTATGGCTATCTGGCTATTTCATTTGGAACGGGAGAGCTGAGGGAAGAATTATTTTGGGTGGATAAAATGAAGATTTACCTATTTCCTAGGAGATGTAAAAAGCTAGAGATGGTGGGGCACCTAAAATAATTAGTTGAAGGATTTTTTTTCAGGGGGAAGTCCTTTACATTGTGAGGCCAGTAAAAGTCTGTAACTCTAGTCTGAAAGCATGGAAGAGATGAAAACCGACACCAGTTTTAAGTACATTTGTACTTGAAGAGCCATCACCTACCAGAAAGTGGGTTTGGATTCTGGTATCAAAAATGTGTCATATTTGCAAAAAGAATTTCACTCTGCAGGTTTGGAAACTCTTTTGACCAACACTGACATGATGGGCCAAGTGGCCAGCTTCTTGGTCATAAATGTTTCATAACTTTGCATGAACATCACAAATCCTAATGAGAGGAAAGATGGGACATGTTATGGAATGGTTGTTTTTTGGTCTTTGATGTTTCAGCTGTGCTTGTACAAGAGAGATTCTCAGTGCAATGTGGGGATGTGTTTGAAAGCAGGAGCTGAAGAAAGTCAGGAACGAGTAGAGTGTGGCTGGTATTTTGCAGTTTGGCCAAATTGGAGGCTTGGCATGTCAATAATCTACAATATAACCAGGTATGACAGAATGATATACAATAGTTTAGCAGATACGATAGTGGCACTTAAGAGGCCTTTATATAGACACATGGATATGCTGAGAATAGGGGATATGGATCACATGCAGGCCGAGGAGATTATTTAAGTTTGCATCATGTTCTGCACAGACATTGTGGGCTGAAGGATCTGTTCTTGCGCTGTACTGTACTATGTCCTATGTTGAACAGAATTATTATTTTTTGGAGTGGGGGGGGGGGGGGGGGAGGGAGTGGAGTGCTGGTCACTTCCAAAGGTCAGAAAGAGAATGAAACTTGTCACTCACTCATACGCAATGAGTGGCAAATAGGAAAAATGCCTTGAAAATACAATTAGTATGAAGATGGAGATAATGATCACCTACCCACCATGCTTGGAGCTCTCCTTATGAGGTGATTTATATACATTTTGTTGATGATTAATTTTTCATGTTGGAGAATGGTACATAAGTGAATCCTTTCATGGTGAAACTATTAAAGTGAGAATGAAAAATGGGTTGTCATCATGAAGAACAATTGAAGGAAATCTCCAGTATCTGTCTTTAAATTGAGAGAAAGACAGGCAGCAGTTACACATTCTATGAATGCTTAAGGGAAAGTTGTAATTCTCCTTCTGTTTCAGGTCTGACTGCCTTATTAAGACAATCCGATCAGATGGCTATTTTGGAATGTATCGAGGTATGTCTTTTTTTTAGTTTTCGGTTTTCTACTTTATTCTATAAGTATGCAGAGGGGTTCATAAATAGTGTAACAACTTTTAACTCCCAATCCTTTTGTGTTTGACCATCTTTAAGTAATTACTTGGTGTATCTGAATTACGTTTGTGACGGTTTGATGGCTTAGAATTTACCTAAGTTGGGGCAGCAATGACTGGCAACTGGAAGTAGCAGAACCTATTGTAACAATTGTACATCTTTACATCATGAAGCCAGTAATTGACAGGTGAATATTCATAAACATTATTATGAATATTCAGCATTTGTTTAAATCTGCTTTGAAGTCTACAAGCTAAGTCCATGAGAGCAAGAAATGTGTTGACCTCTGAATGTCAAGAGATGAAAAAGGATAGCTGCAAATTATCAGATGTAGTAAGTGAAGTCCAGAGAAGGTTCCCAACTGTGTATCATGTTTATAAAGGACTTGGAATTATAGAATAATTGCACCACTGAGGGTGGCCATTTGGCCCATCGTGTTCATGCCAGTTCTTTGCCAGAGCAACTCGCCATCTCCAGCACTGGACCCTTATCTATGATCGTCCAAATTTTTCTTCACTGACTACCGAACCAATTCTCTTGTGAAGACCACAATTAAACCTGCTTCTACCTTGGATAAGTAGATATTAGCCACAAACTTGATGATGACCCAGATAGCCATGGCATTTTAAGAAAAGTGAATCCCAGCGATAGATTACAAGGAGATATGAATGGACAAGACCATGGCAGGTGGATTTCAAGGTAGGCAAATGTGAAGTCAAATAATTTGGACATAAAAAGTATACATCAGAGTATTTTCTCAAATTTTTAGTGCAAGGTTATAAGGAGCAGCGATAAAAAGAGATTTAGAAGTCTATGTATCTATTGGGAGAAGGTAGATGTAGATTGGTCCAGCAAGGCTAGGCTGCACATTACTACTGTAAAAAAAACCCTAATAAGTATGGGACACTGTATCTTTTGCCATGGAGGAAGCATCGTAAGAATTTACCAGAATGACACCTGGATACCAAGGATTCAATTAAGGTGTGATTACGGAAACACAGGCTGCATTCCACAGAATTTATAAGATTAAGACATGATTTGCTAAGATCACTGACAAATTGATCGGCAGTGAAAGCGATGTCTGCATCTTCAGCAAGCTGGGACTTAGAATTGTCTAAAAAGTAGAGCACACCCTTTCTGGATGTTGGGAAGCATTTCACTTGCAAGTCGGTAGATACTTAGAACCTAATTCCACACATAACAGTTGAAGGGAGGTTGATGTTAATTTTGAATTGGAGTCTGATAAATTTTGTTCACAGGAACAAAAGCAGGCATAAAGTATGAACTCAAAGATTATTCGGGTTTTTTTAATTGATTGTATGACAAAACAAACTAAAGGAGTTAAATGGCCAGCTTCTGAACTCATTTTTATCTATGTTCTTTGAACAAGGTGTCAGTGGGAACAGAGCAATAAGTTGTGATGCACGCTGCTCCACATCACTTATTATGGGGTCCCCAGTGAAAACCTGGTGAATCCACTGAGGTAAAGAAAGAGACTCTAAGAGAGAGTAGACATGATTACCTTTTTAGATTTTTTAAAATGTATTGGCTGCTTTAGTTGAAGGTTTTTAAGTAGGATACACAGGTCAAAACATTATGTGCAAGCACATCAGGAAAATCTGCTTTACAGTGTCATCCTCACCTGCTGCATGCAACATTAGAGTGAGATAATCTGAATAATCGGTTCTGTATATCATTAAACTAAACGTTGAGAAAGTGAATTTAAAACTGAGTAACTGCAATCTTGAAGGTGCTATGTAATAGACTACATAGCCCATTCCTGTTCCTAATTTGTATCTTCATATGATGACAAGATTAATAACACACCATGCTAACTCTTTCAGAAAGGAGGAGTGTCCTTTACACAGTATTTATTCCCTCCCTGAACCTCCTCACCTCTACATCACTCTACTTTATTATTTTCAAAAAGGCTTATTATTACCAAAAAGGTCATATTTAACAAAGACAGACCTAGTATTACATTTTTTTTGATGAAAAAAACCCAACAAAAATATTAAAAAACGGAGTAACTGATCAACTTTTGAGAATGGTCCTGAAATTTTCAAAGGGTAGCTTGTCGGTGTATGTTCAATGGCTTTTGTAGAATGGTGGGGAATCAGAAATTGATAGAAAGAAAAGAAACAGAAGTAGCTTGTGTAGACTAGTTTTCATGAAGTTCTTTTTCTCACTTGGCTGCTCTTGAACTGCCTGAGGGGTTTCCAGCCTGAAATATTTCTGGCCAGTGGCTCTGGAAGTCCCTCCAACCCCAATCAGGACCCCTTTTTCAAAATTCCACTACCACCAGAAGAAGGCATTTTCTTCAACTTCCAGTACTCTTCCCCTCCAGTACAATTGTTTATCTTTCTCCAGAAGTGAACATTCAATTTCTAATTTGTGAACTGTAAAGAGTAGCGACATGCCCATGCTGAGCTTGAGCCTAATCGTGAATTAGCTGATCTCAGGTGAGTTGACACTGGAGTTTGGAGTCGTTGGTATTGGACAAAGAGTGGAGGAATAGCAGGAATTTAAAAACTTGGTCGTTGTTGAAAAGGGGCATTCAATGACACTGGATGAGAAAATGCAATAGTCATTCTTCACCTTAACCATTTGCAATGTAATATACCATACTTAGCATTAATCAATTTTCTGGGGGAAACATTAGTCATTTTTCAGGAAGGAAGATACCAGAGGAAAAAGCATCACTTGTTCATGCGTTGAGAACTGGGTAGTTTTGGCATGACAATTCTACTGTCTTTGGACATGAATGCCCGGTTGGAAAGTAAAATTGCATTGATTAGATAGCCACAATATGGATCAAGGCAAAACAAGTTGATTCAAATTGATTTCCAAAAGATTTTCCTGCTGATCAGATGATGTTTATGCTTTCAACTGGAAGATTAGCCAGTCAAGAAAATAGCATAGCAGAGATCCATAGATTGATTTCTGTTTTTTCTTGCTAATTTTTTACACTAGAACCTTTAGCTTATAGTAGCATTAACTTCTGAAAGCTAGAGTGTTCCAGCTGCTTGATGCCTTCAAGTACTTCATATGAAACTATTGTTGATGAACCATCCTCAACAGTGAATCGTCATTTAATACAGTGAGGGGGGGGGGTGGGGGGGGAGGAATGGAATTATGCCATCCCAGTAAACTGCTTGACCATGCTTAACTACATTTATGGACTCTATAATAGTATGCTTTATGGGTGAGAGGTGGACATAGACTGTACGTGAGGCTACTCTACCCACAAAGAGGTTGTCAAAAACATCTGAGTTCATAGTTAATTTAGAATGGTTGCTGCCATCACAAGTGAAAGCTCTTGTAATAAACTCTAGGTTGTTATTGCCATGGATACTGCCACAATGTGGCCAATCATGTATACCTTGCACTCAGTGGCTTCCTCAGTAGTTGTGTGGCTAAAGATTTAATACCCCACTTCTCCCTATCTCTCCCCTAAGTGCACCCCACCCCACTGCACACCAATTTCTGCCTGTCTCCTACCCCCTTAAGTTAATCTGCTCCTTTCCCTCCATAGTACGCTCATCCCCCAAGTTGCTCATTTCCCTTTTATCCCCCTACGTTTCCTTGTCCCTTTCCACCTATATCCCTCCCTCCAGCTTTACATTTCATTTGTCTTCTTTCCTTATCTGACATCCTTTGTCTCTTAATCACCTCCAGCCTTTGTCATTTACTTCGCCCTCCTGCCAATCAAAATCCCTCTTGCCTGTATCCACCTATCACTTGGTACACAAAAAAGCTGGAGAAACTCAGCGGGTGCAGCAGCATCTATGGAGCGAAGGAAATATTATCACTTGTCAGGCTTTGTTCCGCCCCTACTTCTCTTTTCCAGCTTACTCCCTCCCCCCAGCGAAGTCAGTCTGAAGAAGAGTCCCAACCCAAAACATTGTCTGTCCATTTCCTCGGAACCACTGAGGTCCTCCAGCACTTTGTGTTTTGTTCAAGATTACAACATCTGCAGTTTCTTGTGCTTCCGTCTTCCTATTCACCTGTTAGTTTTGCTGCTGTTATTGCAACCATGTGGCATTATTATCACCTTGGCTTCACTGATAGTGTTTGATATGGTTCCTTCTAACATCTTTCCTTTACAGAATCATCCTTAGAGTCATAGAATGATACAGTGTTGAAACAGGCCCTTCAGCCCAACTTACCCACATCGGCCAACATGCCCCAGCTACACTAGTCCCACTTGCTCGCTTTTGGCCCATATCGCTCCAAACCTCTCCTATCCATGTACCTGTCTAACTGTTTCTTAAATGTTGGGATAGTCCTTGCCTCAACTACCTCCTCTGGTACCTCCTCTGGCAGATGGTTCCATGCACCCACCACCTTTTGTGCGAAGAAGTTACCCCACAGATTCCTATTAAATCTTTTCCCCTTCACCTTAAACTTATGAACCTTGGTTCTTGCCCTTATCCTTGCTCTACTTTATGCAATGATCAGGCATTTGTGATCCGACAATCTGCAACAGTAGCTTCTCATGGGTGTCCTCAGCTTTTGCTATTCCCTACGTTTCTATACTTAAAGTGCTCTTAAAATTTGCAATTTCTTCACACTTACAATGCCTCTGGAATAAAATTGAATATAACAGAAGAGAACAATTTTGTAGTTTCAACCTCTCCTGGCTGACTATGTTCGATAACATGGCTTATGTTAGTAGAGAGGTGTGCGAGTAGAGAATAATGAAGTTGCTTTTCTCCGTCCAAGCCTAGGATTCATCATTGAAATCTAGCAAATTGCAGATGCTGGAATCTTAGCAGGTTAAGCCACATCGGTGAGAAGAGAAACGGAGTTAACTTTTCGGGTTGAAGAATGTGAATAGTTGGGAAACAAGCACTGACCCCTACAGTACTATATTAGTCACAGCATGCCAACTTGAAAAGGACAAATCATTTTTGCTTCCTGCTGGCCAGCTTTCAGCCCATGCCAGTGCATTTCCCCAATCCCATGTACTCGAACCTTGTTCTATAAACTCCTGTGAGGGACCATTTGGAACCTCTTGTGGAAATCAAAGTGCACACATCTACTACTGCCCCCTCACCTACTCCACTCAATACATCTTTAAAAAAAATTCCAGTTGATTAGTCGAAAATTATGTTTCATTCATAAATCCATGTTGACTATGCTCAATTGTATCAGTGTTTTATGTGTCTTAATATCATGCCCATTTATTAGAGAAATCAACATTTTCCCACCTACTGATGTTAGGCTAGCAGGCTGGGAATTCTCTGTTTTTCTTTCATTTTTTTCTTAAATGCTGGAAACATTCCAGGTTGTATAGAATTTTGGAAAATGATATCATGACCATCCACTGTCTTGCTCTTTCAAAATTTGATGGATCACTAAATTTCTGCAATTAGTCAGCTTTTGTGCTCTTTAGCTATTATATGAAAAATTATTTATTTCCTTAAATTCCTTGTATCCACTGGACCCTTGGTTCATCAGAATATCCAGGATATTTTAGTTGAATTTATTTTCTGTGAAGATGGGCGTAAAGTATTTGCTTCCATCCTCGTATTCCCTTTATAAGGAATTCTGTGAGGAATTCTTGTTTTGTCTTTGTTGGTCTTTTCCTTTTTGGGTAATTCAATGGTTTCTTTATTGCCATGTGTGCAGAGATACAGTGAAATGCTTGTTCCACAAGCTTTCCACCAAATTCTACCATACATGAATACAATAGATCCTCTTCTGAAGCAGCACATAAAGAGTTGCCGCATTCTGGTGCCATCTTGCAAGTTCCAAGTCTCTTCAACATCCGATCTCTGTCTAAGGCAACATGCAATTCTTGTGTATCTCACTTTAAGGCCTGGTGGCCTAGTGGCACTAGTTCGATGAAGAAGACTCAGCTGTTTGTACAACATGGATTGTAGGTTTGCACCCATGGAGATAAGTTAGTTGCAGATTTGCAGTACATTGGATGTAGCTCACAAGTTGCCAGATCGATTGAATTCTAGGCATCAGCCTACCGTCTATTCATTGAAATTTCCACCTTTGCTCTCTATTCCATAAGCACTGTACATACAGCAAGTCCCGTGTAGGAGGAAGAATAATTGATTTTCTTTTAACTAAGAACCAAAGTTAAAAAGAGAGTGATGTATTGGCCAATATCCTTAGCAAGTCTGGTGTGGTTTTGAGGGCTTGGAAGCGAATAAAGACACCCATTCTCGATTTCAACAAAGTAGATGTAAGTGTGGGAAGAACTTTGCATTTGGAGCACAGAGAGAACGGGAAGGAAAATGGAGCCCCATTGTGTAAGATATAATCAGCAAAGTCAACAGGTAGTGTAGAGCTTAATGATCTTTTGATCTCTATAATAATAATAATAATGGATGGGATTTATATAGCGCCTTTCTAATACTCAAGGCGCTTTACATCGCATTATTCATTCACTCCTCAGTCACACTCGGTGGTGGTAAGCTACTTCTGTAGCCACAGCTGCCCTGGGGCAGACTGACGGAAGCGTGGCTGCTAATTTGCGCCTACGGCCCCTCCGACCACCACCAATCACTCACACACATTCACACACATTCACACGCAGGCAAAGGTGGGTGAAGTGTCTTGCCCAAGGACACAACGACAGTATGCACTCCAAGCGGGATTCGAACCGGCTACTTTCCGGTTGCCAGCTGAACACTTAGCCCATTGCGCCATCTGTCGTCCATAATATCTGTCGTCTATAATAACGTCCTTTGGTTTGTACTCTTATGGAGGAGTAATGGAGTGTTTTTTTAAATAAACTAATGTTCTTGCAGAACATTTGATTTTACTAAATATAATTCAGCAGTTTGTGTGTATGTAATATATACACACACACACACACACACACACACACACACACACACACACACACACACACACACACACACACACACACACACACACACACACACACACACACATTATGTATATATACATACACACATACATACACATATATTCTTGAAGACATTGACTTTTGGTGGGCTCCAGTTGCAAAGTAGCTAGTGATTAATGAGTTTCCCCTCATTCCCATATTGCTAGATACTTTAACCACAAAGGCAAGAAAGTCATCACAATCAAGACCATTCCACTCAACTGTTTGGACATCGGTTTGTAATAATGATCACTCAATTGGATCAAAATAGCCAATTCTCCTTGCCTCTACTGGAGACACTCTGACATTAATTTCCATACAACTTCTATCCCTCCTCCTTGTCCTCAACTAAGGTGAGCTAATTCAGAAAGCATCGGTCAAGCTTGAGGCACGATGGTTCATGGAGTGATATATATTGCCAAATAGACCACATCGCAATTTAGTTACCAAAAGCGTATTGCTAGAAATCCTCTTTCAGTTTCAAATGAGTTTTGAAACCAATTACTGTTTATACTTTGGGTAAAATTTGTGCTTGTAGTAGAAAATGTGAGTATGCAGTTACAAATAAAGCCTTCAATTGTAGATGTGAAAATACTTTATTTGTTTTCTTTCAGAGTACAAGAAAATATGGGCACTCAAAAGACCAGTGCCACTTTTAATGGTATGGTAAATGCATAAACTGAAAGAACATGTTGCAACTGGGGAAGGATTGGGATTTGCTGAATTGGGGTTGCCTTTTGTACAGAATGGTGGAGGGATGTTTGAAGCAAGGCTCCTTTTCTTACTAACTGGTTTTATGCATGGTACTCCATTTCAAGTTGATGGTCTAAGTGTTTCTAGTTGTTTAAAATCTTTGAATGAAGTTTGCTTCTGTTTTTATATCCAAAAGATATTGCTCAACTCATGAAGTAGCAACATTTGGACCATAACATTGGCACAGGTCTTTTGCTCTGTTATTGTTTTCATTCATGGGTATGGATAATGTTGGCAAGATTGTACTTGTTGCCCACTCCTTGTCCTGTCAAGGTGGAAGGCTTCTCCTTGAACTGCTGCAGTCCTTGTGGTGATGTTAAATGGCCAAATACTGCATTTTGAGCCATTATCATTGAGGCGTCCCTGTCAGGATGATTCCTATCACCAAGTCGCATGCCCTCTCCAAGAGTTAACAGTAATTATAATTTTGAGACAAATAAATAAATCATCGTGCACCTTACAGAATATTTCCATTTTCTCTGGAACTGTAGAGCCACTAAAAATGATTTATTGGATTTTGTTTCATTCTGTAAAATAAATAATAGAAAATATGTTGAACATATGAGTATTATGAAGAAAGGGCTATGGTTTAAGAGCATTCAGAAACTGGGTCTCGGGTAGCACTCATTAATACAGTGTGACATTGGTTCGTTTATGCGAGGGTTTTCTCTCTCCACTTCTTCCTGTCTTGTGTGTGGCTGGTCTGACAACCAGCTTTGATGTCTGCCCATTGCCTCTGTCATTGGATTAGTTGCTAAGAGACCTTCAGCAATGTTTTTCACACCTTTCGATTTTAATCCCCTCACTAGAAACCTAAACGGTCTCCTGCTGGATAGGGACTTTACGGCAGCTGAGTCAGTCAATTTGGTAAACTGCAAGATTGAACTTGCATTGCACCATTCCCCATCCACACAACCGTATTATTCCCCTCTCCACACAACCTTACATTGGGGGGCAATCCAATTGCATCAGTGCGAAATCTTAAATTGATCCATGCAAATGAGCACTCATGGAATCCAACTTTTTGGGATTCACCATTCTTAAATTTTTTTTACAGCTTCACAATGTATTGATATTGTTTATCAGCTGCTTTCAACACTACAAGGAAATCATAAACTGAAGCAGAAACAGGAGAATTGACTCCTCGTGTCTGTTCTGTCGTTCAACAAGATAATGGTGGATCTTTGAGCTCTGGGTCATTTTCCTACACTAATCACGTAACCCATTGCTTCCCTCAATATCTAAAAATCGATCACTAGTATCTATAAATCTATTGTTTCTCATTATTTGATGCCTAAAACACTTGAGGCTCTGGTGCAATCCAAGCATAATGTGACAAGGAATTATTTCACTTCCTCACTTGGTTGCCATATTCCACTAGTGACTGACCAATGATGAACATGAGGATTTCTAAACTTGTATATCCATGTTTTCCAATTCACCCCCACCCCCTCTATTGACCTATGTATATCTTGCAAATCACAAAAAAAAACCCAGTGAATACAGGACTTTATAACCTCTGAATCATGTGGAGATGATTAGCCTTTATTTCCTCGAGCTCAGTAAGCCCAGTAATTGACAATGCATCTCCTAATTGTATTATGACTGGGAAGATCACCACAACTCACAACATTTATATTATCTATCAGAAAACTGCTCAAATACAACCCAAGTGGATCGAGAGCTGATATAAATGTGTGAAATCGGGATAGAAAATGTGACCTCTGAATACAAGGATTTATTCCTGTCCATGAATATTGTGTGAGATTGTACATCCCACTCCCATGTCTCTGCTATGTTGATCCATGCCCTGCTGCCAGTGAGTGTTTGCGAATGACTGTACATAGTATCTCCCTTGTGAAGAGTTGCATCTCATCCAATTCATCTATATTGATATGATAGTGTCATAGTCATAGGATTAAAACATGCCCTTCACCCCAACTTACCCACACTGTCTAACATGTCCCATCTACACTAGTCCCACCTACCTGCATTTGGCCGATATCCCTCTAAACGTATCCTATCCACGTACCTGTCTGAATGTTTCTTAAACATTGCTATAGTACCTGACCCAACTACCTCCTCCAACAGCTCGTTCCATACATCCACCACCCTTTGTGTAAAACAAAAAGTTAGCCCTCAAGTTCCTACTAAATCTTTCCCCCCACACTTTATGTCCTCTGGTTCTCGATTTCCCCTACTCTGGCCAACAGATTCTGTGCATTTACCCGATCTATTCCTATCATGATTTTGTACACCTTTACAAGATCACACCTCATCCTCCTGCACTCAAAGGAATAGTCCCAGCCTGCTCAATCTCTCCCTATAGTTCAAGCCCTCGAGTACAATGAGAAAAAACTGTATAGTAAAACTCCAGTAATCTATTGTTTAGATGATTAAGAATTTGACTCGCTGTGTGATTCCAACATTGCTCTTACAACATTGGGGCTCTAGTTCCTGCACTCACTTTAAACTCATTGGGTTCATTGAAAATAATTATGAAACTACTATGTACATCTAAAAAAAAGACGATAGAATTTAGAACAGTACAGCATAGAACAGGCCCTTCGGTCCACAATGTCAGTGCCAAACATTACCCCAAGATGCTTCAACCTCTGAATTCAAAATGGTATCTTTTTTTTCCAACTTTTGAAATACTTGTTTTCAAACTTTCAGCATAGATGCCACTGGCAGAGCTGATTATGACAGATCCCCAGGTTGTGTGACTGAATGGGCTGCTTGCCACTTCAAAGGGCATTAATCCGTCAATCCATTGTTTCGGACCGAACAGCTCCTTCCTAAAGGAGACAAGCAAAACGCTTGAGTTTTCACACCGAGCCTGACAGCTTTATGCTAACGTGCACTCGGTCCATTTAATTTTCTGCGTTTATTTTTCATGTCAAATTTTCAAATTCTCATTCGCCCACAGTAAGATTTAAACTCCTGCTCTTTGGATTACTGCTTAATTTAACATGACCGCAACACTGGCCGCCATGACCTGCTGGAGGCTTTCAGTAAAAAAAAAAAAGGTTGTGGTGAATTTTATGTACAGTACATGTTTGGCTCTTGTGTTTATGACTGCCTTTGGAAGACTCCCAATTCCATTGATATGTACGGAGTACTTTCAAAGTTTCCTGAGCCTGATTTTCAAGACACGGCCTCAGTGGTCGTGTAAAGTTGGGGGCTGCACCTGGTTGCACATCAGAGATTGCTTCATCCTCCACCCTTTGTGTTGTTGCAGGAACTCTCACCTGCAGATCTCCTTCCTCATCTGGCATCTAGGCAGTGAATTGGCCAATACATGCATTAGTGTTTCACACTTCAGTTGCTAGTATCCCATTGGCAGCCCTGTTTCTGGTGATGTTGGGGATGTAGGTTCATTAAAAATCTCTCCCCTCCAGTCTCCTTGAAAAAATATGTACCAACCAACCAGTGAGTCTGGCACAAAAAGCTGGAGTAACTCAGTGGGTCAGGCAGCATCTTAGGATAAAAGGAACATGTCACGTTTCAGGTCGAGACCCTTCTTCAGACAGTCAGGCGAAAGAGAAACGAGAGATATAGAAGGTACATAGAACAAATGAATGAAAGATATGTAAAAAGCAACGATGATCAAGGAAAGCTAGAGCCCACAATGGTCCACTGTTGACTATGGGGTAGGTGATAACGAGTTATACAGACAGTGAAACTCAACAGGACGACAGTGAAACTAGTATGATGACTAGGGTGGGGGAGGGACGGTGAGAGAGGGGATGCAAGGGTTACTTGAATTTAGAGAAATCAATAATCATACTGCTGGGTTGTAAGCTGTCCAAGCAAAATATGAGGTGCTGTTCCTCCAATTGGCGTTTGGCTGCACTGGCATTGGAGGAGGTCCAGAACAGAAAGGTTATTAGTTTAGTTTGGTTTAGTTTAGAGATACACCGTGGAAACAGGCCCTTCGCCCATCGAGTCCGTACCGACCAGCGATCCCTGCACATTAAGAATACCCTACACAGTCTAGGGACAATTTTAAATTTATACCAAGCCAATTAACCTACAAACCTGTACGTCTTTGGAGTGTGGGAGGAAACCAAAGAAAACCACGCGGTCACGGGGAGAATATACAAACTCCATACAGACAAGCACCCATTGTCAGGATCGAACCCGGGTCTCTGGCGCTGTAAGGCAGTAGCTCTACCGTTATGCCACCATGCGCCCAGGAATTGGAAGGGGAGTTAAAATGTTTGGCAACTGGGAGATCACCTTGGCCAAGGTGGACTGAGCGAAGGTTTTGCAGCGAATCGATGGCCTAGTCTGCGCTTGGTCTCGCCGATATATATATATATAGCAGACCACACCTGGAACAGAGGATACAGTAGATGAGGTTGGAGGAAACATAGCAGCATAGAAAAATAGGTGCAGGAGTAGGCCATTCGGCAAATTGATTTAAACCATTCAATATGATCATGGCTGATCATCTAAAGTTAGTACCCAGTTCCTGCTTTTTCTCCATATCCCTTGATTCATGTAGCCCTAAGAGCTAAATCTAACTCTCTCTTGAAAACATCCAGTGAATGAGCCTCCACTGCCTTCTGTGGCAAAGATTTCCACAGATTCACAACTCTCTGGGTGAAAAGGTTTTTCCTCATCTCAGCCCTGAATGGCCTACCCCTTATTCTTAAACTGTGACTCCTGGTTCTGGACTCCTTCAACATCGGGAATACTTTTCCTGCATCTAGCCTGTCCAATACTTTAAGAATTGTATATGTTTCTATAAGATTCCCTCTCATCCTAAACCCCAGTGAATACAAGACCCATTATTTTATTATATGTCAGTCCTACCATCCCGGGAATTAACCAGGGAAGTGCAAGTGAACCTCTGCCTCAGCTGAAAGAACTGTTGGGGTCCCTGGACAGTCAAGGGAGAAGGTATAGGGACAGGTGTTGCATCTCCTGCCAGTCTGAAGAAGGATCTCGACCCGAAACGTTACCTATTCCTTTTCTCCAGAGATGCTGCCTGACCCGCTGAGTTACTCCAGCTTTTTGTGTCTACCGATCTAAAACAGCATCTGCAGTTCCTTCCTGCACAATGAGTTTGGCAATTCTTTCCTTGCCAGTCTCACCTTCATTGGAATCATTTTAAACCATGGTAATGGCGATAGGATAGAAATTGTGCAGATCTGAAACACTTAAGGGGAAAATCAGTTATGATCTCCAGAATATATGTGTGTGTTTTTTTAAAGCTGGTCAATGGATTTTATTGGCAGCAATCTAAGTTCATGTTTTCTTTTCCCCACTTATTTTGATTCCATTGGCTCTGATTCGTCACAGTTTTACCAATGTGCCCCTACCCATGCAATGCAGTGGCAACTTGGCCACTGTTTATTGTTGGAGCTGCTTCATAATCTAGTGCAGCTGCTTCATAATCTTGCAGGGATCATTGTTGAGTGGCAACTATCCTATGTTTGCATCGTTTCAAGCCAATTAGTTTAGTTTAGATATACAGCACGAAAACTGGCCCATCGGCCCACTGAGTCCACATTGACCAGCGATCCCCATAAACCAGTTACAATTTTTACCGAAGCCAATTAACCTACAAACCTGTATGTCTTTGGAATGTGGGAGGAAACCGGAGCACCCGGGGGAAACCCACGCGATCATGGGGAGAAGGTACAAACTCCGTACAGACGGCACCCGTGGTCAGGATCGAACCCGGATCTCTGGAGCTGTGAGGCAGCAACTCTACCGATGCGTCACCATGACGCTCTGTTGCCTCTTGAAGTAGCAGTATGAGGATGCACCATTCCTGTGTTTCTCCTCCCACTTGCTCAATAGCTTATATCAGTTTAGTTTAGTTTATCGTCATGTCTACTGAGGTACAGTGAAAAGCTTTTGTTGCGTGCTAACCTGTCAGCTGAAAGACAATACACGATTACAATCGAGCCATGGTTATTGGGAAAAGGTACAAATTCCATACCGACAGCACCCATAGTCAGGATCAAACCTAGGTCTCTGTTGCTGTAAGTCAGCAGCTCTACAACTGTGCCACCGTGCCATCCTATGCTAAACATCTCTAAACTAAAACTCTAAAAAACTAAAACAAGGCACCGAG
>CM075979.1:30403523-30605091 GCA_038087875.1 Malacoraja senta
GTCAATTAGCCTGTATTTGGTGAGGGTCTGCCTTTGTTTTATGTCTCTAACAGTTGAGAGATAGTCTGCCAATTTATAATCTCTTTTTTTGGCACGGTAGCATACTAATCTGCTTTGGCTTTTGGTTTCTTTATCCCAATGTTCCAAATATGTTTCTTTACATTGTTTGATAATTTGGTTCACTCTAACTGGTGATTGGGGATGAGTATTGATCTGAGGCTGGTCAGGATTTAACTGGATAGGGTTTAACTGAATGGGGGTAGTTAGTCTCAGTACCAACTGACACATGGAACTCTTTTCTGGACTCCCCTCTTGTATTTTAAGGGCTTTAAACTGGAGGGTATCTGGTGGGCTAGATTTAAGGTGATTCCAAAAATTTAGTGCTCTTTTCTGGATATTTATTATCAGTGGGTATCTGCCTAATTCTGCCCTACATGCGTTTGTTGGTGTTTTCCTTTAGATGCGGAGGATGTTCCGACAAAATTCCACATGCAGGGCCTCCGTTGTATGTTTTTTCCCATTTACTATAACTATGGTGACTGAGCGGACCCCATACTTCACTACCATATAGCGCAATAGGCTGGATTACACTGTCAAATATTTTAAGCCAGATTTTAATTGGAATTTGGATGTTGTAGAATCTTCTTTTTATTGCATACAGAGCTCTTTGAGCTTTCTCTTTTAGTGCATTCACTGCCATATTGAAGCTCCCTGATGCTGCAACAGTTAGACCAAGGTAAGTATAGCTCATAGTGTGTTCGATAATAATACCATTGAGAGTAAATTTGTATTTATCTTCCTGACATCTGTTTTTTTTCTGAAAAATCATGTTGGTTTTCTTTAGATTTACTGCCAGGGCCCAATTTTGGCAGTATTCATCAAGTAGATCCAACTGTTGCTGCAGTCCCTGTTCTGTGGGGGACAGCAGAACCAAGTCATCCGCATAAAACAGAGATTTTACCTCTCCGTCCAGGAGACAGAGGCCCGGTGCAGTGCTCTGGTCCAGCTTTATTGCCAAATCGTTGATATATAAATTAAAACAGTGTCGGGCTCAGATTGCAGCCTTGCCGGATGCCTCTTCTCTGGGTGAAGAGATCAGTGCGTTTGTCCCCAATTTTAACGCCACATTTATTATTCAGATACATTGATTTGATAAGGTCATATACCTTTCCTCCTATACCACAACAGAGGAGTTTGTAGTAGAGCCCTTCATGCCAAATGGAGTCAAATGCTTTCTCAAAGTCAATAAAACAGGCAAATATTTTTCCATTTTTTGCTTGGTGTACATGTTTTTCAATGAGAGTGTGGAGGGTGTAAATGTGGTCAGTGGTACGATGTTTTGGGAGGAAGCCAATTTGGTTTTTACTGAGAATGTTGTATTTGTTAAGGAAATCCTGCATTCTGTTATTTATGATACTGCAGAATAACTTCCCTAGGCAGCTACTGACACAGATGCCACGGTAATTATTTGGGTCTAGTTTGTTTCCACTCTTATAAATGGGTGAAATAAGCCCTTGGCACCAAATATCAGGGAAATAACCTGAACGTAGTATGATGTTAAACAGCCTAAGCACTATATCCTGCATCTCCGGAGTGCTGTACTTGACCATTTCATTTTTAATGCTATCTGGACTACAGGCTTACTTTGAGTGAAGAGATTTTATTTTTAAGGTCAGTTCTTCCAAAGTAATTGGGAAATCAAGGGGGTTTTGATAATCTTTAATTACTATTTCTAGTGTTTGGAGTTTTTCTTTGATATGAGAATGATTTGAGTTTATTTTATTTATTGGGATGTCTTTATATAGATTTTTGAAATGTGCTCTCCAGATATCACCGTCTTGAATTGGTAATGTTTGTAGTTTTGTTGTGCTCAGGTTATTCCACATATCCCAAAATTGGTTTTGATTTATGGAATTTTCAATTTCTTCAAGTCTTTTGTGAGTGTGATTTTGTCTTTTGTTCCTAATCGTGTGTTTATACCTTTTAAGAGTTTCATTATATCTAATGCGTAAGTCTGGATTGTTTGGTTGACGGTGTTTTTGGTTCGATATTTTCCTCAGATCTTTTCTGACATTTTTACACTCGTGGTCGAACCATTTTTCATGGTTGTTTTTTTTGATAATTTTTCTCTTCTGTTTCACAAGGTCAGATTTGATAGCTGCCTTGTGAAAGATCATATTAATGTCCTTTATAGCCATGTTTACACCATCTCTAGTAGTCTCATATGGGTTAGTCTTGTATTTCAATATTTTATTTGTGAGATCAGGTGAATTCAGGGCCACGATGAATTTATCTCCGCTATCTGAAGCCCATCTGTAAGTCTGATTTAGTTTATACAGCTTACTTGGTTCCTTTTTTACATCTTTAGTTTGAAAAGGAAATTTTAGGTACACATTGATTTGACTATGATCTGAAAGAGGGGACTGCTGCCTAACAGTGAATGCACTGATTGTGCAGGGGTCTATGTCAGTAATTGCGTAGTCTACCACGCTAGACCCAAGAGCTGAGGAATATGTAAACCTTCCCATCGAGTCCCCTCTGAGCCTACCATTAACTATGTACAGGCCCAAGGCTCGGCAGAGATGCACTACCTCTCTACCACTTTTATTTATTTCACAGTCCAGGTTGTTGGTGTGACATACAAGGGGGTTTCACCGAACACATGGTTGTTGCCCTGTGGGTCTATGGAATCAGGTTCACATCCGGTTTTTGCATTCAGGTCTCCACATAGTAGCACATTTCCCTGGGCCTGGAAATGATTGATTTCCATGTGGAGAGTTTCAAATATATCCTCTTCAAAATATGGCGATTCTATTGGGGGTATGTAGGTGGCACATAGATATATATCTTTTCCAGTTATTCCAATTGTTTTATCTAGTTTCAACCATATATGTGATTTACCCTGTTTTATTGATGTAATGTGACTGTCTAGTTCTTCTTTGTACCATACCAAGACCCCCCCCAGAGGTTCTGCCCTTACGTATATCAGTAGTTTTTACTTAGGAACTCAGGGTTCCCAGTCTTCATACCGAAGGTTGAAGAGTAGAGACCCTGGATATTCCAGCATCCTATATGAAGTGAACTCATTTATTTTCTATTTATATTCTTTTCTTTTTTAATTTAAATAAAACCTATTTTGTGGGACAGGTGCGAAAACACTAGTTTTTTTTCTATAATTGGGGAATGTTAGGTAAAGTTTTGTATGCTATGGTAAGGCAGACTCGTACTGCCACCTAGTAATAATAACTATATTAATAATAGCAATATCAACAGTATTAATAGCAATATCAACAATATCAACAGTACTAATTCAGTGCAAACATATCAACAATATCAACAGTACTAATTCAGTGCAATCATATGCTGTTTTTCTCATTCACTCG
Source organism: Malacoraja senta (assembly GCA_038087875.1). NCBI lineage: Eukaryota > Metazoa > Chordata > Chondrichthyes > Rajiformes > Rajidae > Malacoraja > Malacoraja senta. The sequence continues at coordinate 30,406,907 of CM075979.1, forward strand.
GAAGGGACTGTTTATATATTTGTATCCTTTGTTACCATAGGAGGTGGGAACAAAGGGTGTGCAGCAGCTGCCTGATCTCTCCCATCTCCGAGGTGATCCGCGGCTGTGGCTGGAATGATGGGCCAGGGGCAGTGGCGGCCCTGGCTGGGCTGTTATGTCGCCTCGCAGTTTGGCGGGTAGTCCTGACATGGTGGGGGGAAGGGAGTCCAGATTGGCCTCTTGGGTTCCCATTGATCGTGGGGGTGGGAAGGTTACGTCCCAGGGCAGTATATTTGAGGTTCTTTGCGAAGACCCTCACCCCCTGTCTGTTTAGATGTATTCCATCATGGAGGTCCCATGTACCGATGGTCGGGTGGTGGGCCAATTGGACATTAGGGAGGGCGGCACATCCTCTGCTGATCTCTATGTTGGTATTGTGAATCACATTTTTTTTTCTCTCACATTGGTGTGTGTGTAATATTAAATATATATATATATATATATATATATATATATATATATATATATATATATATATATATATAAACATATACAAGCACACACACATATATATAATATACACGCACACACACACACACATATATATATAATACACACACACATATATATAGAGACACCTACACGCATACACAAACATGAAAACAAACAATAACAATGCAAAAAGACAAAATCACTGCTCCCAAGTCAAGTCAAGAATCAAGTCATGTGTCCCAGATAGAACAATGAAATTCTTACTTGCTGCAGCACAACAGAATACGTAAACATAGTACATTGTAAACAATATGATAAACGAGAGAAAAATAAAGTTTGGTGTGTATATACAGTATACACATACCCACAAGTGCACATATATATCCATTTATATAATATAAATGGATATATATATATATGTGTGTACTTGTGAGTATGTGTATACTGTATATACACACCAAACTTTATTTTTCTCTTGTTTATCATATATATATACACACACACATACTAAAAAACAAACAATAGTAGTGCAATAATAATAATAATAATATTAATAATAATAACATTAATAATAATAATCATAATAAATATAATAATAATTATTATTATTATTATTATTAATGTTATTATTATTAATATTATTATTATTGAAGTCTATTGAAGTTCAGAGCTTATTTGAGGTTGTTGTGTTTAACAGCCGGATGGCTGTCGGGAAGAATCTGTTCCTGAACCTGGACGTTAGAGTTTTCAGACTCCAGTACTTTCTTCCCAATGGCAGGGGTGAAATGAGTGTGTGGCCTGGATGGTGTGGGTCTCTGATGATGTTGGTTGGCTTTTTGAGGCAGTGACTCCGATAAACCCCTTCGATGGTGGGGAGGTCAGAGCCGGTGATGGACTGGGCAGTGTTCACAACTTTTTGCAGTCTTTTCTGCTCCCGGGCGTTCAAGTTGCTGAACCAGGCCATGATGCAACCAGTCAATGTGCTCTCTACTGTACACCTGCAGAAGTCCAAGACTATGTAGTATGTAGTATTGGGGGTTTAATAGCCGCCAATAGTAGTGTTTAATAGATGGCTGTAGGGAAGAAGCTGTTCATGGGGGGATGTTACAGTTTTTAGACTCCTATACCTTTTTCCCCAAAGGCAGGAGTGAAATGATTGTGTGGCCACGGTGGTATGGGTCTCTGAAGATGCTGGCTGCCTTTTTGAGGCAGCGACTCCTGCAGTTCCCTTCAATGGTGGGGAGGTCAGAATCCATGATGGACTGTGCAGTGTTCACAACTAAATGGAAATAACCGAGTGATACTTCTGCAACTTACCATCCAGTTTAGAGTTTTCTGATGATCTCAGTGAGTAGATCAGAGAGATATAGCACATGTGGTGTATAGTACTTGGATTTTCGGTAAACATTTAAATTAAAGTCCCTTTAATTATGGTTAGTCTGCAAAATTAAAGCATATGGACAAATATTTTAAATTGGTTGATAGACAGGAAATGAAGCAGGAATAAATCATCTTAAAGTGATAGAGTCATAGAGTCATACAGCATGGAAACAAACCCATCGGCCAACCTTGCCCACACCAACCAACATGTCCCATGTACACTAGTCCCACCAGCCTACATTTGGCCCACATCCCTCTAAACCTGTCCTATCTGTGTACCTGTCCAAATGTTTCTTATTCTTGTCTTCATTGGAGTGTCAGGCAGAAACCAGTGGCATATTTCAGAGACCAGTGCTGGGGACACAGCTATGCACAATATATCTCAGTGATTTGGATACGAGAACCAAATGTCATATTTTGAAGTTTGCCAACGACATTAAAGTAGGTAGAGTTATAAATTGTGGAAGATACAAAGAAGCTTCAAATTTAGACAGATAGACATAAAATACTAGAGTAACTCAGAGGGACAGGCAGCATCTCTGGATAGAAAGAATGGGTGAAGTTTCGTGTCGAGACCCTTCGTCAGACTTTGGAGGAACTCAGCGGGACAGGCAGCATCTCTGGACAGAAGGAATAGGTGAAGTTTTCGGTAGACACACTTCTTCAGACATACTTCAAATAGATCGAATGAGCAGGCAGGTAGAAGGCGGTATAATGGGGATAACCGTGATGTTATGCACTTCAGTGGCAAAAACAAAACAAATGGCACATTATTGAAAGGGTATTGGATTGAGAAATATGATGTAGAAAGAGTGTTAAATGTATTGTACACTGAAATCAGATGCAGTGAGTAGTTAAGAAGACAACCAGAGGGCCTTGAGTACAGGAGCAAGGATGTCTTGCTACAATATTAAAAGACCTTGGTGAGACCACGCGTGGGAATACTGTGTACAATTTTGGTCACCTGACCCAAGAAAGAGGGGTTTTGTCATGGAGAATGTGCAGTCAAGGCTCATCGGATTTCTGTGGCGGTGAGACTGCATGAAGAGAAATTTGGTCCACTTGGTTTATCTTCACTAGAGTTGAGGTGAATGAGTAGAGACCTAATTGAAGCTTACAAACTTCTAACAGGATGAGACAGACTGGAAGTGGGAGAGATGTTCTCGTTAGTTGGGGTATCTAGAATGGAGGGTCACAGATTCTGGCGAGGGATTTAGAACTGATTTTCTTTCACTTAGAGTGGTGAATTTATGGAGTTCGCTACACATAGGTACTGCAGAGGGCAGGTTGTTAAATATGTTTAAGAAGGAAATTGATATATTCCTAAAAGCAAAAAGCACCAAGGGATACAGGGAGAGTCTTGGAATATGGTATTGAAATGGATGATCAGACAGGATTATGTTGATGGTAGCGCAGGGGCCAAATAGTTTCTGTATTTCTATAAAATACTCCACATTTTAGCACTACTATCAAGCCATAAGGTCAATCACAGAAGATAACAGAGAACATAAAACAGTACAGCACAAGAACAGACCGTTCACCCCACAATGTCCATGTCGAACATAATGTCAAGATGAAATCTCATCAGCCGGCACCCGGTCCATATCTCTTCACGACCTACATTCTTCCATTCCTTGGATTTCCATGTGCCTATCTAAAACCCTCATATCTGCCTCTACCACCACACCTAGCAGCACGTTCCAGGCACCCACCACCCTCTGTGTAAAAACCTTGCTTTGCACAACTCCTTTAAACTTTGCCCCTCTCATCTTAAAGCTGTGCCTTCTAATATTTGATTTTTTCTTCCTGGGATATAGGACTGACCGTTTATCCTATCTATGCCTCTCATAATTTTACATACTTCTGTCAGGTCTCCTCTCAATCTCTGGCATTCCAGAGAAAACAATCCAAATGTATCCAACCTTATACTGTAGCTAATACCCACAAATCCAGGCAGCATTCTGTTAAACCTCTCCACGACTGATACAACAAAGACTATGGGACCAGCAATCACCCCAGCTGCAATATCTGCACTCCAGCTCAGTGCAAGGCTATAACTGCAGGAGTACCTCAGGGTAGAATCCAATCAAACCATCGCCAGTGGTTTCACCAATGACTCTCCCTCCATCATAAGATCAAACCCGCAACCTCCATCATCAAGAAAGATAAGGGCAGCAGGTACCTGGGAACACCATCATCCAAAGGTTCCCCTCCGAGTCACATATCCTCCTGATTCAGAAAGATCATTCGACTTTGTGGATAGTCGCTTCCCTTGCTGTTTTTAGTAGCTTTGACTGCTCTTTATTGTACGCTGCTTAAATTAATAAAACAATATTTTAAACAACTAAGCTAGCAGAATTATTATATTTAAATATAATAAATAAACAAATTAAAAAAAAATCTGAACAGCAAAACTGGAAATTACATGATGACATTTGAAATTAAGTTTACTTGTGGGTATGTAAGGAAATAGCCATATGTTTAAAAATATCAGAATGCCACAATGTATCCATCATCTTTAAAATACTGCAATGGGAAGGATTTGTTCCACAAGTAGCCATTTTTTAAGTAGAAAGGATTTAAAATAGGTTTGTATTAGCCAGTTATTTGACCATAATTTATGGTCACTAATTATTCTGCAACTCATCAGTACATTGTGTACTACTTAGCATCAGCAGAGCTCTCAATTCTGTCTGAATTCCAGGCTGTTGTGCTGCACTGAGTCTGTCTGCAAGTTACAAAGTCTGAAGAAGGGTTTCGGCCCGAAACGTTGCCTATTTCCTTCGCTCCATAGATGCTGCTGCACCCGCTGAGTTTCTCCAGCATTTTTGTGTACCTGCAAGTTACATAGATTGTGACAACATTCTTCTCCAGGGAACATCAAACATAGAACAGGCATGCAGTTCATTATCACATGTGGCCACAGATGACTCAATCTGAAATTCACAACTACTGTCAGAGACCAGACCAACCAACACGGTGTTGTGTGGCACGATAGCGCAGCGGTAGAGTTGCTGCCTTACAGCGCCAGAGACCTGGGTTCGATCCTGACTATGGGTGCTCACTGTACGGAGTTTGTACATTCTCCCCGTGACGTGCGTGGGTTTTCTCCAAGATCTTCGGTTTCCTCCCACTCTCCAAGATGTACAGGTATGTAGGTTAATTGGTTTGGTATAAATGTAAAATTGTCCCTATTGTGTACAGGGTAGTGTTAATATGTGGGGATCGCTGGTCGGGGTGCACTCGGTGGGCCGAAGGGCTTATTTCCATGCTGTATCTCTAAACTAAACTAAACACAGACAGAGAGTTTAACCACAGCAACTAAACCATGACACTAAAATACCTTCATAGTGTTTGTGTCAATGAACAAATCACAGTGAATGGAAAGCCGAATTCTATTTTACAACATCCAGAGCAAAGGCAATGACTGTAGTATGTAGATTAGTTTAGTTTAGTTTAGAGATACAGCGAGGAAACAGGCCCTTCAGCCCACCGAGTCCGTGCTGACCAGCGATCTCCATACACTGGCACTATCCTACACACTAGGGACAATTTACAATCTTTACTGAAGCCAATTAACCTACAAACCTGTACATCTTTGGAGTGTGGGAGGAAATTGGAGAACCCGGGGAAAACCCACCTGGGCAAAGGTAGACCGTACAAACTCCGTACAGACAGCACCTGTAGTCAAGATCAAACCCGGGTCTCTGGCGCTGTAACTGAACTGCTGCGTCATTGTGCCGCCATTCCCCTTGTAGATAATGAAGAACTATGACAAAAGTTAATATTTATTCTCTTTTTGTCCCTTTCTTTGCCACACCATTCAAGTGTAGCAATTCTAAACAGTTTGTTGATTTTGAATGAGATGGGGACATTTTGTACACAGATAGCAGATCTGTCACGATTTGTTTACAGAGTCATCAGAACTGGAGACGCTAACATGTAACCGGTTTTATCTGTGTTCCCTGACCGGTGAAGAAGGAATAACATGAGAGGTCAATAATATGACTGAAGATGGGAGAGATTAGGAGACTAAGTTGAATTGCATTGAAAAATATTCATTGGGATATTGGGAAACATGTATTGGGATCACCATGTGTGATTAATCTCAATGGTTCCTACTGTAGACCCCAAACTAGGTAGGTTTGAGTGCAGATGAGATTAAGGAGGTTCAGGAGGTTGGGTGAGATATGGACAAGCTGGGCCATAGGGCAAGAATATGAGAGATGGAAAATAATGTTGGGAAATGTGTGGTCATTCACTTTGGTGTACAAAGCAGAAAAACAGGATATATGTTAATGGTGAGAGACTTGGTACTGTTGATGTTCAAATAAATCTAGATGTACTTGCATGGGACCATGAAAATGCAAACATTAGTGAAGGAGGATGGTCAACAGACTATGTGCAAGGAGAATGTTTCTATGAACTGAGGAGTTAAAAACTAGGTCATGGACTCTGAAGAAGGTGTAGGCTGTTTCTGACTGTGATGATGAGAAATGTCTTTACTCAGTTGGTGGTGAAACTTTGGAATTCTCTACTCCAGAGGGAAGTGGAGATTCAGTCATTATATTCATTAAAAATGGGAGATCTAAACATTGCCGGATATTAAGGGAATCAAGGGATGTGGGGATAGTACAGGGGGTGGAACATAGATGAACATCAAGAGGGGCGGCCACGGTGGCACAGCGGTAGAGTTGCTGCCTTACAATGTTTGCAGCACCGGAGAACCAGGTTCGATCCCGACTACGGGTGCTGTCTGTACGGAGTTTGTATATTCTCCCCGTGACCGCGTGGGTTTTCTCCGAGACCTACGGTTTCCTCCCACAGTCCAAAGACGTACAGGTATGTAGGTAAATTGGCTTGGTAAATGTAAAAGTTGTCCCTAGTGTGTGTAATGTAGTGTTAATGTGCGGGGATCGCTGGTCGGCGCGGACCTCGTAGGCTGAAGGGCCTGTTTCCACGCTGTATCTCTAAACTAAACTAAACATGAGAGAAGGCATGGTTAACTGGCCTCTGTAAATTTCCCCTAATGTGTATGAATGTATGCGCAAGTGGAAAAACGTAGATCTAATGTGAATGAGTGATCGATGGTCGGTATGGACTCGATAGGCTTGTTTCCATGGTGTATCTTTCAATCAGTGAGGGCTTGAAGAGCCAAATGGTTTACTACTGCTCCTATTTCTTAGCCTCTGCAAAAACATCATGCCATCCATCATCATGCTTTCAGTGACGAGGTGACTTGACCTTGTATACTGCAACATGCCTTCACAGCTTGAAGCAATAAACTCACCTTTCAGAACCTGATGATCAACTGTGACCACCACATCACCTCCAGCACTTTACAAGCTACCCACTTACACATTTCCCCGTCTGTACACGATTGGCTGCAGCAGCAACAAAATCAGTGTGTTGACAAGACCACTGCAAGATCCTAACCCATGGAACAGAAAGTTTGGGTCAATTTTTAGTTTAGTTTAGTTCAGAAATACAGCGTGGAAACAGGGCCTTCAGCCCACCGAGTCCGCGCTGACCAGCGATCACCCCGTACACTAGTTGTATCCTGCACACCAGAGACAATTTACAGAAGACAATTAAACTGCAAGCCACACGTCTTTGGAGTGTGGGAGGAAACCGGACCACCCAGAGAAAACCGCGCTGTCACGGGAGAAAGTACATACTTCATACAGACAGCACCCATAGGCAGGATCAAACCCGGGCCTCTGATGCTGCAAGCAGCACCTCTTCCAGCTGCACCACCATGCCGACCATTGGCCTCCCGTTTATATAGATAATCTCTTTCCTCTCCCACCTTCCCCCTTACCTTCATACAAAACTAACCTGTTTTCTAAATGTTTCCAGTTCTGATAAAAGGTAATTAACATGAAACAATACCTCAGTTTGTTTCTCCAGGCACTGTATTCATAGTATGCTCTGTTCTGAATGCGGCTCCTGATGGTTAATATTTCACTTCCATTACAACATATTCAGAAGGTGGGTGGGTGCCTTGGCTCACAGGCCAGTCACCAACCAGCCTTCCAGTGACTTTCACAGCCACTGGGACATTCACTTTCAAGGAGTATCGGGATAGGTAAAAACAGCCGGAAGGCAGGTAACAGAAAACGCACCAGTGATCATTTGATATTTGTGTATGCCTCACCATTCAGACAGCACTGGGCCTGTACTCGCTGTAGGATGAGGGAGGACCTCATTGAAACTTACCGAATAGTGAAAGGCCTGGATGGAATGGATGTTTCCACTAGTGGGAGAGTCTAGGACCAGATTTTAATCATTAACAAATTAACTTGTTGGATGCCTTATGTTCAGAACTTCATTTTATTTTAGTAATTCATTTTCACATAAATCTATTAAAATAAAAGCAATCTTAGGGATTGATTTCTATATCCAAATCATTTTCATCTACTGTTCTTGGACTGTATGAATGGGATATACCTGCTGCAGTATGTTTTGTTATCAGTGTCTACACAAACGACAACTGAACACACCAGGCAATCAAGCATCTAGACTTGATCCCCAGAGGATACGGGGTGAAGGGTTCATCTCGAGCTGATGTCAGTAAGTTCTTCCTCACACAGTCTGGTCAATTTGAGTTAGGTCTTCGTGCTCCTCCACTTGGTAGTTAGATTTAGTTCAGAAATGTGAATATTTGCAAGATCCCAGCTGGCCAAGACAACTTTTGTGCAAACATTATTTCAAGATGTCATACACGGACACCCAGATTTATACACATAAGAGATGGAAAATTGTGCAGGTGTGAATGGTGGGGCAGAAAAAGGTTCAACTTTAACTGTGTCTTGGGAGAAAGTGAGAATGACACTTTTTAGTTTGAAAGGGAAAATCACCAATTTTTATTATTTTAAAATAAGAGACAACATTTATTGCTGTATTCATTTTAGAATACATTAAGTCATGTCTGTACACTCTTTATAGTTCATTGAACAAATCCACTGTTTGAAAATAAATTAACATAAAATTGTGCCATGTTTTAAAAAATACATTCACTAATGTATTCACTTAATGCTCAGTGCATCCTTAACAACTAACATTAATGATCTGTGCAAAAATTATTTCAAGATGTCATACATAAACACCCAGATTTATACACATAAATAAATGAAGAGAAACATTTAAAAACAAACAGTACGAGGTTACTTCAATTCAAAAACTCTGGCAATTTGCTGTCGAACAGAAATCTGCAGTATAACCAAAACATTTTAAAATACACACGTTAGGAGGTACCCTTGGAACGATAAAAAATGAATTTTTCACATCTAAATTGAGAAAAAGATGAGCGATAAACAAGTTTTAAGCCTCAGATGGGAAGCAGAGATGGAGAAGAATTAAAAAATATCATTGACAGAGGGTAAAATAGATTGAATTAGATAAGAAAAGAGATAATGGGGCAAAGTAAAAGAGAACGATAGAAACAAGGTAGTGCAGATGCTAGTTTACAAAAGAAGACACAGAATGCTGGAGTAACTCAGTGTGTCAGACAGCCTGACCCGCTGAGCTACTCCAGCGCTGTGTGAAAGAGAGTGGTGTAGGAATGCATGAATACAGGTGTTAATATTAGAGGAAATATGTTTGTAAAACATTCTTCTGTTTGTAAAAAAACTTTTATACAGGTGTCTTAGTTATCTGGAATGACCATGATGGCACCCTACCACATATTGGAAAGGAACAACCTGTTCTGGTAAATATGAGTTCAATTTTAAAATGAATAATTATTTGCTTATCAAAGATTTATTCCTGGTCTATCATTTGCTATGGATGCCAGCAGCTACAAGTTTCAAAAACGGTGTGGTTGTGAACTTCTGTGCAAGTGGCTAAGTTTCTGCAACAGTTAGAAAGGTCTGTTGTCAATCACCCTCAGCAAGGGCACAAAGGTTGAAAAAGAAGAAGAAAAAAAATCACACTTGTGCAATGTAATCAGACCTGGAGATTAACAGTGCATAGGAATTGCTGCTGGAAGTTTTAAAACTTCAACAATGCAAGGGTAACTCACTGACATACTAATTTAGTTATTCTATATGGGCCTGCTAAACGGTGAAGTACAACATTCATCTAAAAAAGACAAGCTTTAGGGTGGAAGCATTAACATGTAAGAAGGCGGACATTGTGTGGTGTTGCCAAGTTCTCTTCCTGGTTTGTCACTGCCTCATAGCAACCCGATCTGCCAGAATTTCAGACCGTACCCATTCATCAGAGTTCGGCAATACTAGGAAACTCACAATGCAAAGGCTTGTGTTTCTAAATGGGAAAACACTCCTTCTTCCAAAATTGCATGGGGAACAGGAAGGGCTTTGACTAGCAGACTCTGATGGAGTAAATCTTTGGTGTAGATTTAAGGTGGACAGTTTGTTCCAGTGCTGGTAAGTTCCAATGAGTAACTGCAAACATGTATTGGCATGAGGGTACGAGTATAAGTAATGTGCTCCTCTTAGTAACACACAAGGTGGGGGAGAAGGAAGAGGGACTGTATTGAATACTTTTGTAACATTATCAGCACCTTTTTCATGGCGACTCTTACATGTACTGTATGCAAACAAAGAATCTCACTGTACCAAGTACACGTGACAATAAAGTATCAATCAAACAATCAGTGAAATAAAGGGCTCTTCACTCTAATTGAAATAAAATTGTAAATTGCTCATTGCTTCACATTTTGTGTTCAATCTTGAAGCCTTCTCTATATTTACATAAAATACAAAGCCAGAAATTTGTGATGCAAGTTTCCAATAGAACTCCCAAGAGTTCACTATGCTCCTTGACACTGACTTCCATCAAAAATAAATATCGAATAAAATTCTAATTCAGGAGTTAACAACTCCTGAAGCACCATCACCAAAGGTTCAATGCATTTTCATTGATCAGCGATCAAAGACCAGTGCCTTCACGGTTACACCATTGCAATGGCTGAATCTTCATTGCTGCTTTCCTGGCTCAGTCCAACTCGATGAATGGACTCGCGGTACTTCTTCTTGCCAAGTTCAATTATACTGTGTATTTCCTCCGCGATATCTTCCCGGTCGCTCTCCTTCATCGCTTCAATGAGATGACTGATGCAGCCTGAGACATTTGCATTGCAGCGTGCCCATGTAAAGAGCATCTCCAGGATTTGCTTGCCCAGGTCGTCCCTGAAGGAAATGAAATAATGTTTTGGAAAGACAAGACAAGGGCTGGTTTAAATAACATTTCCTTTGCAAACAATTTCCAACAAGGCTGAAAGTTCTGACTTTTTCTGGACTATAGCAACTGCTGAACATTGTCCTGGTTTCCGTTCTTCTGCTGTCTGCAACATATCTACTTGTGGGGAGATGAGGAGGGAGGTAGGGGGGGTCAAGGTGGAAAATAAGCTAATTTCAGCACTTTTGTGCTCCCCGGCAGAAGGTTCAGATAGCACGGGCAAGAGAAACTGCATAACTATTGTGCTAAATGACTGAAGATAAACAGTGAAACAATTAAAGAGTACATAAAGAATATAAAAAGACCGAAGATACACAAGAAAATAATTAAACAGTGTAACACCTTTTGGATTTGATAAATGCAAGCTTATTGTAGACCCTGACTTATTTTAGCAAATAAAGCCAGTTAAAAGGAAATATCTCCCCTGATTACAAAAGATCACATTAATTACAAAACTAACTTCATGCTGAAAGGGCACCACAGTGGCGCAGCGATAGAGTTGTTGCCTTACAGCGCCAAAGACCCGGGATCAATCCTTACTACCAATGCTGTCTGTATGGAGTTTGTACATTCTCCCTGTGACTGAGTTTTCTTCGGGTGCTTCCTCCCACACTCCAAAATGTGCTGGTGTGTAGGTTAATTGGCTTCTGTAAATTGTCCCTAGTGTGTGGGATACAACTAGTGTAAGGGTGATCATTGGTTGACGTGGACTCCGTGGACAGGAGTGCCTGTTTCCACACTGCATTTCTAAAGTCTAAACAAAAAAACATTTTCATATACGAGGCCAAAGTAACACCAATAATTTCAATATGTCCAGGGGAGAAATAATGTTTACAGCTTTCTCAAGGTTTGTGAATTAGATCAAGGTCATCGTTGAATGGAGGCCAGGCTAGCTGGCATTGTTGCACAGTTGTCAGTACTGTTGTCCACAGCTTCAGGGTCCAGGGTTTGATCCTGACCACATTATATCTGCATGGAACTTGAATGTTCTTTTCATGAATTTTAGGGTTTCCCCGAATACGCCAGTTTCATCCCAAAGAATTGCTGATAAATTAATTCACTGCTGTTAACTATCCCATTAGTCCAGATCAATAACAAAGCACCAAAGGAGAGTTGATGGACATATGAGTCAAGCGTGTTCAATTGTCATGCCCCGACAACGGAACAATGAAATTCTTACTTTTAATTTAGCTTAATACAACATACTTAAATATAAAATAAACAAAAAAATAAATTAATTAATAATCCCAATACTGGTGCAAAAAACAAAAACAGTGCAACTAAAGGCAGTCCATAGTTCATAATTGAGGGCAGAGAATACGGTGCTGGCCCTGGGCGGAAGGAGAATGAACTGATGGACTGTTTTTCTGCTGGGCCAGCATGGATTTGATGGGTTAAATGGTGTCCTTCTGTGCCACAGTAAGAAAGACTATGGAATGACTAACAGCCATTGTGAAGGTCAAATTATACTAATTAAGGTTATGGATGATTTAGGATGAGCATTACTTCATCGAGTATTTAGTTTCCAATTGTCCATTGTTCCATAAATCATCTGCTGTCTCCATTTTCCTTTCAAAACAACATGAGGCAACACTTTCAATGAGAGTCAAACCTTCAACTGATGTCGCACATGATACTAAAGATATCCCCCATCCCATGGGATCCTCATAGTTTTCCAGTGGATACTGGATTAATTAACGTCACTTCAAATAAAGTGGCATCACACGTGGCTTTACATTGCTCTGTCGCATCTGCTCTGAGTCAATGATCAGTGTGGAGAAAACTGTAAGATTTAGAAAATGAAGGGAGGTAAGTGCAAAGATCTTGGCTGGTCCAAGTGGTAGCTCCATCCTGGTGCAGTATAGCTTTACCTTTAGCCATGGGAAGTATCGCAGTGAGGTAACTAGCACGTTAAGTTTTAGTTTAGAGATACAGCATGGAAACTGGCCCTTCAGCCAGTCCACGCCGACCAGCGATCACCCAATCACACTGGTTCTATGTTATTCCACTTTCTCATCCACTCCCCCACACACTCAGGACAATTTACAGAGGCCAATTAACCTACAAATACGCACAAACATCTCTGGGATGTGGGAGGAATCTAGAGAAAATTTGGTCATAGCGAGAACGTATAAACTCCATAAAGACAGTACCCGAGGTCAGGATAGAACCCAGGGTCTCTGGCGCGGTGAGGTAGCGGCTCTATCCATTCAAGGTCAGTTCAAGGTCAACCAGAGGTGTTTCAAGGTCAAACAAATTGTGTAACTAAAGGGTGAAATGTGTAACTTGCTGTAAACGAATACCATGTGGGATTTATCCATGCTTGTGTTTTTAGTACTTTAGAGATACAGTGCACGTCTTTGGAACTTGAGAAGAAACCGGAGCACCTGGAGAAAACCCATGCGGTCACGAGGAGAACGTGCAAACTCCCTACAGACAGCACCTTTAGTCAGGATCAAACCAGAGTCTCTGCTGCCGTAAGGCAGCAGCTCTCCTGCTGTGCCACTGTACCACGTGTTGTCCTACTAATATGATGTTAAATCATAAACATGCATAATGATCGTTTGTTGCTGGTGTTTTATGAATTAATCAGGCCAACCATCACGATATCGAGATCAAAACACAAATCCAAAGGTTTGACACCCGCAGTAAATAAATGTCTCTATCACCTGTGATTGTGGGCTATTCTTTCCAATTGTGAGTAGGTTAAACTGAGATTTATTCCAATGTTCTGCCATTCTGGCCCGATCCTTCTTGCAATACTCAAAAGATTCACTTCAGTCAGGTAGCCAGTCTCTATCCAATCATAAAATAAGAATCTAATTAGAACAACATGCAAAAAATCATGAAGCAATCTGTGTGGTCTTCTCCTCAAAGAGACTCATTCATACTGCACAGGAAGGCTGGGATAAATAACCATCGATAGGCCATCTGTACTAATCCCATTCACCAGCACTTGCTTCACTGACGTTTATGCCAAAACGATCCAAATGTATGTCCAGATATTTCTTGTGTATTGAGAGTACTTGTCTCAACCACCCACTTTAGCATTGCTTTCTAGATTCCTACCACCCTCTGGGTAAAAAGAAATTCCTCCTCAGATCCGCTCTCAACCTTTAAGTCATGCCTTCCAGTTTTAGACACCGCGTTATGGGTTAAATGTTTCTTATTACGTTCCCTATCTCTACCCCCCATTATCTGTGTCATCTTCCAATATCTACTCCCATTCACTCTCCCTTCACTGAGCCAATGATCATGTGCACAGTTCCAACGCATCGGGTAACTTCCAAGACTAAACAGAGTTGCTCCATGCTAGCCAACAGCAACAGTAATTTTCCGTGGGAAATACTTCGCCACATGCAAGCACTGATGAAGGACATTGACCAGATCTATCTATGTGAGGAGAAGACAATGTCAGGAAGAGTGCATGATGCTGCCAATTCTGGACCAAAGGTTGCATCACGGACATAGTAACCAACCAAGCATCTCAAAGCCGGCATCACGATCCAAATGGGTGAAAACGTCCACTTCCTCAAAACACACTAAAGGGAGAAATACATACGTACATATGCCCATACCAGACAACACTTGACTTCTACTGAAATCAGAGGCCATTTTGGCACTTGTTATAATGCATAAAATGGGCAGTGTACAGTGGACAATGAATGTTTCTGCACACAAGGCCTTCGGACACATCAGAACAAGCCTTCCATGTCGGACACACTCGTAAGCTGCTTCCCAATTTGTCCTGCCGTTGCAGAGGAAAGCAGCCAGGTTGTGGGTCTGGATCAGGCTTTCGATGAGGGGATGGGGTGCGCTGTAAATCAGGACCAACGGGTTGGGTTGGGGCAATATGGGAAAAGAGGCTGATGAAGTTGTGATTGTCTGCAGATCAGGGATGAGGAGGGAGGTTGCAATTAAGAACGGGGTTAGAATGTAGAGGGTTTGTGGTCAGAGCTTCTGGATGGGCCATTGCTGGGGGGCCAGATGGAGAGATATCGTGGAATAAATGGACCTAAATGAATTAGGCATCGCAATCATGAATGAAAATCACAGATTTGGCATCCTGGTGGACTGTATATTTGGCTCTGGCTCTTTGCACATCAGATGACGCAGAGGACTTAATTAGGAAGATCACAATGCATACAGTCTTCTTCTTCTTGCGTATAGCGTGCACAGCCTAAAGTTGTAGGACAACTTGTTCTATTTGATCTTATTTGATTGCGCACGCCTGGTTGATTGCATTCGTCGAAACAGGGCGGACCATGTGAGGGTTACAGTCTTCCACCCCAATGCATACAGGGAGTTCCCAATTTCACCTACTGGCTGAATTACCACAAAATGCAACCCGTTTTGCACATATCAGTAGAATTTGTGGACTGGATTCTTATTAAAAAGAAAGCCTATATTTGGAGGAGAAGAGAAGGCACTAAGATATCCACAGGTAATTGACTAGCTTTTACTAATATCATTGGTATTGGGATGTTGAGATGGAATAGAATGAAGATATCAGAACCCAGACACTGCCAGGGTAAAGCTCTTTCTAAGGATGTTAATGCAAAGGTCCTTGTTCTGAGAATCACTAGAGCTGACAAATATAGGACAGCCAAAGTATAAAACATGTGTCATTGCCTAATACTGAGACAAACACAAAAATAAAATCAAAATATTAGTATTTAGAAGGTAATATAGTCTCACCTTCATCACCTAGATTTAATGGTGGATATGATGATTCCTTTCTTGACTCATTATGAAGTCTTGGTTTCTGTTTCTGTAGGAAGCAAATTATGCTTTAAATAAACTTTAAATGCTTCTAACATGAAGATGGACTCTGGGCAAAGAGATATGTTGTTAGCAGTCGACAGATAAGAGTTAGAATGTTATGTGTAGGAAGGAACTGCAGATGCTGGTTTAAACTGAAGATCAACACAAAAATCTGGAGTAACCCAGCGGGTCAGACAGCATATCTGGAGAAAAGGTATAGGTGACAAACGTTAGAATGTCCCCCTCTCTGGAATCTCAGACATAAACTAGCTTAGCATTTTGTTGCAGTGCCGAGGAAACACCACATCACCATCGCCTCAGAGGGATTAATTAAATTAATTAAATGACCTGTTTCACTATTGCAGTGCTAGGGATAGAGTTTACGTTGAGATTTATTATTGTCACATGTATCGACAAACAGTGAAAACCTTTGTTTGGCATGCTATCCAGATCAGATAATAGTCTACATAAATACAATCAAACTCAAACTAAGGATAGAGTTTAAACACTATGAACTACAAATTAACCTGCAGTGGTTTATTAATCAATCACCTGGAAGCTTAATGGTGCCTGAGACTGATGGCAAACCTGAGGGGTAGGAAACAGAAAGTGAATTGTGGGGGGAGGGAAGGGGAGAGGATCATTTGATTAGAAGTGTTGGGGCCATTGACCGGTTGTGAAGTGATGGGGTGGGTCAGAGTGGAGTCTGTGACTGTGGGGGGAAGGTTGGAAGCATGGATGTGGGCTGTGTTGGGAGGATCACCTGTGGTTTACTAAATAAACTGGTTATTCTCCTTGAGTCTGGTTCCCAGTGCAGGATAGGACCTGCTCAGGGCTCACCCTTTGAATATACCTGAAGGGTTTCCTCTGGGTGCTCCGGTTTCCTCCCAATATCCCAAAGATGCACTGGTTTGTAGGTTAATTGGTCTCTGTTAATTACCCTGGTGTGCAGAATAAGCAGCACGACTAAACCTTAGTTGGACTGAAAATCCTTAAAGACAGGATACTTCAGGACTGCATGAACAGATTTTTCCAACGCATGCTTTAAATGAGCATTACACAGGAAATGGCATCATCACAGGTGCGTCCAATGGAGGAAACGGGTCATCACAATTAGAGACAAGAAGTGCCCAATGGAATTTCCTAGGTTTTGCGGATTGACTCAGTCACCATCATAATTACATTTCATTCTAGAAAATATATATAATCTTGGATATGTTTATCACTGACAAAACAAAAGTGCTATGTAGTTGGAATTCTAGGAGCATACAGCACTGATTGAAGAAAATTGTGCCTAATTATACTCTCTCAACCACCTGACAAACAGTAATCCTGACCATTCATTGCATTTGGCAAACTTCGGCAATGCATTACATGGCTGCCACATCAATCAATACATGAACAGCCAATGGACTTTCTTTTTTTTTTTTTTTTTTTAATTTTTATTTATTAGAAGTACATTACATTACAACCACATACATTAATACTCGTCATTTGTATCTTCTTACAATTAATGTACTCCCTTTATTTTTTTTTATTTTTTTTACACTAGAAAAGGAAAAGATTGAAAGAGAGAAGAAAGTGAAGGAAAAAGTGAAAGTGTAGAAAAGTGCAGAAAATGTAACAACAAAAAAGGACGAAGACCCTATAAGAGCGAAATTAAAAACAAAAGAAAAAGAGTTAAGAAATAGGCCCTAGGAAAAAAAAAGAGAAAAAGAGAGGGGAAAAAAAGAAGAAAAAAATATATTTTTTTGAGCATTACGTAAATAGGACATACCAACTCTTCAACTATCATCCCCCCTTACCCGACCTCAATTTTTTATTTTTTTTAAAGTACTTTTGCACCCTATGTTTGTAATAATTCTATAAATGCAGACCACGTCAGGTGGAAGTGATCTGGTTTACCTACTAGGAGGAGTCTTATCTCTTCTAGGTGTAGTGTTTCAAACATATTTGAAATCCACATATTTATAGTTGGTATTGGAGCCTTCTTCCAAAATTTTAGAATTAGCTTTTTTCCAGTTATTAACCCATAGTCCATTAATTTCTTTTGAAACACATTTAGTTCTGGATCATCTTCCGTTATTCCGAAGATAATCCATTCTGCTTTGGGTATCAGTCTTGTTTTAAATAACTTTGTAAAGATTTCAAAAATTTCATTCCAAAATTTTTGAATTTTTGTACAGAAGACGAATGAGTGCGCTGTAGTAGCTTCTTGGGATTGACATTTATCACAAATAGATGATACGTTTGGGAAAATTTTATGAATTTTAGTTTTCGAATAATATAATCTATGTAAAATTTTAAATTGTATTAAAGTGTGTCTTACATTAATCGAGCATTTATGCACATTTAATAAGTATTCATTCCAACTTTCCTTTGAAATTTTAATAGCTAACTCTTGTTCCCAGTCTTTTCTGATACCCTCCGTAGGTGGTATTTGTACATTTAAAATAATATTATACAAATATGATATTAAGTTTGCTGATTCCGCTTTTATCTGCATTGCCTCGTCCAATACATCTACTGGGTTATTATAATGATCTTTTGTATATTTTTTCAAATAGTCGCATATTTGAAAATATTTAAAATATTGATTATTTCCGAGTTTATATTTTATTTGTAATTGTTGAAATGAAAGTAATTTTCCAGTTTCATACAAGTCACCAAGCGTTTTAATTCCTAGTCTATCCCATTGTGTATAAGCTTTATCTATAATAGAAGGACTAAACGAAGGGTTATTGACTATAGGTAATAAAAGTGATAAATTTCTTAATTTTAAATTTTGTTTTATTTGTTTCCAAATACGGATTGTACTATGAATAATTGGGTTCTTATTATAATTTATGTTATTCAGTTTCATTGGAGAGAGGAGGATTGCTCCAATGTTTCTAGAGGAGCAATCCTCTTTCTCCATTACAATCCAGTCTACTTGCTGGGCGGAGTTATCCATCAGTTGAATCATGTTTTTAATATTTACTGACCAATAATAATACATAAAATTAGGTAGTGCTAAACCCCCCAATACTTTAGGTTTATTCAGATGAGTTTTTTGTATTCTATGTGATTTATAGTCCCATATAAAATTAGTGATATCTGAGTCAAGTTTTTTAAAAAACTTCTTAGGTAAGTATATAGGAATTGATTGAAATAGGTATAAAATTTGTGGTAAAAAGATCATTTTTATTGCGTTTATTCGGCCTATTAAAGACATCGGGAGCGTTTTCCAGAATTTAATTAGTGTATTTAATTTATTAAGTAGGGGGTCAAAATTTGCCCTGAACATACCTTGATATGTTCTGGTAATTTCGATTCCCAAATATTTAAATTTTTCTGTAGCTATTTTAAAAGGGAATTTTAAAAGATGTGTTGAATCTTTCGGTTTTATTGACATAATTTCACTTTTATTCCAATTTATTCTATATCCAGAAAAAGATCCAAAGTCTTCAATTAAATTTAATATATTTGGTATAGTGATTTGAGGTTTTGTTATATACAGTAATATATCATCCGCGTATAAAGATATTTTATTATATGAGTCTTTAGTATTATATCCATGAATATCAGGGTGTATTCTAATTTTTTCTGCTAGCGGTTCAATAATGAGAGCAAACAGCTGTGGTGATAATGGACTTTCTAGTCATTCCTGCACTGTATTGTAAAAGGTGAAGCGAACATCTGTCTTTCTCAAATAAAATACATGTCCGATTGTTGCCGGCTCTAATTTTAGCTTCA
Organism: Malacoraja senta; assembly: GCA_038087875.1. Lineage (NCBI taxonomy): Eukaryota > Metazoa > Chordata > Chondrichthyes > Rajiformes > Rajidae > Malacoraja > Malacoraja senta. Next base: position 30,426,461 of record CM075979.1, read on the forward strand.
GTTGCCTGAAGTGGAATGGAAAACATCCAAAAAATAGTACGACTTACTGGCAACTTGATTGGCAAAGTGGCCAGCCACATCGAATCTGGTCCTTTTCGCTTCCTCGCAGCCTCTTCAGGTATATTTGCTGGTAAGGATCCTCGGTAAAAGGAAACCTAGAATGAAGATCGGTAATATGCCCATTACATCTGTTAGGCCGTGGTTTGTGTTGCAATGTAGCTATGCTGGGGCTGGCAGATTGGTTCAATATTATCAATTGGCAATTTACCAGTAGCTGCAGGTGTGGGCAAGATAGTTCTCAGCAAGGAAGGGTGATCTTTTATAGTTTATGGCCCACCAACTTGGGTGGGACGGTGGCGCAGCTGGTAGGACTGCTGCCTTTCAGTGCTAGAGACGCGGGTTCGATCCTGACCTCGGTGCTGAACCGAAAATGCACATTCTCCCTGTCACCGCGACGGTTTACAGGAAGTGTGTAGTGTGTAGGGATTAGATGTGAAAGTGGGATAAGTCAGAATGTGTGTGAATGGGTGATCGATGGTTGGCATGCACTCGGTGGGTTGAAGGGTCTGTTTCCATGCTGTATCCCTAAACTAATCTCTGCCCTAAGCGAAGGCCCAAAAGTTAATGACCTGTTATTTCCACTGAGGATAGTAATCGTGGAAATGTGAAATATTTAGTTTAGTTTAGAGATACAGCGTGGAAACAGTCCCTTCAGCCCACCGAGATCGCATCGACCAGCGATCCCCGCACAATAACACCACCCTACACACACTAGGAACAATTTACATTTATACCAAGCCAATTAGCCTACATACCTGTACGTCTTTGGAATGTAGGAAGAAACCGAAGACCTCGGAGAAAACCCACGTGGTCACGAGGAGAACGTGCAAACTCTGTATAGACAGCACCCATAGTCGGGATCGAACCCGGGTCTCTGACGCTGAAAGCGCTGTAAGGCAGCAACTCTACCGTGTCGCCGTGATGACAAGTGACTCACATTTCACATTACCAAATAATTAATGACCATCCCGAGGATAACAAATGTTAGAAAGAAAGGATCAAAATGATGCTGAGATATTAACTGAAGTCTGGCTATTTTACATTTAGCTTGCATTGCCTCAGGGTGGCATAACAGTTTAAAAATTTAAGAGCAATCAAGAAGAAAAGGGCTGAAACATAGCCTCTCTGTGGGAGGGAGCAGTATAATTGTTAATTTGTAGAGCAGCAATCCATAACAATCAAAAAGCAATTTCAGCGATTACTGAGAGCCACAATGAATAAACAAATCTCCACACGGCTGAAACATTGACCATCAGATCCATATTCCCCTAAAAAACGGACAAGCATTTACCCCCACCCCTCATCGACTCTCTCTCTCTCTCACACGTACACGCAAACACACACACACACAGGGCTGTAATCACTTAATATTGTGGCACAAACAAAAACAGAAGATCAATTTTAGTTATTTCACAATCCTCACCAGAGCTCTGAAGATAAAATATTTTCACGCTAGCAAATGCAATGACAGCATTTATTACAAGAGGACGAGAATATTAAAAAAAAGATGTAATGCTGAGGCTTTATACGTCACTGGTCAGACCGCATATCTGAGGAAGGATGTGCTGGTGTCGGAGAGGGTCCAGAGGAGGATTATGAGAATGACCCCAGGAATGATTGGGTTAACATATGATGAGCGTTTGATGGCACTGGGCCTGTACTCACTGGTGTTTAGAAGGGTGAGGGGGGACCTCATTGAATCTTACCGAATAGTAAAAGGCCTGGATAGAGTGGATGTAGAGAGGAAGTTTCCAGTAGTGGGAGAGTCTAGGACCAGAGGCTACAGCCTCAGAATAAAAGGACATACCTTTAGAAAGAAGTGGATGAATTGATTTTGTCAGAGGCTGGTGAATCTGTGGCATGTCTTTGCCACGGAAGGCTGTGGAGGCCAAGTCAATGGATAGTTTTAAGGCGGAGATTGACAGATTCTTGAATAGTACGGGTGCCAGGGGGTATGGGGAGAAGGCAGGAGCATGGGGTTGAGAGGGAATGGTAGGTCAGCCAATATTGAATGGCAGAGTAGACTTGATGGGCCGAATGGCCTAATGCCCGCTCTTATAACTTTTGAACTTTTTGAAAAATGGATGATCTTTTAGCAATGGATAAATACCTCTAGATTTACAAAAGAACACCATCTAAAATTTAAGTGCAGCAAAATAATTTTCATGCAAGTCTCATTATGACTGAAATCAAAATAGGAGCCACTGGATGAACTGGTCTAAACTGCCTCTGCTTCATCAGTGACTAACAATAGAAGCAAAACACAAACTGCTGGAGAAACTCAGTGAGTCAGGCTGTATCCACGTAAGGAAATGTACAGATGACGTTTTAATTCAGGACCTTTTTATTCATCAGTCTTAAGGAGGATCCTAACCCGAAACATTGTCTGGCCATTTATTTCCACAGTTGCCGCCTGACCCACTGAGCTCCTCCAGCAGATTGATTTTGGCTCACGATTCCAACATCTGCAGACTCTTGTGTCTTTAACAATAGCAGCACCTTCCCACTGTGGAAAATAAATCTTTGTTATGGCTGTCTAATTGGTAAATGTCTGATGTAATATGTGTCCACAAAAACACATATGTCACGTGTGGACATTTTGCAGCTCCAAAACTTTAAAAGCAGCCTTGGATTTGAGGAGATTGTTTTCAGGAAGAGCAGAAGAGCTATCTCCCATGACCTGGTCAATAAAACATGGAACATAGAACAGTACAGCACAGGCCCTTCGGCCCACCATGTCTGTGCCGAACATGATACCAAGACCATCACTTATCTACCTGCACATAACGCATATCCCTCCATTCTCAGCATATATCCAATATGCCTATCAAAAAGTCTTGCAAATGGCACTAATGTATCTGCTTCAACCTTCACCCCTGGCTGTGTGTTCCAGGCACCCACCATCCTCTGTGTAAAATAAAACTTGCCCAGCACATCTCCTTTAAACTTTGCCCCTCTCACCGTAAAGTTATGCCCTCTAGTATTAGATTATTTTCCATCCAGGGAAAAACGATTATGACTGTCTTAGACTTCATATTTCTCTCTCAAGTCAACATGGATTCATTAATTGAACAAAAATCCCTAAACCACCAGACACACCTGTGTGACCAGCCATCAGTTAGGTATCATTTTGATATCTCATCTGATTTAATCAACAAATAAAAACATGGGTTAACCAGGGGCAATGTGTGGTTAAGGGTGTAGGAAGGAACTGCAGATGCTGGTTTACACCGAAGATAGTCATAAAAAGCTGGAGTAACTCAGCGGGACAGGCAGCATCTCTGGAGAGAAGGAATGGGTGACGTTTCGGGTTGAGACCCTTCTTCAGACTGGTTAGGGATAAGGGAAACGAGAGATATAGATGATGATGTAGAGAGATAAAGAACAATGAATAGAAGATATGCAAAAAAAGTAATGATGATAAAGGAAACAGGCCATTGTTAGCTGTTTGTTACGTGAAAACGAGAAGCTAGTGCGACTTGGGTGGGGGAGGGATAGAGAGAGAGGCAATGCCGGGGCTACCTGAAGTGAGAGAAATCAATATTCATACCACTGGGCTGTAAGCTGCCCAAGCAAAATATGAGATGCTGTTCCTCCAATTTGTGTTTAGCCTCACTCTGACAATGGAGGAGACCGAGGACAGAAAGGTCGGTGTGGGAATGGGAAGGAGAACTATAGTGTCCAGCAACCGGGAGATCAGGTAGGTTCAGGCGGGCTGAGCGAAGGTGTTCAGCAAAACGATCGCCCAGTCTACGTTTGGTCTCGCCAATGTATGAGTCTACATCTTGACCAATGGATACAGTAAAGGGTGTTTAAATCAATCACTTCTCTACAAGGTGCAATGTTATCACCACAAAATGAGTCCCTACTCAGCAAACAATGCCTACAGCCCTACAGCCGCCAGCAAATCCATCATACCGGTCTCCACATGCTCGTTCATATATACGGAGTATCCATAAGCTGAATGGTTGTTACCCAGGGAGGACATGTACCTCTGGAGAGCCTCCATTACCCTCTACAGCATGTTTCTTGTGGGCACTATTACTCACCAAGTTTGTAACATCACCCAGAAACGACAGCTAATAAGATCTGACTCAGGTTAAAGTCTTGGGTCTGAAGATGGGTTCCGACACAAAACGTCTCTCATCTTTTCTCTCCCGAGAGGCTGAGTTACTCCAGCCTTTGTGTCTATCTTCGGTGTAACCAGCATCTGCAGTTCCTTTCTACACTGAAAGTCCTCTTACACGCATGGATGTTATTGAACCAATATCTAGACCTCTATACATGTAAACAAAATAACATTCCCCTCCCCACAAAGTGCTAAAAAATATGTTTGTTTTTTTTTCTTGTTTTTTTTCTTCTCTTTTTTCTCTTTCTTTCTTTATTTCATCTATATCTTTTTAGTTCTATTTAGTTTAAAAAAATTTTTTTTTTAAAGTATTGGAGACATTGTAATAATAATGGACGATATTAGTAATTTAAAAATGTAAGACTGGTATTGATTTTAATATGATATGTATCTACCTCCAATAAAAAATAATTTCAAAAAATATATATATATATATATTTTTTTAATTGGTTGAAATATGAAATGAAAAATTGCCATTAAATTAAAGCTGATTCTCTTGAGCTAGGAATGGTGGAGGGAAACTTAATAAATATTCCATTTAGCCCGAAGCAGTACAAAACTGGGTTTTGTGAAGAGGTAATATTATGTTGATTAAGAATGCACCAAAAATAAAAGAGTTGTTTAACTGAGGGAAAATAGTATTGCTAGAACTCTAACATTTCTGAACAGTACTTCATTGGATGGGCATCCACGTAGAGCAGGCACGCCAGGGTCCAAGATGAATCTAGGAAAGGAAACACAGCATCTTAGTGGCACTGCCGCTGTCTCACAATGCCACAGACCTGGTTCGATCCCTACCTCAGGTTCTGTCTATGTGGAGTTTGCACGTTCTCCCTATGACTGCCTAGGTGCTCCGGTTTCCTCGCACATCCCAAAATGTGCATTTCCTTTTGGTTAATCATCTTCAATCAGCCTCTGTACTTGTGTATAGGAGTGGATGAGAAAGTGGGATAACATGGAACGAGTGTCAACGGGTGATGACGTGGGCTTGTTTGACTGAAGAGCTGTATCTTTCAATAAATATTTTTCAATTAGGGTTAGTAATCCATTCAAAAATAAATAGCTATTCAGCTAAAAATCTAATTTATCAGGAGAGCACTTTTCTACACATTTTTCGTAGCGTTTTTTTACTTAAGACTTTTTTGGACTTTTAGACATACAGCATGGAAACAGGCCCTTTGGCCCACTGAGTCCACACTGACCACTGATCACCCTGTACACTAGCACTATCCTACACACTAGGGACAATTTACAAATGCCAATTAAACAACAAACTTGCACGTCTTTGGAGTGTGGGTGGAAACGGGAGCACCTGGTGAAAACCCACATGGGCACAGTGAGAACATACAAACTCCTTTCAGACAGCAATAGACAATAGACAATAGACAATAGGTGCAGGAGTAGGCCATTCGGCCCTTCGAGACATTCAATGTGATCAATGTGATCATGGCTGCTCATCCCCAATCAGTACCCCGTTCCTGCCTTCTCCCCATATCCCCTGACTCCGCTATTTTTAAGAGTCCTATCTAGCTCTCTCTTGAAAGCATCCAGAGAACCCGCCTCCACCTCCCTCAGAGGCAGAGAATTCCACAGACTCACCAATCTCTGTGAGAAAAAGTGTTTCCTCGTCTCCGTTCTAAATGGCTTACTCCTTATTCTTAAACTGTGGCCCCTGGTTCTGGACTCCCCCAACATCGGGAACATGTTTCCTGCCTCTAGCGTGTCCAAACCCTTAACAATCTTATATGTTTCAATGAGATCCCCTCTCATCCTAAACTCCAGAGTGTACAAGCCCAGCTGCTCCATTCTCTCAGCATATGACAGTCCCGCCATCTCGGGAATTAACCTTGTAAACCTACGCTGCACTCCCTCAATAGCAAGAATGTCCTTCCTCAAATTAGGGGACCAAAACTGTACACAATCCTCCAGATGTGGTCTCACTAGGGCTCTGTACAACTGCAGAAGGACCTCTTTACTCCTATATTCGATTCCTCTTGTTATAAAGGCCAACATGCCATTCGCTTTCTTCACTGCCTGCTGTACCTGCATACTTACTTTCATAGACTGATGTACAAGGACCCCCAGATCCCGTTGTACTTCCCCTTTTCCCAACTTGATGCCATTTAGATAGTAATCTGCTTTCCTGTTTTTGCTAGCAAAGTGGATAACCTCACATTTATCCGCATTAAACTTCATCTGCCATGCATCTGCCCACTTCCCCAACCTGTCCAAGTCACCCTGCACTCTCACTGCATCCTCCTCACAGTTCACACTGCCACCCAGCTTTGTGTCATCTGCAAATTTGCTAATGTTACTTTGAGTCCCTTCATCCAAATCATTGATGTATACTCGAGGTCAGGATCCAAATCATTGATGCACTCGAGGTCAGGATTGAACCCTGGTCCCTGGCGCAGTAAGGCAGCAACTCTACCGCTGTGCCACTGTGCTGCCCTGAGACATATTGGGAAATTAATCTCATTACTTGGGAGAGTTTCTCTTTCTCTCCAGCAATGTTTTCCAGTGCAAAACTCATGCTAAAGACATCAGAAATACTGCAACATGCATAAGTCTTCTGGTTTGAAAATGATAGTTCTTGTTTACTCATAGCACATCCAGGTTTCACTTACCCTGTTTGCCCAGAAAGCAGACTACTCAAAGACCCAGCACTCCAATTACATTCTTTGCTCTTTCTACCTTAAGTTTGTTTTTCACATGTTTTTTGACTGCTTTGCCTTGAGAGATCAGGGTGATGATTGCTCTCAGCTTAGAAACATAGAAAATAGGTGCAGGAGTAGGCCATTCGGCCCTTCGAGCCTGCACCGCCATTCAATATGATCATGGCTGATCATCCAACTCAGTATCCTGTACCTGCCTTCTCTCCATACCCCCTGATCCCTTTAGCCACAAGGGCCACATCTAACTCCCTCTTAAATATAGCCAATGAACTGGCCTCAACTACCTTCTGTGGCAGAGAGTTCCGGAGATTCACCACTCTATGTGTGAAAAATGTTTTTCTCATCTCAGTCCTAAAGGATTTCCCCTTTATCCTTAAACTGTGACCCCTTGTCCTGGACTTCCCCAACATCGGGAACAATCTTCCTGCATCTAGCCTGTCCAACCCCATAAGAATTTTGTAAGTTTCTATAAGATCCCCCTCAATCTTCTAAATTCTAGCGAGTACAAGCCGAGTCTATCCAGTCTTTCTTCATATGAAAGTCCTGACATCCCAGGAATCAGTCTGGTGAACCTTCTCTGTACTCCCTCTATGGCAAGAAGCTTGCTGGCTTCACGACCATTTGAGGCTGTGGCTGCTAATCTCTGCTACAGTTCACTACTTGCTTAAGCATTGGCAAGTCATCCAAACTCCATTTACAAGTGGAGTCGGGGTAACACAGTGGCACAGCTGACAGAGCTGCTGCCTCATGCCGCCTGAGACACGGGTTCGATCCTGACCTAGGGTGCTGTCTGTGTGGAGTTTGCACATACTCCATGTGACCACAGGGGCACAGAGTGCATGTGCGCCCTTTACCCTTGCATTACATTACCAAGCTGACAATGGTAAAAAGCTGCATAATATGCTGCTTTGGTTCAGAGTCTGCAGATGTTAAGTTGTGATTCTACTGCAGGTCAGTTCTGATCGACAAAGGTAAGTAGTAGAAAATGAACTCATAAATCTGCAAGATGGGTACCCCCACAGAGGCATTGCAAATGATTCAAATGAAGAAACCTTCCTGGAATCAGGACATCAAGAGCAAACATGCTGAATCAGCAAGAAGCTGTTTCTAAACAATGGAGATGCGGATTTACAGTCATTTTAACCAAGCAGTGGGAACATCATTCACCTGTCCTTTCACAGCCTGTGTTTTCCTGTCATCTAGAGTGGAGATATAAATCTCTTTGCTGTTCTTCAGATGCGAGTAAAAGGTGAAACTGATTCTCCCATCTATGCAATCTGGCCGATCTGAAAAGAAAGTAAGACTTAAATGAACTGGTGAGCATTTTATTGTTGATAGTGAAGAGGATAGTCGTAAGTTACAGGATGATAGCGAACAGTTGGTAAAATGGGCAGAGCAATGGCAGATGGAATTTAATTCAGATAAGTGTGAGGCCATAGAGCCCTACAGCACGGAAACACTCATCACGCCGAACAGGAAGACCCATCTAAGCTAGTCACATTGGCCCCAATTGGCCCATATCCCTCTAAACCTTCTATCCTTGGGTCTGAAGAAGGGTCTCGACCCGAAATGTCACCTATTCCTTCGCTCCATAGATGCTGCTTCACCCGCTGAGTTTCTCCAGCATTTTTGTCTACATCCTTGATCTCTGAGTGGGTTTAGTTTTAAATTATAGATACAGCATGGATAGTCCGGCCCACCGATTCCATGCCGACCATTGATCATCTATACAGTAGTTCTATGTTATCCCACTTTTGCATTCTACACACTTGGGGCAATTTACAGAAGCCAATTAACATACAAACCTGCAAATCTTTGGGATGTGGGAGGAAACCGGAGCACCCATAGAAAACCCACGCAGGCCACAGGGGAAAGTCTGAACTGTACAAACTCCACACGGACTGCACCCATAGTCAGGATCGAAACTGGGTCTCTGGCACTGTGAGGCAGCAGCTCTACCACTGCGCCACTGTGCCGATGGTGGATAGAGTTTAAAAGAACGAAGGGTAGGACATGCACAATGGATAGTAGTGTCCGAGGGAATAGACTTTGGGGCACAAGTCCAAGGATCTCTGAAGGTGCCAAGTCGATAACATAGAAACATAGAAAATAGGTGCAGGAGTAGGCCATTCAGCCCTTCATCATATATGATCATGGCTGATCATCCAAAAGCAGTACCCCGTTCCTGCTTTCCCCCCATATCCCTTGATTCCGTTAGCCCTGGTTCTGGACTGCCCCAACAACGGGAACAAAAAGGAATTAATTGGTGACAAACGTATACGGGATATTTGTCTTTGTTAGGTAGACAAAAGTGCTGGAGAAACTCAGCGGGTGCAGCAGCATCTATGGAGCGAAGGAAATAGGCAACTTTTCGGGCCGAAACCCTTCTTCAGACTTTGTTTTTGTCTTTATTAGCATGAGCATAGAATATAAAAGAAGCAAAGTTGTGGAACAACTTTCTTCCAGCTGTCGCCTTACCAATGTTTCATATTGTGTGTGGTTCTGGTTGCCACATTATAGAAAGACATGGTTGTGCTGGAGATGGTGTGGAGGAGATTGATCAGGATGTTGCCTGGGAGGGAGCATTTTGGTTGTGAGAGAAGCTGGATAGGCTGGGTTTTTTTCCTTCGAGCAGAGCGGACTGAAGCGGTCAAGGTATACAAAATTATGAGGGGCATGGATTGAGTAGATGGTAAGAAACCTTCCCCTTTACCAAAAGTATTTCAAACTAGATTGCATCGATTCAGGATAAAGGCCAAGAAGTTTTTACCTGAGGAGATCATTGGATTATGGAGTAAGCTGTTTGAGTGGGTGTGGAGGCAAGTATGCCCACAACACTTAAAAGTAGAAACCAGGTACTGCAGATGCTGATTATTGCACAAATGGATACAAAGTTCAGGAGTAATGTTTTGGGTCAATATCCTTCTTCAGACTGTTTGAAGAGGGTTCCCGACCCAAAATGTCACCAATCTATGTTCTCCAGGGATGCTGCCTACCCTGCTGAGTTACTCCTGCGCTTTGTGTCCTTTTACATTTAAGAAGTGTATTCTTAGGTTTCTCAGATTTAAGAAGTGACACCATATGGGTGTCAGAGGTTATGGGGAGAAGGCAGTAGATGGGGTTAGGAAGGAGAGATAGATCAGCCATGATTGAATGGGCCAAATGGCCTAATTCTGCTCCTATCACTTATGATCTTATGAAGTGTCTACATGAGCTCTTGAATCACCTAGGTATAGAATGCTTCAGACTAATTACTGGTAAATGGGAATAGTATAGATGGTCACATCATGAACGTGGTGAGCGGAAGGGCCTATGTCTGTGCTGTACAACTCCAGGATCTAACAGATTAACACAAACAATTAATCATGAGTGTCATCACATATTTTCCTCGATCTCACGTCTGATTACTAGCCGTGGTCATGATGATTTGACTGCTAAATTCCTCTTGATCAACAGGCTAATTAAAGTATCTTAGTCACCTCATTCTCGTACAACACAAAGCACCAGCATGGAAATGTTGTAATACAGTATGGCAGTCGCTGAATTATTTATGAACTGTGATTTGAATTAGGCAGTACAAGGTCTCATGTCACACAATCGGAAAGAACGCCATGGCCATGGATAATTTTAATAACATTTGTCAAATGGGCAATAATGTCTCAAAACTAAATTGTATAATTTGCAAAATAACTTTTTCCCCTCATGGTTTACATGCCACATATATTGCATTTTTGTGTGACAGGGACCTCAGTTATTTATTGCCGTAGACTGCGTTCAAAGTCTAGGTCAGCAAAGGTCGCTGTTTCAATCATCAGTCAATAGACAATAGACAATAGGTGCAGGAGTAGGCCATTCGGCCCTTCGAGCCAGCACCGCCATTCAAGGTGATCGTGGCTAATCACTATGACAATGTTAATCATAGAACTAACATCCAAAAAATACAAGGGTAGAAACAGGAAACTGAGGATGCTGCTTTACACAAAAGGACAGTAGGTGACAAAGTGTTGGAGTAGACCATAAAACACAGGAGCAGAATTATGCCATTCGGCCCATCGAGTCTACTCTGCCATTCAATCATGGCTGATCTATTTTTCCCTCTCATCCCCATTCTCCTGACTTTTAAGTTTAGTTTAGTTTATTGTCACGTGTACCAAGGTAGTGAAAAGCTTTTTGTTCCGTGCTACCCAGTCAGCGGAAAGACTATACATGATTACAATTGAGCCGTCCACAGTGTACAGATAAAGGATAAAGGAATTAAGGTAACCTTTGACACCTTACTAATCAAGAACCTAACAATTTCCGCTTTAAAAATACTCAATGTCTTGGCCACAGAAATCCGTGACAATGAATTCCACAGATTCACCATCCTCTGGATAAAGAAATTCCTCCTCATCTCCATTTTCTTCTTTTTTTTAATTAATTTGTGGGATCTGGATACCAGTGACAATTGTGGCATTTAATATCCGGTCCTAATTGCTCCCGAGCTAAGGAGGGAGCTGAGAGTCAATCCTACAGGTTGGTCTAGAGTCACTCCAACAGGCGGCATGATGGCACAGCGGTAGAGTTGCTGCCTTACAGCAAATGCAGCGCCGGAGACCCGGGTTTGATCCCGATTACGGGTTGCTATCTGTACGGAGTTTGTCGTTCTCCCCGTGACCTGCGTGGATTTTCTCCGAGATCTTCGGTTTCCTCCCACATTCCAAAGATGTACTGGTTTGTAGGTTAATTGGGGTGGGAGACTGCAACCTTCACGTGGTCCGCCCTGTTTCGACGAATACAATCAACCCGGTGTGCAGAATCAAATAAGATCACATATAACAAGTTGTCCTACAACTTTAGGCAGTGCACGCCATACGCAAGAAGAAGAAGAAGAAGTAGGTTAATTGACTTGGTAAATGTAAAAATTGTCCTTAGTGTGTGTAGGATAGCGTTAATGTGCGGGGATCGCTGGTCGGCCTGGGCTCGGTGGGCCGAAGGGCCTGTTTGCGCGCTGTATCTCTAAACTAAAACTAAACTAAACAGGCAAGGGTGGCTGACTCTCTTTCCAGCACCAGCCAGATTTTCAAGACAATCCTGAGTTTCACAGTTGCCGTTTCTAAGACAGGCTTTAATTCCGGATTTAGTTGATTCCTTGAAGTTAAATTCCCCAGCTGTCATAGTGAAATTCAATCATGTATCTAAGGATCAGAATCTGGGGGTTATGTTGCTGGTCTAGAAAGCTTAACCATTCTGCTCCCGATACGTTACAAATAGCACCATTCTGTAATGTCAGAATCTATGAGCCCAAACTTGAATCTGTCGGTGGGTGATGTAATTATATGTAAAATTATTGGCAACTTCTGGCATCTGCACATGGAAATTAAATTCAGAAGTTGTTGTAAGCAATATTTCACAATACTTCAATCTTGAGAGATGCAATCAACACAAATTCAGTCATTTGCTCTGAATTTTGAATCTTTCTGTACCATTCTCAACATTGTAAGGATTGTATATGCCACCTGCCAGGCTTTGTCCTGCCCCTCCTCGCTTCTAGCTTTCTCCTACCCCACCTACAATCAGTCTGAAGAAGGGAGCTGACCTGAAAAGTCACTTACCCATGTTCTCCAGAGATGCTGCCTGACCCACTAAGCTACTCCAGCACTTTGGAATAAACCAGCATCTGCAATTCCTTGTATCTATTCTTGAATATGTAAAGATTTGCTGAAAGAAGTGTACCTCCATTTTAACAGCACGCTAATCATAATGGCAGAATGCCCTCCCTGGCCCTGAATAAGTAAGTTTTATATTCATGAAATTTAATTCTCTTGATTCAGCATTTAAAACACTCTTAGATTCCACTAGAAAGGGCATGGAGGACATTGACAAGTATGATGCCAGGACTGGAAAACTTCAGCAATGGGGAAAGGATGGATAAGCCAGGGTTGCTTCAATATAATTACCAAGGCTGAGGAGTGAATTTATACATGTGTATACAACTGTGAGGGTCACAGGTGCAGAGGAAGATCCCAGTTCCCTCAGCAGATGGGTGAAAAACCACGGGGCAGAGATTTATAGCAACCTGCGGAAGGACTGGAGTGGAGCTAAGGAAAACATTTTTCAACAGAAGGGGCGGCGGTGGTGCAGCGGTAGAGTTGCTGCCTTACAGCTCCGGAGCCCCGGATTCGATCCCGACTACGGGTGCTGCCTGCACGGAGTTTGTACGGTCTCCCCGTGACCACGTGGGTTTTCTCTGAGATCTTCGGTTTCCTCCCACACTCCAAAGATGTACAGGTTTGTAGGTTAATTGGCTTGGTATAAATGTGAATTGTCCCAAGTGTATGTAGGATAGTGTTAATATGTGGGGAGCGCTGGTCGGTGTGGACTCAGTGGGCCAAAGGGCCTGTTTCCACGCTGTATCTCTGAAACTAAAATGACAAAAGTTGGTAAGGGCCTAAAACTTATTGCTTTGAAGGATGGTGGAGGCAGAAACGCTCAAACTATTTGCAATGTGCATAGATGTTTGAAGATCTGAACTTCAGGACTGACCTAGTTGAATTAGATTTAGTAATTCCATCCCATCTGATAGATTGATCAAAAGATGAATCAATGTTCCCAGCATGGAAACAGGCCACCCAGTCCATGCTGACCATCGATCACCCATTCCCACTAGTTCTACGTCAATCCACTTTTGCACCCCTCTCTACCCACAAGGGGTAATTTACAGAGGCCCTGCAAACCTACGTCTTTGGGATGTGGGAGGAAACTGGAGCACCCGGAGGAAACCCACATGGTCACAGCACATGGGATCAGGATGGAATCTGGGACTCTGGTGCTGTGAGGCAACGCTTCCACCAGCTGCACCTCCGAGCCGTTCTGTACAATCATCATGGACCAAATGGCCTCCTACCTTGATGCACATATTCTACAATTCTACTTTCTGAATTCATCTAACTTGTTTCAGTTTCTATCTTTACCTCACAAGTGTTTCTCAACCTTCATTGTTATTTTTGTAAAATATTTTAAAAACATGACAACAATTACTGCTATTGACTTCCTGGTTTGAAGGCTTCAAGCTTATTGGCAACTCCATTTTATGCCATCAATGTAGTGTAATGTGTCAGAAGTTGTTCAGCTTTATGTCACACTGCGAAATTTAAAAAAGCCATGCTCTGGATCCCAGTTAATCTTAGAGACACGTTTCAAAGTCAGTGATGGGCAGTGTCCCGTTGCCAATAGACAGAAAATCCAGGCTAATGCTTTGATCTGTTGTTTTCACACCTTACCACTCCATATCTCTAAACTCCCTCTCCCCTGACTCTCAGTCTGAAGAAGGGTCTCGACCCGAAACGATACCTATTCCTTTTCTCCAGAGATGCTGCCTGTCCTGCTGAGTTACTCCTGCATTTTGTGTCTATCCTCAGTGTAAACCAGCATCTGCAGTTCTTTCTGACACAAGGATTTTAAAATTCCCCTTTACATTTTTATCATAGATGACTATAAGCCAGAGTAGGGGACATAAGGTACACTATCTCAGAACTCAAAATTGTCAAAAATATTATTGTAGAAATGCATGTATTATTAAAATGAAAAAAAGGTCCAATGTGGTTTTATGAACTCTAACACAATCCTTGTCACTATACAAAACATTCAAACTTCAGTATTTTGTTCATTAATCAAAATTGCACACCATAATTTTGTCAAATCAAAAATGTCCCCGATATCACTTAAGGAATATGTTCTTAACGCAGCTTTGAAAATATTATTTTGTGAACTCATGTCTATTATATATTAAATATTGTTTCTATTCATTCAACATTTCAAAATGAATGTGCTAGATTTATCCTAGAATGCAACAAATCGGGATTAATATTTTAAATATTGTCTCTCCTGCTTGTCATTATGTGATATTGATATAGGCCCATCAGCCCGTGCCATAATGCAATAGAGGCTGCATTATTCCACAACTCCAGTATAATAAATATTCAGCTGTCCCTCTGTTTTAAAACACATGTGAATGACAGTTAATGGAATGCCACTGTTTAATTGTACACTTGGATAAAGTGGACATGGAGAAGATATTTCAACTAGTGTGAGAGTCTAGGACCTCTAGAGAGTCTAGTGTATAAAATCATGAGAGGAATAGATCGGGTAGGCGCACAGTTCCTTGCCCAGAATAGTGGAATCGAGGACCAAAGGACATAGGTTTAAGTTGCAGGGGAAGAGATTTAATAGGAATCTGAGGGGTGAGTTTTTCACACCAAGGGGGGTGGGTGTATGGAACGAGCTGCCAGAGGAGGTAGTTGAGGCAGGTACAATCGCAACGTTTAAGAAACAATTAGACAGGTACATGGACAGTACAGGTTCAGAGGGATGTAGGCCAAACACAGGCCGGTGGGACTTGTGTAGCTGGGACCTTTTGGCCGGTGTGGGCAAGTTGGGCCGCAGAATAAAAGGACGCACCTTTAGAAAGAAGATGAGGAGTGAGTGGTGAATCTGTGGAATTCATTGCCACAGACGGCTGAGGAGACAAAGTCAATGTATATTTTTATGGCAAAGATTGAGAGATTCTTGATTAGTAAGGTTGTCAGGAGTTATGGGGAGAAAACAGGAGAATGGGGTTGGGAGGGAAAGATAGATCCACCATGATTGAATGGCGGAGTAGACATGATGGGCCGAGTGGCCTAATTCTGCTCCTAGAACTTATGGACTTGCAATTGACGGACACATAATTCTATAAAATACAAACTTAAACCGAAAATGTGTCCATGTTAATAGAACAGCAGTTTTGAAAGCAAATTCCTGTTGCTAATAAAACATAATGTTCACACATCCATTGAACAGCCACAATTCCCTGAATTGGCATTTACCTGAAACAATTTCAATTCCCTTTTCAAATCCAGCAAAGAATTCTTCTCCTTCAAACATTTCGACAATATCAGATGGCTCAGGTCCCCAATACCTCTTCTGCAAATTCTTGCAAACAGACTCAACCTACGTAATAAAAAGTCATATAGAGAGAACTCGATAAAAGTGGAATTCATTGCCACTGAAGGCTGTGGAGGCCAAGACAGAATATATTTTTAAGGCAGAAATAGATAGATTCTTGATTAGTACGGGTGTCGGGGGTTATGGGGAGAAGGCAGGAGAATGGGATTAAGAGGGAAAGATAGACCATCCACGATTGAATGGCAGTAGACTTGATGGGCCGAATGGCCTAATTCTGCTCCTGTCAGTTATGAACTTATGAAAAGCCTCAAATGTGCTCACTTATTATGGCATAGAACGAGTTCATGCAGCTCACTGGGTCGATCACAGCTATCAGCAGAACAATCCCATCAGTCAAATTCACTTTCTTCTCTAACTCCTTGTAGCTCCGTCACTTACATCCTCACACACGTCCTTCAACTCTCTCTTGGTTCCTTTGCACTAGCTCAGACTAACAGGTCATTTACAGTGAAGCCAACTAACGGCACAGTGGAGCTGTGGTGGAGTTGCTGCCTCACTGCGACAGAGACCTGGGTTCGATCCTGACTACAGGTGCTGTCTGTATGGAGTTTGTATGTTCTCCCTGTGACCACGTGGGTTTTCTCCAGGTGCTCCGGTTTCCTCCCACACTCCAAAGATTTGTAGGATTATAGGTTAATTAGCTTCGGTAAGCTTATAAATTGTCCCTAGTGTGCAGGATAGTACTCGTGTACAGGGATCACTGGTCAGCGCGGACTCGGTTGGCCGAAGTGGGGCCTGTTTCTCTAAAGTCTAAAATGTTTGTAGGTTAATTGGCTTCTGTAAATTGTAATTTGTCCGTAGTGTGTAGAATAGTGCTAGTGTATGGAGTGATCGGCACGGACCTGGTGGACTTCATTAAAAGCACATTAGAACATACAACATTTTCCTCTCATACTGTATTATCAAATTAATATCTTCCTGATGACACAAGACTTCAAATGGTGTAAACTTGAGCAACACACACTGTTGGTGGAACTCAGTGGGTCAGGTAGCTTCTGGGGAGTGAATGGGCAGATGACATTTTGGGTCGGGACCCATCTAACTGATGCCAGTTGACCCCTTAATGTTGCATTTTCCATGTTACAGCAGTGATTACATTTCAGGAGCTCATCATGAGTGTAAAGTATTTTGGATATCATAAAACCACGAATGTCAGTTTGAGTCTTTTCTCTTCAAGTAAGCCATATCTTGAATAGAACTGGAACCCTCCTTCCACACCCCCCCCCCCCACCCCCCCTCCCCAAATTACTTTCAGTCTGCAAAATGGTCCTGACCCGAAACATCACCTATCCTTTACCTCCAGAGATGCCGCCTGACCCACTGAGTTACTCCAGCACTTTGTGTCTATCTAAGGCATACCTTGTGTTTGGGAATGCACTGTAGGAATATTTGCTCTGGATCCCTCTTCCTCTGCCGCGCCAGAAAGTTGACCTGCCACCTCCTCAGGCGTTCATATACTTTTTGAGCGATTCCACCAACGTACGTCTTGGTTGTGTACCACAGCCAGTACCTGATTAATGCAAACAATGACAAGACAATTCCACCAAAGTCAACACATTGGACAAATAGGTGTGAACTCCCAGTGCCATTCTTTGTCGGCCATGGGCTCTTCCCACAATGTTTAGTGATGTGGGGGAAAGAAAGTGACTAGTCCTGTGACTATTGATGTGCTTTAGAGTTCAGTGCTGAACCCATTGCTGTTTGTCATCTATATCAATGATTTGGGTGAGAACGTACATGGCATGATTAGCAACATTTCAGATTACATTTTATGGGTGGAAATCAGAGCACCTGGAGGAAACCCAGGCAGACACAGGTAGAACATGCAATCTCCACTCAGACAGATACCCGAGGTCAGGGTCAAACCCGGGTCTCTGGCACGGTGAGGCAACAGCTCTGCCAGATGTGCCACCCTAAAGTTGAAGTACACCTCACCTCTGCTGTCCAAGCACGGTCAGGCACAAGTTATCGTTGGCATTTAGGGATCCCAGTTGTACAACTGAGGTTGGAAAAACTGGTTCATGAGTTCTAGCAGCAGAATTAGGCCATTCGGCCCATCAAGTCAAGTGTGTGCCATTTGCAGAGGACTTGAGTGGATTTTGCAGCATTCTTCTTCCATGTGAAGAACCAACTGCTTTCGTGAAAAGGCTTTTTCAGGTTAAATTCTAATTTTTAACCCAAAATATTTAATGACTGTACCAACAATCAGTGACATTACTTTGACACGACTGACCAATATCTATCATTACTTTAATTAATATACAATTTAATACCAGAGCCACTAACTTATTGCAAGCCAAAAAAAGATTTGACACTGTGGCAGTTTTGGGTAAATACCCCAGTGATTGTGAGTACATTTGTACAGTCTACAAATTATATTAAAATATTGTAGAGCCTAAAGCCTAATAGGCCTAAGATGTTAGTAAAAAAAAGGTTGAAATAAATAATTGAATCCCAAAAATGATAAAACCGCATAGTAAAATGATAGTAAAACTAATTTAATATAATTAAAAAGATTAAATTGTAAATTATAAACCTATTTGTGGAGAAAGTTTTACGTGTAGTGTTTCTCATGATTGTAGAAATCCCTAAAGTACTTCATAAATTCATAGTTTATAAGTTATACGAGCAGAATTAGGCCATTCGGCCCATAAAGTCTACTCCGCCATTCAATCGTGGCTGATCTATCTTTCCCTCTCAAACCCATTCTCCTGCCTTCTCCCCATAGCCCCTGACACCCGTACCAATCAAGAATCTGTCAATCTCTGCCTTAACAATATCGATCGACTTGGCCTCCACATCCTTCTGTGGCAATGAATTCCACAGATTCACCACCCTGTCCAAAGAAACTCGTCCTCATCTCCTTTCTAAAGGTACGTCCTTTTATTCTATGGTTATGGCCTATGGTCCTAGACTCTCCCACTAGTCAATACTGTAGAGCCGTGCATGTTCCTTTAACATAATGACCTCACTACTACATAATGACCTCACTACTACTCATTTATACTGAAGCTAATGGGGAGTGGTTAGTAGTAGTGAGGTCATTATGTTAAAGGAACATGCACGGCTCTACAAATACATCCTCTCCACATCCACTCTATCCAGGCCTTACACTATTCAGTACATTTCAAGGAGGTCCCCCACTTCATAGCATTAAATTCTTCTGGAAATGAAGCCACTGTAAAACAAAGATGGTAGACAGCATACACACAGCATAATCTGGCAAATAGCAATGAAATAATGTTCAGTTTGTCTGCTCATGATGTTGGCGAAGATAAGTACTGACCAAGGTTTGCGATGACTTGGGAGAAAGTATTTACTCTTTTCAAGTAGTGCAGGCTTGCATGCTATCTTAGTGTCTTGTCCAAAAATAAGTCAACTCCTACTGGGCAACCCTGCCACTGGGGAGGGTTGAAAATGTCAGTCTAATTTATTTACTTAAGTCCAAGGGGTCTTAAAATGAGTTATTTCAAACTCAAAGGCTCACGGATAAAGGGCATAGAGGAATAATGTTGATATAAATACTTGAAATGATATCATTAAATGTATTTTATGCATGTTGTGTAAATATACTCTGTGTTTCTGATTTTGTGTTTGGAATAATATTATATGAGATGACATCTGTATGGATTGCAACATTTTAATGTTTAAGTTTGGTTTAGTTTAGAGATACAGCACGGAAACAGGCCCTTCAGCCCACCAAGTCCGCACCGATCAGCAATCACTCTATACATTAATACTATCCTACACAATAGGGATAATTTACAACCATTACTGCAGCTGATTACCCTACACATCAGTACATCTTTGGAGTGTGGGAGGAAATTGGAGCACCCGGGTAAACTCATGCAGTCATGGGGAGAATGTACAAACTCAAGGCAGACAGCGCCCGTAGTCAGGATCAAAAATGGGGTATATAAAATATTTATAACTGTTGTGCATTTGTGTGTTTGTATGCAGCAGAAAGTTGCATTTGTGCTGGTATATTTATGAGGGCGGGTGTACTGTGAGGCAAAAACTCAGGATACAATTGCGTAAGTGAAATATGATTTTTTTTTAAAGAAAGAGGATCATTGATTGCAGGCATTAATTTGGGTCTGCTACAGACTAAGTCGATGGTCATGAGATTTATTGAACAAAGTGGAGATTCAGAAGGTCTGGGCATTCAGTAAAAGAAAGGAACAATCAATCCAAAAAGATATCAGACGATGAATATAAATGGATCGGTAATAACCTTGCCAAAATAAGACACTAAGGACTGGAATAACTCAGCGTGTCCAGCAGCACCTCTGAAGAATATTGATAGCTGACCTTTCGGGTCAGGACCCTTCTTCAGAAGAAGTCATCTGAAAAAGGGCCCTGACCTAAAATGCCACCCATCCATGTTCCCCAGAGATGTTGCCTGACCAACTTAATTACTCCAGCACTTTGTGTCCTTCTTTGTAAACCAGCATTTGTAGTTCCTTGTGTCCACAATTAACTTGCCAAACTGGTTCTTTGTCAGTGTATGAAGGAACTGCAGATGCTGGTTTAAACTGAAGATAGACACAAAATGCTGGAGTAACTCAGCGGGACAGGCAACATCTCTGGAGAGAAGAAATGGGTGACGTTTTGGGTCGAGACCCTTTTTCAGATTCTTTATCAGGTCAGGTCACCCTCAACTAACATCCTCGAACAAGCATTAACCAGCCATTTGCCACATTTAAGGATTGATTAGCCTCATCGCAGCGGCCCACCTTCCAGTATACAAGATGGCGCCCAAGCCAGGCGACCCTCTGCATGCTGGTCCCAGAAGTGGATCCACAATCATCCCTTACAATCGCTCAACTCCTTTAAACCTCCACTATTTTTACACTGTTTACACTTGTAATCACGTATAGTCTTTCCGATGACTGGATGGATGGAAAAAAGCTGTTCACTGTACCTCAGTACATGTGACAAGAAACTAAACTAAACTAACACCAGGGAACTGGGAGCAAGATCACTTGGGAGGAAAATGGCAATGGAAGCCTGAATTTGCCGTGTATAGGGACTGTAAAATTAAATGTAACTATTTCTCTCTTTCTAGCTGATGAAAACATCCTCTGTGTAAAGGATGCTGGTCAAGACGTAAGGGAACAGTGTCAAATCATGTTTACATCCCACCACGCCAATATTGATAACCTGAATTGTCATAATATTGTATTGTATTGTATTGTATATCTTTATTGTCATTTCCTGAGTATTCACATACCCAGAGGAAACAAAAAAAACGTTACTCAACCAGTGTCCATTTCAATGTGCAAGTAATATGACAATTATCAAGTAGTTCTCAGGAAGAATCAGCATGAGATCTGGCCCAACCTGGATCATGGTGTCAGGGAAGGGAGTTCAGTTTAGTTTATTATTTACACAGTGAAAAGCTTAGGTTTGTATGCTATCCAGTAAACAAACAGACTATGCACGAATATAATCAAGCCATCTACAGTGCAAAGATAAAGGATAAAGGGTATGACATTTAGTGCAAAGATATAACAGGTCAGGACCGCGTCCAAGCTAATGAGAGGACCGTTCAGTTGCCTGATTACAGAAGGGAAGAAACTGTTCCTGAATCTGGAGGTAGATGTTTTCAAACATATTTAAAGCCAGGTCAGACGTTGCTACTCGAATACCATACAACTTCTATTCCACACAATGGCCGCGATGGCTTTTGGGAATTGTGGTTCCTTGTTGACAATGGTCCCAACTGCATTTAGTTAAAGGGATTATTTTTAGATTAAACAAAGGGATAAGTGAAGATCTTTTATACAGCTGATCCTGGAATGATCCAGAGGCAAAATAAAGTTCAGGAGTGGCCACTTCCACAGCCAGACCTCCCACCAACAGGACCTGCAGGAAGCAGATCTTCCTTTGGGAAGCCACACATATCTGTTACCAAGTGACATTACAATTTCATCTTTGTAGCATTCACCTATCTTCCTGTCACACGCATCCAGTTTGGTCACCACCCTGATACGGTCAAACTAAATGCCTTCAAAAGTTGAGAAGAAGTTCCTGTCAGGACTCTGTTGACAATTTGCCAGAGGGAAATGAGATTTCAGATATGAGATTGTGCACCACCTTGTTTAAGTATCTACTTGACAGTGGACGACACGGTGGCGGACCTGTAGAGCTGCTGCCTCATGCACCAGAGACCTGTGTTCAATCTTGACCTCGGGTGCTGTCCGTGCGGAGTTTGTACATTCTCCCTGTGACCGCGAAGGTATTCTCTGGGTGCTCCGGTTTTGCTCCCACATCCTAAAGCATCATCAGAAGCCACACACTCATTTCACAGCTGTCATCGGGAAGAAGATATAGGAGCTGGAAAACTGGAACATCCAGGTTCAGGAACAGCTACTTCCCCACAGCCATCAGGCTATTAAACACTACAACCTCCAAATAAGCTCTGAACTACATAGACGGGGGCATTGGTTTTGTATTTTTGCACTATTATTGCTTATTTGCTTTTATATTACATTTTTTTCATTTATCAGATTCTTTACAGAGAACTATGCTTACATATTCTGTTGTGCTGCTGCAAGTAAGAATTTTGTTGTTCCGTTTGGGACATATGACAATAAAGCACTCATAACTCTTGGGATTGGAGGTTATTTTCGCAGACTACGGCCATTAAGGCAGCTCACTGTGAATTTGCAAATACAGGGCGTGTTGAATGTGGAATGCTGCGCTTGCCAGCAATAACCGCACCCCATAAATAATAAAAAAACGATCTCATCTCCGATCCTGTGCCCACTGAAACTGGATTTCCACATATTTCATTTGTAATTAACATTAAATCAATTTGCAAGGTTTGCATTAATATCTGCCTGCAATAATTAGATCTTCCCTATTAGCAAGTGACCAACTTGCAGGCATCCAAACGTGCCTCTGTTACCTGGACTTGAGGTCACAAGAACTGGATTACACACCCAACCCATAGAATTTTAACCAAATCTCACCTGTTTGTTCACGGATGGTTAAACTACACCAAACATTACCAACCTTAGCTGGCCTGCACTTGCTCAATGAAAAAACAAACTACTTTTGAAATACGGACAATTGTGTGAGGTAACCATAAAAGCATGAGAAAATATGGAGTGTTATTCATCCAGTGAGCTGCAGGAAAATCGCAAACGCCCAGCACATATTTTATGACCATCGCAGTTCCTGGAAGTAAGTCAAATGGGCTTATTTTTGCAGCCCCACCTAAGATTGCTATTTAAAATGTTTTGGCTACAGAATGCCGAACTCTCCAATTGAAGTCAAGGTCCAGTTTGTATATTCAACAGTGTTAGTGTTATTTCAGAACCAGTCACTTATCTTCACCGTATTCATAATAGCAATGGATTTTTTTGTGATTTTTTGGTTTAAACAGATCACCTTCCATCCATGTAAAGAGTTCGTTTTGTGAGTTATATTCAGCCTTGGTTCTTGTGCATTACTCATTTTGAACGTCAATGCGGAGTAAAACAGAAAATGCATCAGACTGTTGTGCTGAAATTTCCGATCAACATCTATACACGTTTCCAAGACTACAGAAGCTGGATGGTTATGGCAGGGGTAGTTTTAACACTTTCCAATCCAAAGGATTCTATTGATTAAGTTTCCTTTGGTTAGCTGGGCAGCACAGTGGCGCAGCGGTAGAGTTGCTGCCTTACAACATCAGAGACCCGAGTTCGATCCTGACTACAGGTGCCAAATGTACAGAGTTTGTATGTTCTCGCTGTGACCACGGGGTTTTCTCCGGGTGCTCCGGTTTCCTCCCACACTCCAAAGATGTACAGGTTTGTAGGTTAATTGGCTTCTGTAAATTGGAAATTGTCCCTGGTGTGTAGGATAGCGTTAGTGTATGGGGTGATCGCTGGTCAGCGCGAACCTGGAGGGCCGATGGGCCTGTTTCTGAGCTGCATCTCTAAAGACTAAAGTCTAAAATAAAGCTTGGTGTTGTAAGGAAATGTGGGACCTGCTTCTGTCAATTCCATCATCTACTATTCCTGGAAATCACATTCCAATCAGGTTTGGAAATGTAAGTTTTTGCCATTGCCATGACAACTGCAGTAATTGAAGTATGTGGGTACTTCTGTGCTGCACAGCTCTGTGACTCTACATACAACCACCTTCTCGGGAGATATCATCTGGCCTTGCCATTGATGCAGAGACAATGAAAAATGTTGGTGGCATCAGCACCAGGGGTCATAGTCTCAGAATAAAAGGACCTTCCTTTAGGAAGGATACGAGGAGGAATTTCTTTAGTCAGAGGGTGGTGAAATAGTGGAATTCATCGCTACAGATGGCTGTGGAGGCCAAGTCAATGGATATTTCTCAGGCAGAGATTGACAGATTCTTGATTAGTACGGCTGTCAGGATTTATGGGGAGAAGGCAAGAGAATGGGGTTGAGAGAGAAAGCTAGATCAGCCATGATTGAATGGCAGAGTAGACTTGATGGGCCGAATGACCTAATTCTGTTCCTATCATTTAAACTTATGAACATTCCTTATACATCTTACCATGAGAAGTGGTTAACTTCAAAAATAGCATAAAGGTGAGTGAATTCCAGCACCACCTGATTCGTGATGTCCATCCAGTCCTCAACCTCAGGATCTCCATGGAGTAAATGAACTTTGGATCGGTCCAGATTCAAACCTAGGACAGTGATTTTGTTTAATAACATTTTTTAACACCTTTTCTTTAAAAAAAATGAGAATTCTTACCGCTTCCAGATATATGACAAAATATACACAGGAAATGATTCAGAAAGTGGCTTTTACTTGTAGTTTAAAAGGACAAGTCTTCAAGGCCAAACATCCAATACATCCTGTGTAGGAAGGAACTGCAGATGCTGGTTTAAACCGAAGAAGGATGTAAAAAGCTGGAGTAACTCAGCGGGACAGGCAGCATCTCTGGAGAGAAGGAATGAGTGACATTTTGGGCCGAGACCCTTCTTCAGACTAGTCAGGGAAAAGGGAAATGAGAGATATAGACGATGACGTGGAGAGATAAAGAACAATGAATGAAAGGTATGTAAAAAAATAACGGTGAAGGAAACAGGCCATTGTTAGCTGTTTGTTGGGTGAAAACGAGAAGCTGGTGTGACTTGGGTGGGGGAGGGATAAAGGGAGAGGGATTGCAGGGGTTACTTGAAGTGAGTGAAATCAACGTTCATACCACTGGGCTGTAAGCCGCCCAAGCGAAATATGAGGTGCTGTTCCTCCAATTTGCGTTTAGCCTCACTCTAACAATGGAGAAGTCCTAGGACAGAAAGGTTAGTGTGGGAATAGGAAGGGGAATTAACTACATCCTTGCACTGTCTTCTCAACCAGCAGAATCACAGATCTTAGCTAGAGAATGATGTGTGCCTCGCAATGGGGGTGGGTGGGAGGGTAAATCATAATTAGAAGGAAGAACGAGGAAATTAATATTATATATAAACTTCCGTTGCACTTCTGAAAAGGTTTCTTACATGACAGACACCAGTAACACAAATGGCCTTTCATTCATTTTCATCATCAGCCTCTACAAACAGTACTGTTAGAATTGAATACCAAGCCTGAGGGTAGTCCCCAATACCCTGACGTAATAGTCAACCTTGAACATAGCTCTAACTATATTGGGAACTACCTATTGATATTTGCAGTAGCCACCCAGCAGCAGGCTGTTCTGAAAGGGTTTTGCACCCAAACCCAAATTCCTTCTCTCAAGATCTTATGATTTGACAAAGAAGGTTTAGTTTAGTTTAGTTAAGTTTGGAAATAGGCCCTTTGGCCCACCGAGTCCGCACTGACTTGCAATCCCTAACACTAGTTCTATCTTACAAACGAGGGACAATTTACAGAACACCCGGAGAAATCCCACGGGGTCATAAGGAGAATGTGCAAACTACTTATAGACAGCACCCCATGTCAGGATCGAACCCGGGCCTCTGATGCTGTAAGGCAGCAACTCTACCACTGCACCACTGGGTATGCATCAGAAAGGAGACTGATTAGTCCAAAATTAGATCACAGGAAAAGTTGTGTTATTCCGCTATTCAGTCATGGCTGATCTATCTCTCTCTAAACCCCATTCTCCTGCTTTCTCCCCATAACCTCTGACACCTGTACTAATCAAGAATCTCTCTCTGCCTTAAATATATCCACTGACTTTTCCTTCTGTGGCAAAGAATTCCACAGATTCACCACCCTCTGACTAAATAAATTCCTCCTCATCTTCCTAGACTCTCCCACTAGTGGAAACATCCACTCCACATCCACTCTATCCAAGCCTTGCATTATTCTGTAACTTTCCAATGAGGTCCCCCCTCATTCTTCTAAACTCCAGCGAGCACAGGCCCAGTGCTGTCAAACACTCATCATATGTTAACCTACTCATTCCTGGTTGTGTACGGAGTGGAAACTAAAATTGAACCAGAACCAGTGCAAACGGGTGGTCAGTGGTCAGTGTTGACTTGCTGGGCTGAAGGGCCTTTTTTCATGCTGCATCTCTAAACCAAAGCAGTCTGAAGTTCATATGTTTAAGGAGCAGAATTAGGCCATTTGGCCCATCATGTCTACTCCACCATTCAATCATGCCTGATCTACCTTTCCCTCTCAACTCCATTCTCCTGCCTTCTCCTCATAACCCCTGACACTCGTATTACTCAAGGATTTGTCAAACTCCGCCTTAAAAATATCCATTAACTTGGTCTTCACCACCGTCTGTGGCAATGAATTCCAAAGATTCACCACTCTGACAAAATAAATTCCTCCTCATGACCTTTCTATAGGTACGCCCTTTTATTCTGAGGCTACGCCCTTGGTCCTAGACTCTCTACACTGGCGGCTATACTAATCAAGTGTTTGGGTGGGAATGTGGCACCACACAGCCAACTACTGCAAAGCAATCAGAATTATACAAATGCAATTCAGAGCAACTCATGGTCATGTTCAATATCAGTTTAGTTTAGTTTAGAGATACAGCGCGGAAACAGGCCCTTCGGCCCACCGTGTCCGCACTGACCTGCGATCCCCGCATATTAACACTACCTTAATGTGTAAGAAGGGTTTAAGTAAGAAGGGCAAACTCCAAACAGACAGCACCCGTGGATGGAAGTGAACCCGGGTCTCTGGTGCTGTGAGGCTGCAGCTCTATAGCGGACATTCTTTTAAGAAGGAAATGAGGAGGAATTTCTTTAGTCAGAGGGTGTTGAATCTGTGGAATTCTTTGCCACAGAGGGCTTTGGAGGCATAAGCAGTGGATATATTTAAGGCAGAGATAGACAGATTCTTGATTAGTATGGGTGTCAGGGATTATGGGGAGAAGGCAGGTGAATGGGGTTAGGAGGGAGCGATAGATCAGGCATGATTGAATGGCGGAGTAGACTTGATGGGCCGAATGGCCTAATTCTGCTCCTATCACTTATAATCTCTACCTGCTGCTTTTCTCTGAGACCACTGCTGCATTTAAAGATGTGGTACACAGTCTCCCTGCTGCCTCTATTTCAGCATTCACATTGAAGGGTTACCACTTAGACATGGATCAAGACATCAGAAGTGAAACTAAATTGTCAACCAACATTCAAGTGAGGTGTTAGGATACTGACCTGTGACTCCGGAAGGTAATGGAAGCTGAATCTTTACTGGTTTCAGAAAGTTGTCTGCTGAGTTTTGAGACAAGCAGAGCAAAGGGCTTGCGAGAGAGTCCTGATCATCTGTCAGCTCATGTAACTCCTCTACAGCAACGGGCAACACCTGTGTTTCAATTCAAGGCAATGTTAGACGCGTCAGGCTAAACAAAGACAAAATGGGAACAAAGCGATCTTATAGAGGTGTATAAAATCATGAGAGGAATAAATCGGGTGGATGCACAGCATCTCCTGCCCAGAGTAGGGGAATCGAGCAACAGAGGACATAGGTTCAAGATGAAGGGGAAAAGATTTAATAGGAATCTGGGGGGTAACTTTTTCACACAAAGGGTGGTGGATGTATGGAACAAGCTGCCAGAGGAGGTAGTTGAGGCTGGGACTATCCCAATGTTAGCCAGTGTGGGCAATTTGGGCCGAAGGGCCTGCTATATCATTCTATGACTCTATAAAGGAAGTTATGCTCTTTACTGGAAGGAGTGGGATCAGCATGGTTTTATTTCCAGCGTTTCATTTTAAATACGTTGACAAACCTGCATTTTCACACTGCGTGTGTGGTTCACTGCACCGGATGGAAACGTCACCTTGATGTTGGGATCCACAGACGAGAACAACAAGGTCCCTTCCATGGGGACGGTGCACCTATTCTCCCTCAGCCGCGAGATGACAATGAACCAGGAGAAGTGGAGCACTCTGCAGCAGGCCAAATGTCGCCACTACGGAGGAAAGGATTGTTCAGGAAAAGAGCACATTGTTAAAAAAGTAACAGGAAACTAAATATTCTAGCAAATGAGAATCCACAAACTGTTTCTGTGGTGGAATGTTAATTGCATTTGTGCGATCCCCAACAAGCGAAATCCTCAAATATAAAACAGTAGATCTGTGGACATTTTGTACCTGGCTCATCGAGTTACAGACCCTTAAAACGTAGAAAAAGGCCCTTCGGCCCACAGTGTCCATGCTGATCATCAAGTACCTATCTATAGCAATCCCATTGACACCCATCTCATTTCCCAATACTTGGTCCTAGTCTACTGTACCTTTCCAATTCAAGTGCTCATCCAATGTTGGAAGTAGAAACAAGGAACTGCAGATGCTGGTTTACACAAAAGGACGCAGACTGCTGGAGTATCTCAGCTGGCCAGGCAGCATCTCTGGAGAACATGGACCTTTCTTCAGCAGTAGAGCAAAATGTAGAAACAGAACTGCAGATGCTTGTTTACACAAAACAATCAGTCTGAAGAAGGGTCCGGACCCAAAATGTCACCTGTCCATGTTCTCCAGAGATGCGACCTGACCCACAGTTACTCCTGCATTTTGTGTCCTGAAATGTTGTAGGTTCTAGTGCTGTTTCTATTGCAATTACTTATAAGATAATTTATTTGCTAATTTAACTGGAAATTGGAAGAATAAAAATGGTTCAAAATATTTGTAACCACTAGGAGTGATAATGATTCCACTTTATATACCGTTACCTACGGTACTCAAAATAACATTGGAGCAAAATGGAAGATTATGGATGATTTGTTTGTATTGGAAAATGGAGCTAATTCCACATACAGTAGATAAGTACCCACCACACTCTTTCTTGTGGTACTTGGGAATTCTTGTTGTAACCATGGGAACTCCATCACCATGACTACTCTTAAAGAATTCTCTGCCATCAACAAAATGATAAAAAAATTAAATAGCTCACGATCATCACCTAACTGACAGCAAACAACAAACTGTACATCCCTGATGTACAAAGACTACCAGAACCCGATGAAGCAGAGGTCCCCAAGTAACACATTCCATTTGTATCTCTGAATGGTAGCCAAGTGTATTTTTAAAACAATAGATCTCCGAAAGTATGCAAACTGATTTGAACTGCACCACAGAGCAAAATATCAACAAAGCTAATATCATATTGACCCAAAAAAGCATTCATAATACAAACTTTTTCAAACTAATTGCCAGTCTTAGAGCTATACAAAATGGAAACAGGCCCTTCTGCCCAACTTGTCCATGCTGGGTTAGTCCCATTTGGCCTATATGCTTCAAATCCCTTCTTATCCATGTATCAATCCAAATGTCTTCTGAAAGTTGTGATTGTACCCCCTTCTATCGCTTCCTCTGGCAGCTTGTTCCAGACACGAACTGCCCTCCGAGTGAAAAGGTTGCTGCTGAAGTCCTTCTTAAATCTCATCTTAAGCTGTGCCTTCTTGTGGAGAAGCTTGAACGTGTGCATCACCAGACTCAGGAACAGCTTCTTCCCCTCTGTTATCAGTTTCTGAATAGTCCTTCAAAAAATAGGGTACTCTTCAATTCACCTCTACCCCACTATGGACATTGGACCTTGTCTATAGAACTGATGTACCACATGGTTGAGAATTATATGTTGCACTCTGTATCATCCATTTGCTCTATCTAGTTAGTTTAGAGTGTGAGAAGACGTTTTTGATTTAATTGCATTTACACAAGAGGGCAGTGCAGTTTTATGCTGATCAGCATCAACATTCTTTTAAGATTTGGCACCTCACGTGATGGTGACTACAATCATGCACCTGATTTATTTTTGCTCTATTTGGAACTAATGCCACATGAACCTGGAACTGCTGAGTACCTTCAGCTTTTTCCTTGTGTTTGCATGAATACTGCATAGCTATAAAAGATAGAATTGCAATGTAAAACATTGTTATTTGAAAAGGTAAGAACATAACATGGCTTCCAACAACCATCAAGCTATTGAACACTACAAAACACCAACTGAACTTACAACTACAAACTGTCTTGGTTGTACTAGGGACTCAGACTTTTGTTTGGTTTTGCACTAATATTGGGGATTTTTTTTAAATTATGGAACTTGCCCTTTTTGTTTGTTTTTATTATACCATCCATTGAGTACTGTATTTACAGACCTGTTATGCTGCTGCAAGTATAAATTTCACTGTTCCGTTCCGGTACATATGACAATTAAACACTCTTGACCCAAGTGATTTCTTTTCGAGGTTTATACCTGGAATACTCGGAACGGCACATTTTGGCAGCACGGTGCACAGCTGGTAGAGCTGCTGCCTCACAGCGCCACAGAGCTCGGTTCGATCCTGACCATGGGCGCTGTCTGTGTTGAGTTTGCACAATCTCCCCGTGACCGCGTGTGTTTCCGCCGAGTGTTTCGGTCTCCTCCCACATCTCAAAGACATGCGGGTTTGCAGGTTAATTGGCCTCTGTAAATTGCCCCTGATGTGTCGGGAGTAGGAAAGTGGGATAACACAGAACCATTGTGAACAGGTGATCGATGGTCAGCGTTAACACATGGGTCAAAGGGCCTGTTTCCATGCTGTATCTCTGACACTAAAAGTAATTTTTATCAAACAATTCTCATGCAACCAGCAATCTCACCTCCCCATTTCCCCATGGATGCATGCGATTATACTGTAGACTACTTCCACATTCAATCTACGATGATGTTAAATTTATAAATCCTACAGCATTAGTGTCATCATGCATTTCCATAGCTGTCATCATCCATTTCCACATGGCAATCTGTAATACCAATCAAAAGCAGGACAGTGCCACCACACACTTTTTGCTAATTTCTTTACTCAGTTTTACCTTGCTGTTTATCGCCTATGTACGTCTCCTGGACGCAGAAGGAACATGTTCACAGTGTAAGGATAGACAGGTCTCTCTGAAAGACATGCACCAAAACCCATCCCAATCCCCTCCAACAATCATAAGCAATAGGCAACAAAAACATTTGAGGGGCGCAGTGTTAGCTGAGGAGAAGGGATTCACCGCAAGTTCATTCCGAGCATTCCTGTCTTGTCTGCTCACACAGATTCACAAGCTATCAAGCCGCTCAAGCAGAGACCTTACGAGACTTGCACTCGGTCAATCAGTCGGCTGTTGTAGAAACTCTGACTTGTTCCGCAACTCCTGCTGGAGGGAAGAACTGTTCACTAAAGGCTCTGTCTTACCTGTTTGCGGTCATCGGCGGTGAAGCGCGGCGTCGCTGGTAGCGGGGACCGCGCGGCAACGGCGAGAGCGGCGAGCCTATCCACTGGAGCGCCACACAGATGCTGCGCGGGGGCCGAGTAATTCAAACACGGCGAGTCCCACGTGCTTGCGGTAAGTAAAAAAAAGGGTGGGCCGACTGCGATGACGTCGGCCCGCCGCACGTGAAGCGGCGGCTGTGGCGGTGGCCATCCTGATCGCGGCGCTGTAGCGGTGGCTGTGCCTGCGGCCGTGCAGCACACGTGCCTCACTGGCGGAGGCACGTGCCTCACTGGCGGAGGCTGTGGCAGTGGAGGTTTGACGCACGGCGCTCGAGCCACACTGGCGGCGGCCCGTGCGGGCACTCGTGCATCACTGGTGGAGGTTGTGCGGTGAGTATATAGTTTTCGACATTGTCGATTTTATTTTAGCACCGTGCGGTGTTGGGAACACCGCCGCACGGCTCCGGAATTGTACGTTCTCACGAGTGCGCGGTCTATGGCGGCAGATTCTTCCCGTTTCGCCGCCAATGACCGCAGACTCGTGAGACAGGCCTTTTAGTGTTTCACATGCTCGCTGTGTGTCCAGGCTGGCTTGTGGACAATGCTGCCCCCTGGTGGAGAATGTCTTATCACAACAGTGCCAGCAGGTGGTAGCTGAGTGCAATGCGAACAACTCCCAAGAAACCTGCACCATCCAGGACAAAGCAGCCCACTGGATTGGTACCCATTAATCGTCCCATTCATTCTTCCCCTCCAGCGCTCGTTCGCAGTGGCTGCAGTATGCACCGTCAAGAAAATGAAGCAAAGTTACTTCGTCAGGCTACTCCAACAGCACCTCCCAAACCTACAATCTCTATCACCAGAGGATACAAGGCAGGATGTGTACGCAAACACAACCAGCTGCATGTTCCCCTCCCAGTTACTCACCATCGTGGCAATAGACAATAGGTGCAGGAGTAGGCCATTCGGCCCTTCGAGCCAGCACCGCCATTCAATTTGATAATGGCTGATCATCCCCAATCAGTACCCCATTCCTGCTTCTCCCCATATCCCCTGACTCCGCTATCTTTAAGAGCCCTATCTAGCTCTCTCTTGAAAGTATCCAGAGAAGCGGCCTCCACTGCCCTCTGAGGCAGAGAATTCCACAGAATCACAACTCTCTGTGTGAAAAAGTGTTTCCTCATCTCTGTTCTAAATGGCTTACTCCTTATTCTTAACCTGGAAATATATTGCTGTTTTCAAGAGAGAGTTAAATTTAGCTCTTAGAGCTAAGGGAATCAATGGATATAGGGAAAAAGTCAGAACCGGGTACTGATTTTGGATGATCAGCCATGATCATATTAAATGGCGGTGCTGGCTCAAAGGGCCGAAAGGCATACTCCTGCACCTATTTATGTTCTATGTTCCTTCGCTATCACCAAGT
The DNA here is from genome assembly GCA_038087875.1 of Malacoraja senta. Taxonomy (NCBI): domain Eukaryota; kingdom Metazoa; phylum Chordata; class Chondrichthyes; order Rajiformes; family Rajidae; genus Malacoraja; species Malacoraja senta. The sequence continues at coordinate 30,459,349 of CM075979.1, forward strand.
CTAAATCCTGGAACACTCTCCCCAACAAGGAAGGAGATAGAGAACTTGGACACCAACCTTCTCCCTCAATGTCAGCAGGATGAAGGAGCTAGTTATTTACACACACCCTAGTCAACATCAAAGTTGCTGAATTTGATTCTCCATGGTCGCCAGCTTCAAGTTCCTACACACAAAAACCACCAACAACTTGTCCTGGACCAACCACACATGCTCTGGCCAAGAAAGAACACCAACACCTCTGCTTCCTCAGACTAAGGAAATTCAACAACATCTCAGCAACTCTCACTACAGATGCACTATAGAAGGCATCTTATCAGGCTGCATCAAGTCTTGGTTGGGCAACAACTCCACAAGAAATTGCAGAGTTGTGGATATAGCCCATCCTATCAAACAAACCAGCCCCCCACCCCATCGACTCTATGTACACTTCACGCTGCCTCAGGAAAGCAGTCAACCTAATCAAAGACCATTTTCATCCTGGTTATTCTCTCTTCTCCCCCCTCTCTCGTTAGGCAGTAGATGCAAAAGCTTGAAATCATATATCACCAAATTCAGAAACAGTTTTCCCCCTGTTATCACACTACTGAAAGGCCCTCCCATAAGCCAGCGTGTAGTCCCGATCTTCCAACCCACCTCATAGGGACCTTGAACTTTTTAAAATCTGTACTTTATATGTAACTGTAGCACTGTAATGCCGTAACACTATATTCTGCACTCTGGTATTTTTCTCCTTGCATTACCTGTGTGTACGTGTGTATAACTTGATAAAACTCATGTAGAGCATGATTTAACTTGACTGAATTAGTTTTCACTGTAAACCAGTATATGTGACAATCATAAACAATGCAATACAATAAACAACACTGCACAATCATCTGCACCAAAAGGAGTGCCACAATGCAAGATGGCAGGTCGCCACTCCTTCTCATGGGGCAATTAAGAATGGGTCTAAAGTGCTGGCATGTCCAATTCACAAAAATGAATATGAACCATCATTTCCACATTTCTCTTTTAACGAGTTCTACAATGCTGCACAAATGCTGTGGTTGGCATTGTCTTCATTTGTTCCCAGATGTTCTCTAACAGAGGTTTTAGAACAAGTCAACCGATCTTCCTGCATTAAATACACATTTGCAATTGTGAGCATGACTAATTATCCCAGGTTAAAAAAGTACCTTGGAAATCTTGGTCTCCAGGTTGGTCCAGCTCCCATTGAATGTTCGCATCACAACTTCTCTTCGGTGGTCAGATCGAGGAATAATATACGGCATCCAGATCATCACTTCCTACGCAATGGGAAATGATCAAAATCATAGAGCCCTGTCATAGTAATTGGTCATACAGCACAGAAACTGCCCTTTTAGTTCAAGCCAACCATTTAGCCATCTACACTAATTCTATTTTCCCGCGTTAGCCTTGTCTTCTTCCACGCGTTACATCAGGTGAAGAGCAATAACCATGTTATGTGTATGTTCAATCTATGCAAATCCGAAGATGGACACATAAAACTGGAGTAGCTCAGCAGGTTAGACACCAACTATGGAGAAAAGGAATAGGTAATGTTTTGGTTCGAGACCCTTCTTCAGACTCTTCTTCTTCATGATCTAGGCATCATGTTTGGCACAAACATTTGGGGCCCATTCTAGTGGGGTGCTGTTCTATGTTCAATGAGTGTGGTCCAACTTACCACTGAAAGCCAAAAGTCAACTAACTAAATGCACTGAGCAGCTCACTGCAAACAGTCCCAGGAAGAATATCAAGTGAATTAAATGGAGAGTTTGTACCTTTTCAAATTGTATACCATGAGGAAGGAGTTCCAATACAGGGCTCAGTAAGAAGTCGTGATGGCCGAGTTTCACCTGCTGCGGGTCAGGAGGGATTATGTTGCAGGAAATCACAGCCGCCAAGGACACAGCCTCCGGAGGGAAATGGATCTCAATCCCGCAGGGCAAAACAACATTGCAGCCTTCAGTAGTAACAGTAAAGCTGGAACATATCAAAATCACGTACATTTAACCTCCAGAGTACACAAATAGGAAATGGCTGATTTAATTAAACAACCACTGACGGTACCTGTCTGAATTAGACGGAAGGTATCGGCTCACAACTTCTTTTGGTTCGGCATGGTCTGTGTAAAATGAGAGAACAAATGCAACGTTAAATAAAACCTGTGTAGGAAGGAACTGCAGATGCTGGTTTACACCAAAGATAGACACAAAATGCTGGAGAAACTCAGCGGGACAGGCAGCATCTCTGGAGAGGAGGAATGGATGATGTTTCGGGTCGAGACCCTTCTTCAGACCATAATATAAAATATAATGAACTGATTTATATTGAATTGTGTTGAATGATTTAAGCCAATGCCAATGGTTCCTTTATGATCATGTGCACCAAAGTACAGTGAAAATATATTGTTTTGCCTACAGATCAGTGAGATTATTGCCACACAAAAGTACAATAAATACATAATGCATAGAAAAAGTCCCTGAGTCTACATGCAGGAGTCGCCAGGTATTGGCGCCAATTCTCAGTGCCATCTACAGCTGGCCATAAAGGCCCGTTGCAGCCATCACTTCCATCCGTTTGTCCCATTAACCGTCATCCATCTCTTTGCCCGGCCGTCTTCAACCTTCGTATCCCAGGGGTGTCTCTTGCAACTGACCTTGAGGACGCAGCGGGAAAGACCCCTCGGTTCTTCATACTGTCCCTTATCCAGCGTCCGTCGCCGACTCCATCCAACTCCTCTCTGGTTCCCGGTCCTGGGGGCAGGCAGGGGCCGGGCCCAGCGGGTAACCTCTCCTGGATCCACGGTGGGCGAGCCCTCTCAATTCAAGACCTCCTTGAAAACCGCCAGCATAAACTGGACACTGCACAGAGAGAATCTCCAGAAAATAGTTCCCCACTCATTAATGTAAACAGCCCATACCTCTAGAGCAGGAAAATTGGGAAGATCATGCACGGAAAAATGACTTGAAACATTCAATACTGATAATTATCATTTTCACCAGTTCCGTGTTCATTTATGGAGGGAAAATAGCAAACAGGAGCAAATGAGAATATAAAAGTCCCAAGCCAAAACGTAACCTATCAAATCAATTCTACAAACGCTGCCTGACCTGCTGGGTTATTCCAGCAGTTTGTGTTTTACTAAATAAAATAAAGGGTTTGTACAATATAAAATACTGAAATCAAATGTATTCAAATCCTAAAACTGATTTATGTCTGCAATCCTCAATTATGATTAGTATTTTTTCACAAATATTTTTTAAATTAAAATCCTTTGCCATTGCCCATAATGCAAAACAATACTAAAGCATTCATGAAAGGTCAGAGACTAAGCTCTTTTGCATTTAAATTATAACTGAGATCTCATTTACGGAGTTTCCTACATGTTTTTCTTTACTCGGTTCGTCATCATACTGATGTGACTCCTTGGACCCACCACAAATGCTACATAGGTTTTGGAGAAGTGTGAAGAAGCCTCAGAGCATCTGGAAACCGTCACCAGGGGAACGTGACGTCCCCTCCTGGCACATTTAATCCAGTACCATAAAGCAAACAAGGCAGAAGATTTAACACTCACCAGAGTGAAGCCACATACAAATTGGAGGAACTGCATCTCATATCTCATAGAAGCATAGAAAAAAACAGGTGCAGGAATTCAAGCCATTCAAGCCAGCAATATGATCATGGCTTGTCATCTAAAATCAGTACCCCGTTCCTGCTTTATCCCCATATTCCTTGATTCCTTTAGCCCTAAGAGCTAAATCTAACCAGGGCTCGAAATTAGCGGTTGCCCGGGTGCCATTGACCACCCAAAGTGCCGCCGGGCAACCTAAACGCCGAGTCATTTTGCCCGGCTTGGCACTGCGAATACTGGTTTATACCGAAGATAGACACAAAAAACTGGAGTAACTCAGCGGGTCAGGCAGCATTTCTGGAGAAAAGGAACGTGGCGTTTCATGTCGGCGACGGCTGTTGGCGGGGCAAAGATACTAGGTGCAGGGTGACGAAGGGTCGGAGCGAATGACGGGACCCGAACAGCGGCGGCAGGTGCCACGAAGGCGGCTCCACCTCCCGCACTGATAGCGGCTGCTGCATGCAAATCCGTTAACGGCGCTTTCAAAACAAACCCTCCCGCACGCCGAGGCCGGGAGGAGGGAGGGAGGGGGAGGCCTCCTTCCGCCGTCAGAAGCAGCTGCACCAAAGATCCTATAGCTATAGGATCTTTGAGCTGCACCGCTCTGCCCCACTCTGCTGTTGGCTGGCGGAGGAGGGGGAGGTGGTGGCGAGGAGATCCCAACTGCCTCCCCCTTTGGCGGCGGCACTTGGCGGTGGACAGGGACGGCCAAGGCAGCGGGGCGATGTTGTCCGAGGAGCGCTGACCTTCGTTCCTCCCCACCTCGCCCCCCCCCTCTCTCTCTCTCTCTCTCTCTCTCTCTCTCTGGTACGCCCCCTCCACCCCCCTCCCCTTATCCAGGGACCCCTCCTCCATCCCGCACTGATCCCCATACCGCCCTCTATTCAGTCCTCACTGACATCCCCTGTGCTCCCCTCCCCATCAACCCCCCAATCTATTCATCCTGCGCTGATCACCCTATCCACCTCGCATTGATTCTCCTGTCACCCACCCATCCACCCTACACTGGTCCCCCAATTCATCCTGTATTTACCCTCCTTCCCATCCATCCTGCACTTCTCCTCCATTTATCCTGTACTGATCCCCTCATTCATCCTGTAGTGATGTCCCATTCATCCTGCACAGGCCCTCCGATCCACACTGTACTGACCCCCCCCATTCATCCTGTACTGATCCACCCTTCATCCTGCGCTGATCCCCCCCCATTCATCCTGTACTGATCCCCCCTTCATCCTGCGCTGATCCCCCCCCCATTCATCCTGTACTGATCCCCCCCTTCATCCTGCGCTGATCTCCCCCATCCATCCTGTACTGATCCCCCCATTCAAGAAGAATGGGGGAACAGTCTGAAGTAGGGTCTCGACCCGAAATGTTGCCTATTTCCTTCGCTCCATAGATGCTGCCTCACCCGCTGAGTTTCTCCAGCATTTTTGTCTACCCCCATTCATCCTGTACTGACCCCCCCATTCATCCTGTACTGATCCCCCCATCCATCCCTACTGATCCCCCCCCATTCAACACCACTGACACCCCCTGTGCTCTCCCCTCACAATTTTACATACTCCAAGCAACACGTACTAATTCATCTACCTCAATCCATCCATACTGCACTGATTGCCTTCTCAATCCCCCCAACCCCCACACCCACCTCCCCCCCCATCTACCCACCCCCACTGATTCACACACACACCCTCCCATTGACTATGTTTGACAACGGAATGCAATCAAATGTGTTTTAATTCCCAATGTTATTATTTGTTTTAGTCCATAAAGATGGATTAATTAAATTGTGAACATGTGAAACATTAAAACCGCAGTGTTCCATTGTCACTGCTACCGTTGACACGTTATTACAGAATTCATTTTAACGGCAAATCGATGCTCTTAATATGGAGTATCAGTACTGTAGCTATTTAATAAGCAACATTCACAACTATATGTTGGATTTATCCAGGTTTTACTTCTACAGTCGGTCATATACATCACAAATTTGGTCAGGAGATATTTCAGTTGAAATTTTAACGTTAATTCTGAAGTGGGAATGATGGAAACAGCGTTTATCTCTTATTTTTTTAATATCTGGTGCGTTCAAACCGGGTATCTTCATTGCTGTTCACAACACGTACATCTAATCTGAATGTCCGGTAATGTGGCGTTTTGACACCTTTAAACATATTACCAAAAGAACATTTGCTGCAGTTATGTCCTTTTGTCAGTTAGTGTAATGCTTAACCAGTCAGATGGGTATAGTCAGTTTTAACAGCTATTATCATAAAATGCCTTTAGAAATTTCCTTGTAACCTGTATATTTTGTTATGGATAAATTATGTGGGAAGCGAGAGTGTTTCTGTACCAATAGCAATAATGACCCATGCTATGGCCATGTCATGGTAATTTTCGGTCCTTCACAGAAAACATGCTTGCATCAATCTGTAGTGTGCATGGTTAAGCATATATGTTACCATGGTCCAGGATTTATTGACACAGGTTGATCATATGCTGAATAATCCACCCACATTTTTGTTTGGAAGTGGAAAGAACTAATAGAAATTGCATTAATTGCAATGTGTAAAAAGAGTTGAGATACTGTATTATAATTTTGTTGCATGTCATTGTAGTATATATCATGTCTTGATTGGTGAATATGTTTAGTTTGTGACTATTTGAAGCAGAAATAATATGTGAATGCTTCATTGAGCAACATTCCGACTGGTAACTACGCGCTTCGTCCGAGCACATTATCGCACGCGTCATGCAAGCCGTCTTAAATGACCACCTAAACTGTCATTTGGCAACCTAAAAAGCTGCCAAGGTTGCCCGGCTGGCAACAGGGAAAAAAAGTTAAGTGAGAGCCCTGCTAACTCTCTCTTGAAAACATCCGGTGAATTGGCCTCCACTGCCATCTTTGGCAGAGAATTCCCAGATTCACAACTCTCCAGGTAAAAAAGTTTTTCCTCATCTCAGTCCTAAATGGCCAACCCTTATTCTTAAACTGTGACCCTTGGTTCTGGACTCCCCCAACATCGGGAACATTTTTACTGCAATTAGCCTGTCCAATCCTTTAAGAAGGATTATATGTTTCTATAAGAAATTCCCTCTCATCCTTCTAAATTCCAGTGAATACAAGCCCAGTCAACCCATTCTTTCATCATATGTCAGTCCCGCCATCCCGGGAATTAACCTGGTGAACCTATGCTGCACTCCCTCAATAGCAAAAATGTCCTTCCTCAAATTAGGAGAGCAAAATTGCACACAATACTCCAGGTGCGGTCTCACCAGGGTCCTGTTCAACTGCAGTAGGACCTCCTTGCTCCTAAACTCAAATTCTCTCGCAATGAAGGCCAACATGCCATTAGCACTCTTCACTGCCTGCTGTACCTGCATGCTTACTTTCAGTGATTGATGTACAAGCACACCCAGGTCTCGTTGCACCTCCCCTTTTCCTAATCTGACACCATTCAGATAATAATCTGCATTCCTGTTCTTGCCACCAAAGTGAATAACCTCACATTTATCCACATTATACTGCATCTGCCATGCATCTGCCCACTCACCCAACCTATCCAAGTCAGACTGCAGCCTCATAGCATCTTCATCGCAGCTCACACTGCCACCCAGCTTTGTGTAATTCGCAAACTTGGACATGTCACATTTAATTCCCTCGTCTAAATCGTTAATATATATTGTAAATAACTGGGGTCCCAGCAACGAGCCTTGCGGTACCCCACTAGTCATTTCGCTTGGGTAGCTTATAACTCCCCGGCGTGATCATTCAATTCCCTAATTTTAGGTAACTACTAGAAACAATCCCATCCCCTCGCTCCGGGAACCGGAGGGAGGAGAGAGTCAGAGACACCAGTGGACGCTGGACAAAGGGCCGGTAGGAGGAGGACTGGGGGGCTAACCTCAGGCATCTTCAAAGTCGGCTATGGGAGGCGGCCACCAAGGCACGAAGGCCAAAGGACCGGAGAGGAGAGGGAAGGGTCGCTGGCGAACCATATGAGGGGGAGAGTCGGTCGGGCCGAGGACGGGCCGCAGAGAGACAGCGGGCTGAGGTCGGGCCTCCGGTAACAAGGAGGGACCCAGCAGGGAGAGCGACTGCTGAGAACAAAGAAGAACCATTGGGATTCTAATGATTACTTTCGTAACTTCGTCGGCGCCAGATACGTGGCGACTCTTTGTGCACTTTGTGTATTGTATGCAAAAACAAAGAATTTCACTGCACCTAGTTACATCGGACAATAAAGTACCATTGAATCAATAAGGTGCTTTTACCATGGAGAAAGGCATGAAGACTAGGAACTTGGGAATGTTAATGGCGATGAATGGCGGGGGAACAGTCTATGTTACAGTCGAGGAGGTGCTGGATGTCTGAAACGTATGAACATTAGTAAATCTCCTGGACCTGATCAGGTATATCCTAGGACACTGCAGGAAGCTAGATGAGGAATTGCAGGAGAACTGGCTGAGTTATATTGATTGATTAATTGATTGAAGGAAACAGCATGGAAACAGGCCCTTTGGCCCACCGAGTCCATGCCGTCCATTGCTCACCCGTTCACAACAGTTCTATATTACTCAATTTCTCAACCACTCCCTATACACTAGGAGCAATTTTACAGAGGCCAATTAACTTATAAACCCGCACGTCTTTAAGATGTGGGTGGAAACCGGGGAACCCGGAGGAAAAGCGAGCAAGCAAGAGGGATATTGGATAAAAGCATGCAAATGTGGCGTCTTGGTTGGCATGGACGAGTTGTGCGTAAGAGATTTTTTCGATGTGTGACTCTATGTTACATTTTTTCAAAGTAGTTTTAAGAACCCCCTTGAAATATTTCCACCTGGCACCGTGTAATCTTTGCCATTACAGAGGACTGGAGTAGAAGTGGGAGCTGGGTTTCAGATATGCAAATAAAATGGTACACACACACAATGGAGCTGAACAAGTGTAATTTATTTAATCTGATCTCCCGGTTGCTAAACACTTTAATTCTCCTTCCCATTCTCACACTGACCTTTCTGTCCTAGGTCTCCTCCATTGTCAGTGAGGCTAAACACAAATTGGAGGAACAGTATCTCATATTTTCTTGGGCAGCTTTCAGCCTAGTGGTATGAATATTGATTTGTCTAACTTCAAGTAACCCCAGCATTCCCTCTCCCTCTATCTCTCCACCACCCATTCACACCAGCTTCTCGTTTTCACCCTACAAACAGCTAACAATGGCCCGTTTCCTTTATCATCATTACTTTTTTGCATATCTATCATTCATTGTCCTTTATCTCTCTACATCATCGTATATATCTCTCGTTTCCCTTTTCCCTAAGTAGTCTGAAGAAGGGTCTCAACCCGAAACATCACCCATTCCTTCTCTCCAGAGATGCTGCCTGTCCCGCTGAGTTATTCTAGCTTTTTGTGTCTATCTTAAGTGTAATTAAGATCTCACTGCTGTGAATGTCAACTCTAGGAGAGGATACTGACATCAGTCAGGTTATGCTACAAATACCTTGGATGACTTTGCAGAGAGTGCATATGAGGTATTGATTCATTGTTTGAAATATTGGACAATACAGTTGTTTGAAATATTCTGACAAAGCATTCAATGACAAATCACCCTCACACAAGAATAAGACAATGTAATTCCATGTCACAAAGTATTGGAGTAACCCTGTGGATCAGGCAGCATCTCTGGAGAACATTGATAGGTGACATTTCAGGTAGGGTCCAAAAAAGGGTCCCAACCCGAAACATCACCTATGCATGTTCTCTAGAGATCCTGCCTGACCCACTGAGTTACTCCAGCATTTTGTGACTATCTTCGAGTTACTCCAGCTCTCTCCGTTCCTGCAACTGGAAGCATGCCTTGCACCGTCACCAAGCAACCGAGACACGCTTTGCCAGAACGGCACAGCTGCAGTGGCAGCGCTGCACCTGCATCCAACATCCCAAGACCTTGCTTGCTGCAAACCCATGCACAATGCAACGATCTTCAAGAGTGTTTTACTGCTTGCGCTCTCCCCGACGCTGTTTTTCTGCTGCCCATTGCTGCGATGCTTGCCACCCGCCCACCATCAACACGAACAGAGGCCTCCATCAGCTATAACCTAAATCCATTATAAAGAGGTCTGTAATAGTGAGGGTTTTACTGTACACTGCCAGTCTTAATCAACAGAAATTCAGATACAGCATCTGTGCCAAAATGTAGTATCTCGAGTAGACTGGCACAACTTGTGCATTAAATAAACTGCACAAGGGGACAATTGCCTGAATACACACAGGAATTCAGAGAAGCAGATCTACCTCAGCAACCAGGCTGGTAACTGCAATCCTCAAACTAGTCTAACTGCAAGTTCCAAGATCTTGCATAAAATACACCATACATAAAATAACCTTAATATTAGTCTCACAAAACTGGTAAATAAATTAGACAAATCTGCAGGACTCTTCTCAAAGGTGCACCTTTGGCATTAACCAAGGGCATGAAGGACGGGTTTGACTTCAATAGCCAACTCTGATTAACATCACCCATTCCTTCTCTCCAGAGATGCTGATTGTCCCGCTGAGTTACTCCAGCATTTTGTGTCTATTTTCCGTGTAAACTCATCGTCCTAGCCCAACAATTGGCCTATTAGGGAACACCCAGCCCGAGGTGAGCTGTCTTCAGTCCTGATTTGTCCTGGTCTTTTCATGCTTCCAGTTTCCAACCACCCCAACCTACAATCAGTCTGAAAAGTCACCTGTCTGTGACTTTTCTCCGGAGATGCTGCCTGACCCGCTGAAGTTCTCCAGTATTTGTGTCTATCTCGGTATAAACCAGTGTCTGCATCGTTTTTATGACATTTTGGCTTCAGTTTAACATCTATAAACATTAATTCTTAAGAATTCAGAAAATTCTAAAAAAAAACAGATTTAATGAAGCAATTCAATGTCGACAGGGACAAGTGCTGCAAATTTAATGACGTGGAATGTTCCCCAACCCAAAAGAGATTTCTCTCATTTTAAGTAATCCCTGCATTCCTCTCTCCTACCACCCTATCCTAGTCATCTTACTAGTTCCACTGTTTGCATCCTTGTATCTCTTCATTATCTCCACTTCCCCAGCCAACAATGGGCCATTTTGTGCTCCCCCCCTTCCTCGGTCATCTGTTACCGGCCCTGTTTTGTTCTGGCCTTTTCTTACTCTGGTTCCCTCCCCCTATTTCTCAGCCTGAAGAAGGGTCCCGACCTGAAACGTCACCCATCCTTTTGCTCCAGATGCTGCCTGACCCGCAGCATCTCTGGAGAAAATGGAGTAGCAGCACTTTGTGTCTTTCTAAGAGACATTATTATGTTTTGTTCAAATTAGTGATATGCAACACAACATTCCCAGAGCATACTTTATTGCAGACAGTGAGGTAAACCACAATCTATTGACACTGTACCTTGTTCTTCAGGGCTGTCTGCCTCCCCTATTGGATTGCCTTCAAATGCACAAAGGGGAAATTCTGAATCTCAGGAGGCACCGAGCGCAGACTATTGTTCTGCAGAGCAAGTCTTGACAAGTTGGGGAGGTCTGCAAGGCTTGCCAGGACCGTTACTAGTTGATTGCTGTGCAGATGCAATTCCCCAAGAGATGTCATGTTTGCTGCAGGCAGGAATATCAAGGTTTGTGCCACATATAAATGCTTTTTGAAATATATTATTGCCACAACTATTACACTACACCAGCATCTAAAATATTGGAATCTGCACCAAAATCTTAAAAATTAAAGCACATTTAAAAAATATATATATATATATAAATATATATAGAAAGTGATAAACATTAATGAAGCTTCTAACCTGTGATTTAGGTGCTAGTTCAAACAATAAATGATCCAGTCAAAACATTATTTTTTTTAATTCATATCTTGTCAGTGAAAGATATTACTTGTACCAAATTTGTTCGAAAACTGAGAGCGATCATACTATTCTGTAATAAAAATTCAATTCAACCATTTTTGCACATTATTATCTCAACGTTTTCACTGATTTCAACACCATAATATTCTGTAATAAAAAGGAACCCCAGATGCTGGTTTATACCAAAGATAGACACAAAATGCTGAAGTAACTCAGCGGGTCAGGCAGCATCTCTTTAGAATATGGATAGGTGACGTTCCAGATCATGAGCCTTCTTCAATCTTGACCCGAAACATCACCTATCCGTGTACTCCACAGATGCTGCCTGACCCGCTGAGTTACTCTGGCAATTTGTGTCTATCTTTCCCATAATATTCTGCATGATCTTACATTAATAGGCTATTCAGAATTTCAAGTTATATCTGCACTCCAGTAATCAGAGTTGTTGTCCAATTAACTTACCAAGTGAGGATGGGAGAGTTTTCAGTCGATTCCCCGAAAGGTCTATCCAGGTACAACTGCAGAGGTTTCCTATCTCGTCGGGAAGCAATTCCAGTTCGTTTTCGGACAAGTCTGCTCTCTGAAGCGCTACAAGTTCACCAACGCTTGCAGGCAGCACCCTCAGCTGGTTTTTCATCAGGGAAAGAAAAGTCAGTTTTACCAGCTTGCCAATGCTGTCGGGCAGCGCAGCCAGCTTGTTGTGACTCAGCAAGAGCACCGTCAGCTCCTTTAACTCTGTCACACATTCAGGCAAAGAGGTGAAGCTGTTGAAGCTCAGATCCAAATGGGTCAAGTGCTGGAGATGTGTAAACTCCACAGGCAAAGTTGTTACCAGACCAGGCAGACACATGCCATATTCATCCCATTGATGACCACCTAGTGAAGTAAATGTAACAGGTATTGAAAAAAGGTGCAATGCAGCATCTTATTCTCAGTCCTTGGAAGTGTCCACATCCATTGATAACCATGCCGACAACAGATTTGTTGTAATTATCATACGCAAACATTCTGACAGCCACCCCTCCCCCCATGTTCACACACACACACACACACACACTAATTTAAAGAACATTATTACTTTTCGAAAAATAAACGTATGCATTATTGACACCATTCACTAGCCAATAAAAATTATACGTCATGAATCACAGTAGTTTAGAACTCAAATGTATTGGGGTGATAATCTGTGGCAAAGCTCATTTATACTACACCCAGAAAATTATATTATATGTAAATACAAAAATATTAAAAATGTATACATTTAAATATAATGGATGAAATGGCTGCACAAGTAAACCGAGTTCCAATACCTTTAAGTACGAGTGATTTCAGCTGCCTTAGTTCAGGAATGATGGAAAGTGATGAACTGATCTCCTCCTCATTGCAGTTTAGCCGTAGAAACTCAATCTGTAGTAACTTCTCCCTGCGAGCTTTGCACAGCACCAAAAAGTGCCTGGTGCCATTTGGATAGACGTCTAAATTCAGCCTGTTGTCTGCCAGGTACACCTCTGCCGCAGTGCCGGTGTCTGCCTCCCAAGATAACAACTCCGCCATCTTCGACCATGGCTCAGCTGTGCGAGGTGCGTGTTCCAACACGCCAGGCAGACATTAGATGTTTTTCACAACCGTTCTCCCTCAAGAATAGCCTGCACCACAAATAATTGATAAAATAAGAAAGGCATAAGTTAACAAACACGTTAGCTAATTGGTTCACTTCTAGGCCAGCGGTTATCAAAGTGGGTGGTACTGGCCCCTGGGGGTATGTGGGATTACCTAGGGTGTGATAAGAGGTAAGGGGTTGGCAGGGGGGCATCAGTGCGTCCTTGACATGCTTATAGGCCGGTTGGTTGTTAGCTGCTGAGCGCTCAACTGACGTTCTCTTTTTTTGCTAAAATAGTATTTCTTGGAACTTTTCAAAGCTGTATCACTTCATCAAGACCATCCATCGCTTTGAGAATTTACTGAACAGTTACGTACTGCATTTGAAATGAAACCAAGGTTATAAAGTAGATTCTGGGCAGCACAGTGGCGCAGCGGCAAAGTTGCTGCTTACAGTGCCAGAGACTCGGGTTCAATCCTGACTATGGGTGCTGTCTGCACGGAGTTTGCATGTTCTCCCTGTGACCGGGTGGGTTTTCACAGGGTGCTCCGGTTTCCTCCCACATTCCAAAGACGTGCAGGTTTGTCAGTTAAATTGTTCCTAGTGTGTAGGATAGTGCTAGTGTACAGGTGAGTGTTGGTCAACGCAGTCTTGGTGGGCCAATAGGCCAGTTTCCACACCGTATCTCTAAAGTAAACTAAACTAAACTAGAAAGAACCATAGCTAATTATCATCCATCAACAATCCCAGAATCGGCAAATAAATATGTGAGCAGATCAAATGTTTTACATGTTGTTTGAGAGATAAATATTGGCCATTGGGGAAACATCCATGTTTTAAATTAGAGACTGAGAACTTTTTTAACACCACTCAAGGTACATTTGAAAGATGACATTGCAGTACTCTCTCTTTGTCGCAGCCTTTGTATCTCAGAGAAAGCTTACATTTATCTAACAACCTGTATCTCCCATTAAATTAATCTGGACTATCAGTTTCAATCGGGCCTGCTTGCAACTCCCATCGAAATACGACTTGCATTTACAAAGTACCTACAATTTTAAGCACTTTAAGAGGATGTTATCAAACAAAGATTGAACTATTTAAAGAAACATTGAGACGTTTAGTCGAAAAGATGAGTTTTTCATTGTGTAAACTTTCTTTCAAACCATGCCTCACCTACCATCATGAAGTATTGTAAAATTACTCGTGCAAAGCCATAACCAGCTGACTACGCTGCCTGACAGCAATGGCAAGCTGGTAAAACTGACTTTTCTTTCCCTGATGAGAAAAATTGTAAATTGTGACGGACTTGTGTCGGCATCAGTGTTTATGGAGAGTAGTCAACAGTCCCTGTAGATTTCTGCAGTCAAAGCATTTAGTGACGTCAAACTATGACAAAGCGACTGGAGCTGTTCCCTGCATTTTTCTTGAAGTTGTTGCTAGGTGAAGATCATGTCCATGAAACTCTAGATGGATATAATTTATTTGATGATTCATGGAGCAATTAAATGCAAGTTAAACAGCAGGAAGACCCCATTTCCGTTATGATGGTCAGACTTCTTTCTCTTCTTGAAGATAGCCACAATTATAGCATATGGCGGCACAGTGGCGCAGCAGTAGAGTTGCTACCTCACAACGCAGGAGACCCAGGTTTGATCCTGACCTCGGGTGCTGTCTGTACGGAGTTTGTGCGTTCTCCCCGTGACTGCGTGGGTTTTCTTTGTGGTGCTCCCGTTTCTGCCCAATTTCCAAAGACGTGCCGGTTTGTAAGTTAACTGGCTTCAGTAAATTGGTCCGAGTGTGTAGGATGCGAAACTGGGATAACATAGAACCGGTGTCACCTATTCCTTTTCTCCAGAGATGTTGTCTGACCCGCTGAGTTACTCCATCTTTTTGTGTCTATCTTTGGTTTAAACCATCATCTGCAGTTCCTTCCTACACAAGGACAAAGTCCCAGTTCTCAGGTATTTAGAACATCATATCGTGTGCATGTTTACTCCCACCAGACTTAGGAAGATCTTCTTCCCCTCTGTTATCAGACCTTTAAACGGTCGTTCCATAAACTAGGGTACTGTCCGATTCACCTCTACCCCATTGTTCACATAAGACTTTGTCTCTGGAATTGATGCGCTACAATGCTGAGAACTATATTCTGCACCCTATATCCTCCCCTTTGCTTAACCTATTGTATTTGAGTTTGGCTTGATTGTATTTATCTATATTATCCAATTTGATTGGATAGCATGAAAAACAGAGCTTTTCACTGTACTTTGGTTAACGTGACAATAATAAACTTAAACCTAAATCACCAGATCCTAACTCCTAATGTGGAGTAAGGGCTTGCGTGTTTGTTCTGAAGGTAGCCTTGAGAGGGTGAAGAACATGCGCATGTCATGGCTGTCAGTGAACCTCCTGCACTTTCTCCATTCACCATATGTTCTTGACAGCTCCAATGTTCCGAAGGCTAATGTCTTGAGTGTCAGGACGCTGCTTTATGTTTCTAGTTGTTTTTTTAATGCATTAAATGCACAAATTAAATGCAAGTTATTGCAACACAAACCGCATACCGACACACTCTGCGAAGTTAAAATGCCCGATATTGCAAAGTACAACTGGGGATAAAGTCCCTTTAAGAAAACACCGCACGACCTTCTTACCCAGGAAGTTGCAGGGCAGAATTATCCAAATATCATACACCTACCCTGACAATGGATTGATGCAAATCTAAAATATGAAACCGTTTGCAATTTAACATCTACGACCGCTGTCCCCCACGGAAACGGAACTATGTATTCGGCCTATGGAAACAAAAAATAAAGTAGTAAAAAAAATCTGTTCCTGATCATACGTCAGCACTGTACAGAAATGAAACTTACACAGCGCGCCGGATGCAGAGGGAACTGGGAAGCTTGAAATAAAAGTTTTTTCACGAGTTTAAGGAGCCCCGGATGGTTAGGTTTGTGTCACCGCTTTTTGCAGGAAGGGACTACACTGCTCTCTCGCCCAGTTTTTTTTTTAAACCGCCATCGGGGAGACTATTCCCGCTCAATGGCGCGTTACCAGTTGCTGCATTCCATGGTTTGCAATTAACATTATCCAGAATTAGGTTTGTTGAAGCTTCGCGACATTTCTTTGTTCAAAACATTTCCTATCGAAGTATTTTTCCTTCATTGTTGTAAAGGGTCACCGGGTTCTTTGGTTGTCGTTATTTTTTTACTCGACCACTCAGTCGCATACACTCACAGTGACAGATGCCTCCCAAACACTCAAAGTTTGTATCATTCAAAAGAGGCTACAATGGTGCCTTGTCTACCCGACATCCCTAGGAATGTACAGACCGGACGATGCCACGAATACACAGAAAACCATTCACTGTTTTTGTCTTTCTCTAGTTCATTTTTTTCAAATTAAAACAAAACTGCTTCAGGTGTGAACCATGTAAATAGCGCTCTGCACCTGAGCCCGGCGACTGGGTGTTTCTCAGTCAAGGTGACAGATGGCGATGCTTCAGATCAAGCTGAAGTTTCCGCGCCACTGGCTTTGCAAATAACCCGCTGGCATTCTTCAACTGGGAGACGATCATTTAAACTGAAGATCTGTTTTTTTTAAAGCATTGAAATCCATTACTGATCGGGAATGACCTGTTTCGTTCACTCGCTTAAAGGACACGTAAACAGCCACACGCATACAGTATGCACACACACGCATGCATAATTTTACTTCACTGTGCAAACACATTTTTTAAACTTACTGTGAATTTCCTGGACGAATATCCCTCTTGGTACACACATGACCGTGTCTGCCAATATCCAAAAATATCCAGGGATGCTACCTGACCGGCTGAGTTACTCCAGCATGTTGTGTCTTTCCAAAAATACCAATTTTAGTTTTTTTTTGTTTAGAGATGCAGCATGGAAACTGGTCCTTCGGACTAGCGAGTCCACACTGACCATCGTTCATCCATTCACACCAGTTCTATGTTATCCCACTTTCTCATCCACTCCCTGCACGCTAGTGGAATATGCAGGAAACCGGAGCAGCCGGAGGAAACCCACGCGGTCACAGGGAGAACATGCAAACTCCTCACCGACAGCACCCAGGAACAGGATCAAACATGGGTAAGAAAAGGATCAAATCTGGTGCTATGAGGCAGTAGCTCTACCATGTGCAGCACAGCGCTGCCCATACAAATTATAATTTTAAATTATAACATATTACATATGTTATAATTTACATATAATACAATTGGTTTCTAAGTTAGCAATATCACACTGTATTGCTAGACTCAGCTAAATGGTGTTGAAAGAAGACAGTAAGTCAGGCAGCATCTGTGGAAGGAATGGGCAGGTGACCTTTTGGGTCGGGGTCCTTCATCAGACAGATTTATTATTATTATTGCTGGGTAGCTACAAATTAAATTTTCTCTGATCTTCCCAAATGCACTGAAATAGGAATATGAAATATGTCTTAGCAATGTCTTGTGATGGCAATGTGGCACAGCTGGAAGAGCTTCTGCCTCACAGTGCCAGAGACCCAGGTTTTGTCCTGACCTCGGGTGCTATCTGTGTGGAGTTTTTTCACATTCACCCTGTGACTGCATGGGTTTCCCACATTCAAAAGGCATGAAGGTTTATAGGTTAATTAGCCTCTGAAAATTAGTGCATAGGGTGCGAAAATGGGTTCGCGTGGAACTAGTGTGTGGGTCATGACCATCAATGTTTGGCATGGCCTGTTTCTATGCTGTATCTCTAAACTAAACAAAGTGCTGGACGAACTCAGTGCGTCAGGTATCATCTGTGGAACAAATGGGCAGTTGACTCTTTGGGTCGGGTGCCTTCTTCGGACTGATGCTGTTATTATTATTATGGCAGTTGAAGTTTTCTCTGATCTTCCCATGCGCACTGAAACAGAAGATTGAACGTTCATAAGTTCATAAGTCATAGAAGCACAAGCCATCGAGTCTACTCTGCCATTCAACCATGAATGATCTCTTTCCCTCTCAACCCCATTCTCCTGCCTTCTCCCCATAACTCCTGACACCCTCACTCAAAAATCTGGCAATGCCTTAAAAAGTACCCAATGACAGCCTCCACAGCCGTCGGTGCCAATTAATTCCACAGATTCACCACCCTCTGTCTAAAGAGATTCCTCCTCATCTCCTTTCTAAAGGTATGTCCTTTTATCTGAGGCTATGCCCTTGTCCCTAGACTCTTCCACTGATGACTAATGATGATAATGTTAAAAGATATTGCAGTGTTTTAGTTTCTAAAGTTTCTTAGCAATTAATAAGTGTCTATTACAATCAAACAAGAATGAAAGGCTTAAATTTTTCTGAGTTCAGAGAATGTCTTTACATGCTGACAGCTTCACTGTGCAGAAAAATCATTTTTTAAATTTCAGAAATGAAATGCATTGAGAATGAAACGTGTGTGTGTCTGTATGTGTGAGGATACACAAAATGCTGGAGTAACTCAGCAGGACAGGCAGCATCTCTGGAAATAAGGAATGGGTGACGTGTCGGGTCGAAACCCTTCTTCAGCTATAT
Source organism: Malacoraja senta (assembly GCA_038087875.1). Lineage (NCBI taxonomy): Eukaryota > Metazoa > Chordata > Chondrichthyes > Rajiformes > Rajidae > Malacoraja > Malacoraja senta. The sequence continues at coordinate 30,478,013 of CM075979.1, forward strand.
ACACACACTGACACATTCTGTTTTGTTGCTCCAAGTACGAATTTCATTGTTCTGCCTGGGACATATGACACTAAAACAATCTTGACTCTTGACCCCTTGTCACCAACTAAAATCTGCAGCAAACAACGACCAACAGTTGTCTCCAAACTTCCAGCCAATGGGAGGCGGATGAGAAGGCGGCCGTGTGATTGGTCGAGCGGGCGGGCGACGCGGTTGGCCAATGGGATACGGGCGGGAGTCCGAGTTTGGCCAATGGAGCGCGAGCTGCCGGCGCTGTTGGCCAATGGGGCGCGAGCTGCCGGCGCTATTGGCCAATGGGGCGCGAGCTGCCGGCGCTGTTGGCCAATGGGGCGCGAGCTGCCGGCGCTGTTGGCCAATGGGGCGCGAGCTGCCGGCGCATGCTCTTTATGTGCGCGGGTGAGGCCGCGGCCCTTTCTTTCCGGCGGTTGGAGCGGAGCGAGCGCGTGTGTGTGTGTGGCGACAGAGCGCGGACCCGGCCTCTCCTCATCCTCCTCATCCTCCTCTCAAGCGGCTCCGAGTAAGTCGCTCCGCCCGACCCGCACTCCGGCTTGACGGCGCCTCAGCCTCCTGTGTTCAGCCTCCTCCCCCGCGGGGCCCACGTTGCACCGGTAGCAGCAGCGTTGTATGGGGGCCAGGGCCAGAGCCTGAGGCCTACGGCCGGGGCATGGTCACTGGGAGGGGGTGCGGGGCCCGAGCGGCGTCGCCTCATTGCTGTGGTAGCTTCAGCAGGAGGCCGCTTGTCCCCCCGCCCCCACTGACGGCGGGTTTGTGGAGGGGTTTAGTTTAGAGATACAGCGCGGAAACAGTCCCACCGTGTCCACGCCGACCAGCGACCCCCGCACACTAACACACAGCCTGAACAGTTTTACATTGATACCAATTGAGCCCGGGTCTCTGGTGCTGTGAGGTAGCAACTCGACCGCTGCGCCACAGTGTCTCCCTCCCCCGGGCGGGCGGGCGGACATGAGGGGAGGCTGCCGGGCCTCCACCCCTATTGCTGCCGGTTGCCACCGACTCAGCGCTGCAACAACGTGGTGGCGTCGCCGATCCCCAGGCCCCAAGCTCGACCTGCCGCCAGAGTGTAAATTGTGAAACGGGTGGAAAGAATAGGGGTTGATGGTAGACAAAAATGCTGGAGAAACTCAGCGGGTTAGGCAACATCTATGGAGCGAAGGAAATAGGCGACGTTTCGGATCGAAACCCTTCTTGATGGGTTAGGGGAGTGATGGATGGGAATTCAAATGGAGTACAGGGAAAGAGAGGGGGGGGGGGTTTGTTAGTTTCCAAAAAATAAATGTTCATACTATTAAGTTGCAAGTGATTTTTTAAAAACTGGTTTTGTATTCTAGCCCTCTTGAAATAAATGTTGGTATTGCGTTTGCCTTCCTTACTACTGATTCGACTTGCAAATTAATTTTTTGGGAATCCTGCACCAGTACTCCTAGGTCCCTTTGCACCTCTGATTTCTGGATTATCTCCCAATTTAGAATATAGTTTACGCCTTTATTCATACTACCAAAATGCATGTTCCTCACTTTGCTACACTATATTCCATCTGCCCACTTTCCCAACCTGTCCAAGGCCTTCTGCAGAGTCCTTGCTTTCTCTACACTACCTGCCCCTCCACCATTTTTCGTATCAACTGCAAACTTGGCCACAAAGCCTTCAATCGCCTCATCCAAATAATTTAATATACAACGTACATACAGAGTAGCAGCCCCAGCATCGGCCCCTGTGGAACTCCGCTGGTGGTTGACAGCTAACAAGGAAAAAGCTCTGTTATTGCCATGTGCGTTAATATACTCAATGACTAAGCTTCCTTAACCCTACTGATTAGTGAATTCCAAAGATTCACTGGCCCCTAGTTCAAGATAGACATAAAATGCTGGTGTAACTCAACAGGACAGGCAGAAGCTCTGAAATGGGTGATGTTTTGGGTCGAGGCCCTTCTTCAGACTGGCATCTGGATGCAGACATTTCTTTTGAACCGATGACTCCTTGCTGGCATCTGTTACTCTAGCTTCTGGTCAGTACAACCAGGGGAATCAAGTCTACATACGTCCTGTCAACGTTGAGGGCAGGTGGCATTAAATGCTCGGTGTCAATGCGATGGGCAATTAATGGAGAGCATTGTGTTCTGTAATCATCCATCAGTTCTTATATACAACAATACAACAGATATAAACAGCTTCATAAATGGACCTGAAGACTATTCTGAATTATTAAACTTGTATTTGTGGGATATCTTAGCCTGCAATAAGGAAGATCGTTCCTGATCTTGTTTTCTTCTGTGCAGTGTTGATCGGGTGTCCATACCTCTGTCTGTTCCATACATTTATGGCCTTTGTGACAATGAGGTTGGAATTGTAGCAAATAAAATTTGCATCCAAAAGATTAAACTAAGCAAGCTCAACTTCTTCCTCTTTCAGGATGCGTTACGTCGCAGCTTACCTCCTCGCTGTGTTGGGCGGCAATGAAACCCCAGCTTCAAAGGACATTAAGAAGATTCTTGACAGTGTTGGGATTGAAGCTGATGATGAGCGACTGAATAAGGTATCATGTCTACTCGTACACAATTTGATCAGTGTTGATTGAATTCCTAATTTCCTTAAGTAATGCTTTTAAATTGAATTTCAGGTGATCAGTGAGCTGAAAGGCAAGAATGTGGGCGATGTCATCGCTGCTGGTGAGTAGCACGTTAAGCATTAACTCCATGGCTGTCTCTGAATCAACTGGGTTGGGGGTGTAGTGCAGATCAGGTTCACTTTTCAGTTATGAATCTGCAGAAAATCTTTGTGGAACCAGTAAAAATGTGGTCCAAAAATTGTGAGTGACTGTTAATACCATTTTCAGGTTAGAACAGCAACTGCGATTTTCATTAAACGCTACATTTACAAGAATTCTCTGCCTATTAAAGGTGGGCAGGTTTCCCTATTGCTCTTTGTAATCTCCATCACTCCCAGATAAGACTGTTGGTCCCCCAGCCAACAAATCTACCTGCTTCAATTATTAAATTAGAAAAGGCCTTGTACTTGCCTGAGTAGACCATTTGGCCACTCTGATCATCTCTGCCACTGATTGAGATTGTGGCAGATCCTTTTGTAGCCTAAACTTTGCATTCTTACAGTAAGCCATTCTCATATGTCTCTCTACCAACTCAAGGATTTTTCTTCCATTGAGGTCGTGTTCTGAAGCATCTGAGAGAAAAAAATCAACTTGTGTGTTGACCCTTCTTTTAAGCAGTAACTGCCTAGTTCTCAATCCCTCAATGGAAATTGAGAAAGCTTCCTCATTACACCCACCCTTTAAGCCCCTCAGGATCTTGTGTGTTTCATTCCAGTCAAACAAAAGACAACAATTTTGTTCTAGCTTTTGAAAATGTCCATAAATGGTACCAGGGATCTAGATTAAAAACTTGGACATGGGTGAGCATGGTTGAGTGGTTACATTGTGCACAAAATGCAATTTTAAGGATTGCACTTGGCACAACATGTAGAGTGTAAACAGGGTTTTATCGCAAAATTGAGACATGAAATGGTAGGTATATTTTAAAACTATGTTATGCATTTAACAGTTTACAGTTATGCATTTAAACAATGATGGTCAATTATATGGTTTCAAAGACGCACTAAAACATATTGGTTCTGTTTATTGAGCACATCGGAGGGACGGTGGCAATAGAGTTGCTACCTTACATTGCTTGCAGCGCCAGAGACCCGGGTTCAATCCTGACTACAGGTGCTGTCTACGGAGTTTGTCGTTCTCCCCGTGACCTGTGGATTTTCATTGAGATCTTCGGTTTCCTCCCACACTCCAAAGATGCACAGGCTTGTAGGTTAATTGGTTTGGTAAATATAAAAATTGTCCCCAGTGTGTGTAGGATAGTGTTAATGTGCAGGGATCACTGGTGGGGCGAAGGGCCTGTTTCCGCACTGTATCTAAACTTAAACTAAAAATCTGTAGATTGAAAGCAATCATGAAAGTTGAAGTTGTTGTTGAGTGTAAAGTAAGGCCATTGCTATTTTTTTTTAAAGCCTAGATCAAATCAAAATCAAATCAAATCAACCTTTATTGTCATCTTGCAAACAACAGTTGTACAGTGCAAAATGAAAAGACGTTTCCCAGGGAATACCGGAGCATCGCACATGAAATTTAAAACAGTTCACACATAATAACACTAAAAACAATCCAGTCCCTGATGGAACAGTATAAATAGTTAAAAAGTAGGTAAAAACAATGTTAAAATACAGTAAAACCAATCATGAACATGTTCAGGGTGGCTGATTTGAGTGGCCAGTGCCAGTTATTGAAGTGGCCAGTGCCAGTTATTAAAGTGTCCGTGCCAAGCCGCAGAATCAGGTGACTGTACAGAGTGGCTGTTTAGCAGCCTCACAGCATATGGCAGGAAGATGTTTAGCAGTCTTGTAGTCCGGGCTTTGATGCTGCGATATCTCTTGCCTGATGGCAGGAGATCCAGGTGTATGTGGAGGGGGTGCAGTTTGTCCTTAGCAATTCTCTGAGCTTTTTTCCGACAGCGGCTCTGGAACAGTTCTTGTACAGAGGGTAGGGAGACGCCAATGATCTTCTCTGCTCCCCTCACTACCCTCTGCAGAGCCTTCCTGTCCGAGCAGTTGCAGGTGGAGTACCACGTATTTATGCAGTACTTGAGTACAGACTCCACCGTACCCCTGTAGAAAGTCCTGAGGATGTTGGTGGGGAGTGAGGCCTGTTTTAGTTTCCTCAGGAAGTGCAGTCGCTGATGGGCCCGTTTGACAGTCCCAGTGGTGTTCCTGGACCAGGTGAGGCTGTCTGTAATTTGCACCCCGAGGAACTTTATGCTCTCCACTCTCTCCACTGTGGCGCCACTGATGTTAAGGGGTGCATGCTTTGGCTGCGCCCTCCTGAAGTCGACAACCATCTCCTTTGTTTTGTTGACATTTAATTTAATTCATCATCTCCGCTGATGAGTCCCACCACTGTTGTGTCATCTGCGAATTTTATGATCTTAATGTCCCTGAATCTGGCAGCACAGTCATGTGTGAGCAATGTGAACAACAGCGGGCTGAGCACACAGCCTTGAGGGGATCCGGTGCTCAGCGTGATCGAGCCTTAAGTGTTCTTGCCAACACGGACTGACTGCGGTCTCTGTCAGAAAGTCCAAGATCCAGTGACACAGGGTGGTGTTGAGGCCCAGCGGGGTTAGTTTCTCCACAAGTCTCTGGGATGATGGTGTTGAATGCTGAGCTGAAGTCAATGTACAGGATTCTGGCGTATGTGCTTCTGTTTTCCAGATGCATGATGCGTTGGAATGTCAGTCAGTTTTATATAACAGCCAGGAAGAATATGAATACTTTAGAGTGGATACAGAGCAGATCTTTTTAGAATGGTACCTGGGATCTATTTTAATTTATGTAGAGGGACTGGAAAAGTCATTAACCATATGCAAAAGTTGAATCATTTTAGAAATGTAGAAATATAGCTGCAGGAGTAGGCCATTCGGCCCTTCGAACCAGCACGCCATTCAATATCATGGGTGATCATTTAAAATCAGTACCCTTTTCCTGCTTTTTCCCCCATATCCCTTGATTCCTTTAGCCCTAAGAGCTAAATCGAACTATCTTGAAAGCATCCAGTGAATTGGCCTCCACTGCCTTCTGTGGCAGAGAAATCTACAGATTCTGGGTGAAAAAGTTTTTCCTCATCTCAATCCTAAATGGCCTACCCCTGGTTCTGCACTCTCCCAACATTGGGAACATCTTTACTGCATTTAACCTGTCCAATCCTTTAAGAAATGTATATGTTTCTACAAGATCCCCTCTCCTCCTAAATTCCAGTGAATACAAGCCCAGTCGACCCAGTCTTTCATCATATGTCAGTCCAGCCATCCCGGGAAATAACCTGGTGAATCTACACTGAGCTCCCTCAACAATAATGTCCTTTGTCAAATTAGGAGACCAAAATTGCACACAATACTCCAGGTGCGGTCTCACCAGGGCTCTACAATTGCGGTAGGACCTCCTTGCTCCTAAACTCAAACCCTCTTACAATGAAGGCCAACATGTCATGAGCTTTCTTCACTGCCTGCTGAACCTGCATGTTTACTTTCAATGATTGATGTAGAAGCACACCCAGATCTCGTTACACCTCCCCTTTTCCAAATCTGACATCAGATAACAATCTGCCTTCCTGTACTTGCCACCAAAGTGGATAACCTCACATTTATCCATGTTATACTGTACCTGCCCACTCACCCAATCTATCCAAGTCATCCTGCAGATTCATAGCATCCACCTCGCAGCTCACACTGCCACCCAGCTTTGTGTCATCTGCAAACTTGAAGATGTTATATTTAATTCCCTAAGTCGTTAATATATATTGCAAATAACTGGGGTCCCAGCACCGAGCCTTGTGGCATCCCACTAGTCAATGCCTGCCATTCTGAAACGGACCTGTCAATTCCTTATCTTTGCTTCCTGTCTGCCAACCAGTCCCAAATACCATGTGCTCTAATTCTGCACACTAATATCTTGTGTGGGACTTCGTCAAAGGCTTTTTGAAAGTCCAGATGCACCACATCTACTGGCTCTCCCTTATCCATTCTACTTGTTGCATCCTACTGATGTAAGTCTGCTCTATAATTCCCTGTTTTCTCTCTCCCTCTTTTCTTAAAAAGTGGAGTTACATTAGCTACCCTCCAGTCCACAGGAACTTATCCAGAGTCTATAGAACATTGGAAAATGATCACCAATGCATGCATAATTTCTAGGGCCACCTCCTTGAGTACTCCGGGATGAAGGACCATCAGGCCCTGGGGATTTATCTGCCTTCAGACCCAACAGTTTACCTAACCATTTCCTGACTAATGTGGATTCCCTTCATTTCCCCCATCCCACTAGATCCTTGTATTTCCTGGAGATTGTTTGTGTCTTCCTTAATGAAGACAGAACAAAGTTATGTTGTACTTGTACATGCAACTGTTCTGCCATTTCCTTGTTTCCCATTATAAATTCACTTGTATCTGATTGTAAGGCTCCTTTTATTTGTTGTTGGAAGGCACTAAAGAAATGGTGTGTATTTCCATTCCTTAAGTTCTGGGTGACAGCGGTCACCCAGAGTAGTTGACTAAGCTGATACCAAACATGCAGTGGAAATGTGCACCTTTTCAAGAGGTTATTACAGGCTTCCACATGGGTTGTATGAAACAAGATGCAGTAGGCTTGCCAATAAGTGAGTTCGGTATTCCAAAAAACGCAAGGAATCATGGGATTTGTCAAAGGTCGAACGCGATAAATAAAAATTGAGCAAAGCGCTGTAGATACAGTGAGTATCGGCTGGAGACGTCCGGATCGACAGGACACCAGCCCCCAGGCCCACTACCAGCGCGTGGAAGCGCCAACCCCAGCTCACCTCCGCCTCTCCCGCCGGGCCAACCGACAGCCCCGTCCGACGACACCAGCGGCCCCAGCGCCAACTCCAGACCAACCTCGCTCTAACTCCAGAGGAACCCGCTCCCCGATCGGGTGTTACGGCGACAAGTGCCAGTTTGCTCACGGCCTGGCTGAGTTGCCCCCCTCAGCCACCACCCCAAGTACAAGATGTACTGTGCACGCCCAGCTTCTGCCCCAACGGTACCCGCTTCATCACAACCGGTGCCCCTGGCCTCGTCTGCGCCAAAGCCCCAGCCTGGGCTCGGCCTCCTCCGGCCCGGCGCTCGATTGTGTTGTGCTGTGGGCGGCCTTCAGCCCCAACCTGGAATTGGAGCTGGCCCGGACTCTGGGTTTGGGGCTGGGCAAGTGAGGGGGAGGAGGAGGAGTTTGCTGCTGCTGCCAGCAGCTCCAGCGGGCATCCGGCCTGCCCATGGCCGGCAGGAGCCCATCCACAGACTCTGGCTGCCCATCTTCAGCAGGATCTCGGTGTCGGACTGAGGGGAAGTGGGTGGAGGTGGAGGGCTGCCGGACAACCCGGTGGGACTGGCGGAGCTGGAGCCAGCGGCTGCAGCGCTGGCTGCAAGTCCAGGGCTACCCCGGACACCTCCGGACAGGGATGGGACACCGGGGAGGGGACGGAACGGCCCAGCAGCAACTCAACAGCGGCTGCAGCGACAGAGAGCCGGGCCTGATCCCGACCACGAACGAAACACAATGCAGCACCACTGTTGCTGAGACAGTTTATAGCTAATAGCCTATGACCTGGGCATGCGCAGTCAGAATACCGAACTAGCTTATTAAACTAAGTGAACAAGCTTGTATGAAACCCAACCATGGCTTGTGCTCAATTGTTGCTCCAAGTTGCTGCATGCGGAACCACAATCCCCATTGAAATTCAGCCCCAATGCCTGGAAAGTGTATCGTTGAAGCCACAGTCTTTTGGAAAAGATATTAAACCAAAGCCCCAATTGTCCTGTGTGGATGGCAAAATATCACATTCAAGGAGGATCTTGGCTGGCATTTTTTCCTTGCCAAAGTGCTTTTCAAAAATCTGGGTCTTTTCAATGGTATATTAAGGGCAGTATTTTAAGGACATCACTTGAACGTTAAAATTGTTTGAGTGATTGGGTGGTTCTGTGTACCTTTATTGCTGCTAACAGTTCATTTTCCTAAATTTAACCAGTGGTTGCATTTCATTTATTGATGGGATATTTGTGACAAAGATTTATTTTATGATCCTTTCACATCCAAAGCTTATCAAGATGAAGTACTTTTTAAAAGGTTGGTTACCGCTGTAATCTGCCATCTTTTCAAATTGCTGGAAAGAACAGTGACCTAATTGGTCTTGGGTAGTGTGGGTGGAGAGAGGAATGTTGAGAGAGGAATATGCTTTACTATATACTTATTTACTACATACTTAGTAATTCTTAATTGATGGTGTGCTTTGCAGAATTTACTTTTTTATGTTGAGTTACTGCAAAGGGGCAATCCAGAAAGATTTGGGAAATGTTCAAGACTACTGGCAAGATTAGCAAGGCCTTAGAATTTGTTTCCTGGTTCTGTTGAACTTGATGACGGCTGGTTTGGAGTGCAGCCACAGCATTGCTCATCTTCAAGAGGTTGGAGGGAGCTAACATTTATAAACTTGGTAACACCCATGGTTGGAAAATTGTGGAACCTTTGTGAATCTGAAATTTGCAGTTTCCTCAATAGTCAGGCTGCCATACATTTAGTTGTTTGTGTGAAGTAAAAGGGCCTGTCCCACTTTCACGACCTCTGCTGAGTTTGCCCCTGACTCATGCTCGCAGCATGGTCGTCACGAGGTCCTAGCAGGCCGTGATGCTAGTCGTAGGTACTTGTGGCATCAAGTAGGTCGGGGCGTTTTTTCTAGCCTGATGAAAAATGTCCACGAATAAAAAAGGTGGTGAATTAGGTCGTGAATGTGGGACAGGCCCTGAAAGACTGAAATGGAACACAGCCACCCACATCAGCCTACCATACCTGGAGGAATCCTTTAGATTGAAAGGGTGGATTTTAAACGCAGGATTACGCCCACATTACCTTTGTATTGTTAAACTGGTGGACTAAACCGTGATACTTTCATATTCATTGGGGAGGGGTGTAAAGCAGAAATTAATTGACCAGTTGTCTTGTCTAGGCAATGCCAAGCTTGCAAGTGTCCCGTCTGGAGGTGCGGTTGCTGTCAGTACTGCAGGTGCTGCTACCCCGGCTGCAGGTGCTGCTGCTGCTGGTAAGTGCTGTCTTTTATTCGGTCTCAATTTCCATTCATTCACCTTAATGAAGTGCTGTGGGACAACACAGTAGTTAAGTCTATAACTTGCTGCACTTGTTGGTTTACAGCAAGGCAGCACTGGAGTAAATCTCATAAGTTATAAGAGCAGAATTAGGCCATTCATTCGTGGCTGATCTATCTTTCTCTCTCAACCCAATTCTCCTGCCTTTGCCCCATAACCCCTGAACCGCTAAAAATATGAATTGACTTTGCTGCAAAAAGGCTGTTGGATTCCATGAATTCTCGTGACGGGAGCGTTGATTTAGTTGTACTTTCTGAATATGGAGTGGGGTTGGAAGGTACTGAGTGCCTTTGGTTCTAAAATGATAGAATTCTAATAGCAACAATGAAAGTGTTTAATCTGGGGAATTTTATTTGTCTGGTTTTGGCTTTGAGGTCTTAACCACCTCTGTCATACTAATGTCCTAAAAGACTTTATTATTGACATTATTGCTAGAATGTCAATTTTCATGGTGCACATAAGCACTGATTTTTCAAAATGTCAAAACACGACATGGAGGATCCCTGTTTCTCTGCTGGATAACTTTCAGCATTACTAACAAATTGGTGAGTTAGGTGAGGTTAATATCTGGGCCATGTAGCGTGCAGGCTGATACAGTACGTTTGCAGCTCAATTTTGGTGTTCCACCTACAGTTAGTTCCCAAAATATTAAATCTTCTGGATTTTGGATAATTTAGTATTATGGGGTTGATCTTTGTATTAATTGTCTTTTTAGCAACTGAAGAGAAGAAAGAGGAAAAGAAGGAAGAGTCTGAAGAATCAGATGATGACATGGGCTTTGGTCTCTTTGATTAAATCTAAAAATAAACTGTTTTAATGGACGTTTCCCTGTGTTTGTGTCATGGTGTGTACAGGTGCCAAAGGCAGGCTTAAGCATAGAGCTGGTGGAGAACTCCCACGCTATTTTCAGAAAAATACACACTAATATAGTGACAAACCTTAAAGGCAAGAAATTGGATCTCTGGTTAGTTTCAGCCAAAAGTTGTGTTTGAACACATGAATGCAAGACACAAGAAACTGCTGGTGCTGGAATCTTGATTAAGAAATAAACGGCTGGAAGACCTCAGTGGGTCAGAAAAGGGGCAACTGGTCAGATGACATTTCGATTCGGGACCTTTCAGTCTGAACTTGTCGACTACCCATGTGAATAAGTTCTGCTTTCCGGTAGAACAGATTCCATTGGTAAAATGACAGGCAAGCTGGTGGAGGTTCTTAATAGTGAAGCTTTTGAGAAGGTGGCTGGCCACCTATGTAAAGGTATGGACTCTAACAACCTACCCACAGCACTGATGTGAAATATATGACCAGCAGTAAAACCTATCTAGTTCCATCAGTACTGGTTGATTGATTTGTAACATTGAGAGAATTGTCCTATACATGGTGGCCACAAGATGGCGCTACAACCATTCAGGGGAAAACAATCTGATAACATTATTTTTTGTGACTTCCTGAGATTACAGCTGGTGACTTGTTATTAGGGAAATTATTTTGTTCATGGCATTGAGACTGTTTATATTTATGCTCTTGGTTCAATCATTTAATGGGCTGCACTACATTCCAGTAAATTCTTTCAAACTTAATTTAATGGTGAAATCGAGCACTGCTGCCAACAATGTCCTGTGAACCAAACCTGTTGCCTTTTTTTTCAACTTTGCACGTGCTTAAAAGCAGTTTCATCTTGAACTTCTGCCAGTGTTCATGAAAAACTAAAATGATAAAATGCAAATAGTCAGCTGACGGGCAACTGCAAATGGACAGTCAATATTTCAGGTTTGTGATTTTTCACCTCTGAAGGCAAGTCAGTATCCCAGCTGTGGATTCTGCCTCAGCACTTCTAGCTTTCTACCCAAGTCCATGTGAAGTCCAAGTCCAGTGTCCTGAGGGTGACCATCAGTCATAATCGTCCCAGTAATATTCTTGGTGTGCAGTTCTTCACTTTTTTGTGAAGGCCATTCATTTTTGGGATATACTTTGATTGCCTTACTTTCATTTAATATCAGAAACAATGCTGTATATCAGTACACCATCGATGTTCCAGACAGCCTGGCCAGATTATCCCTTTGCTGGACCAACAGAGGTCACGTAATAAAATACAACAATGCACCACTGATCCACTAATTATACCCTTTCTGAATCTAAAGCAACATAGACTGCTAGAAATTTAAAGGATTAACAATTAACTTTCAGGATGGAGACATATGTGTACCACATTTAATACACTGCTCCCATGATTTTGTCTGGATTAAAGAGGGTGCAGGACCATTTGCTGGAAAATTCATGGTGTGCCTATATCATGTGTAACTGTCAGGGACAGAGTCCAACAACATCCAGAACCAAAATTATTTGACACTATGTCTGTTCATAGCTGCAGACATGAGCCAGTGTTTCCTCTCTTGTGCCCAAATACTAATTTTACCGATGTTATAGGCAGCACATTTGCATCACCTGGACTTGGGTAGAAAGCTAGAAGTGCTGAGACAGAATCCACAGCTGGGATACTGACTTGCCTTCAGAGGTGAAAAATCTTCAACCTGAAATATTGACTGTCCATTTGCAGTTGCCTGTCAGCTGACTATTTGCATTTTATCATTTTAGTTTTTCATGAACACTGGCAGAAGTTCAAGATGAAACTGCTTTTAAGCAGGTACAAAGTTGGAAAAAAAAGTAAGGCCTGTGATACATTTGCTGGTAGGACAGATTAAGTTGTCAACTGAGGGTATGTACAAAACAGTTTGGGTTTGTAGATATCCATGGATGCTGAATAAATCATAATCATACTTTATTTGCCAAGTATGTTTTGCAACATGCGAGGAAATTGATTTGCCGTAGTCATACTGATAATAAGCAACAAAACACACAAAGTACATTTTAATATAAACATCCACCACATCCATATTCCATACTGTGATGGAAAGCAAAAGAAAAGTTCAATCTCTTTCCTTCTTTGTTCTGCGGTCGGGGGCCTTGAGCCTTCCGTTGACGGGACAATCTTGGCTCCTGTAGCCAGCGGTCTGGGCGATCAGGATCCCTCATTGGGGGGGATCTCGGCTCCCCTGCACCGGGCAATCGGACCCCAGGTCGGGGCTGGTCAAACCTGTGACTTTGTAGCATCCCGACATCTGTCTCTACCCAAGACTGCGAGCTCCTCGATGTTCGGAGTCTTGGGGTTGGAGTGTCAATCCCAGGCAAGGGATCGCAGGCTCCGACGGTAAGTCCACAGTGGGGCTCGAAGTCGGTCTCGAGCAAGGCCTCCAGCTCCATGATGTTAGGGCGCAGAGCGACCGGAGATATGATCCGGAAAACAATTGCATCTCCGGCAAGGTGAGAGATTGAAAATAAGTTTCCCCCGACTTGGAACTGCTTCCTAGGGATAAATAACCAGTTGTTATTGGTTTCCAGCAGGTCATTTGTTTACCATTTTCAGGTCCTCAACCATACAGCTTTCTACCTTCCCAAAGACAAAACACTCAAAATCTACTTTTCAGCCGGTTCCTACCCCAGGGAGCTTACCCCTTTTCTGTTGTTCAGATTTCATTTACCTTCATCTGTCACTCTTCTCATGTCCTCTTGCCACTTTGGTAGATTAATATCCTGGGGTTCTTTAGAGAATTGCTGGTTGAGAATGGTGATCTGAAAATTGTCTTTAATATGATGAAAAAGCTTGATAAGGTAGATATTTCCAACACTTGTTCCATGTTGCTTGCTATTTTAATATTTGATTCCTTTCTTCCGACCTGCCCATTCAAATTAGATGCACTGTTACCAACTAGGAGGGAGCAATAAATAAGGGGAGCTGGTAATCTGTTGCAGATGTTGGAAAACTGAAATAAAAGCAAAAAAGCTGGCCAGGTAGCATCTATAGAAGGAGAAATGGTTGGTGCTTCAAGGTCACTGCATCAAAATCAAGAATTAATTGGATGTGCTTAATATCAAACTATCTTAAAGCATTTTGCATAATGAATTCAGAAGTAGGCAAAGGTTGCTGTATCAACACGATCCCCAAAATGGGATCAGCATCTTTTCCAGGGAAATGTTTGAAAGGACATTTAACAGATCAAATGTAACTCTGGAATTCCTAATGATGAAAAGGTTTTATTTCAATAACCAGAAACCAAACTGAAATCTGTGAAATGGAAAATGTTCACTGCATGTGTCTCCAATAACTGCCCAGAAGTCACTTACACTTTGGGCGAAGAACAACTTCCTGACACCAACCAGAAATTCAATACACGTCCACCACTAATTTTCTGGCAACTAGTTGTCCAGCACGTCCTTTAATTAAAATTACGAAAGAGCACTTGAAACACCTCCTCCCCCCCCCCCCCCCCAAAAATGTGGCACCTAGGCTGATCTCAAGCTCATTGGAAATTTTGTGCTGATCAGCAGGTTGAATTTGACCCCCGGCCACAATTCTAATTAGAGAAAGGCTCACCCATAATTATTCTTCAAACTCTTTATTTGACAAAGATGATCAGGTCTATATTTCTGGAGTCGGGCTGTGACATTGGCTGAAAATTTACAAATTGCTACAAAAGCACTTCATTGGTTGTAGTCACACTTTGTAACACCATGAAAGAATGAATGACCGGTTGTACTTGAATATGATGCAAGTCACACCTTTCTGAACTGTGTTTAGGTGTGAATGTAAATTGGTTGTCAACTGTTTTTCACTGGGAATTCTTCCAAAAGGACTTCATAATAGGTTCAACAGCCATACGTATGCTTTGATTGAACGATAATGCATGGAAATAGACCCTTCATACTACCGAGTTCATGCCTACCTTAATCACCCATTCACGCTAGTTATTATCCTACTTTCACATCCACTTCCTATATGCAATTTATGGAGGTCAATTGACCGACATATCTGCAAGCGTTTGGGAGTTATAGGGAGAATGTGCAAACCCCACACATGCAGCGGCTCTGGTGCTGTGAGGCATTGGGCCTGTCAGCTGTGCCACTGTGCTGCCCCTCATAGGTGGTAGAACTGTTGCCTCAGACCCAGTGAGCCAGGTTTAATCCTGACATCTGGTGCTGTCTGTGGTATTTGTATATTCTCCTTGTGTTTGCATAGCTTTCCTTGAGGTGCTCTTATTTACTCCCACATCCCAAAGATATATTGGTTAACAGTTTAATTGGCCTCTATACAGAGCCCTAATGTGTAGGTGAGAGTTAGACTCTGGAGAGGGCTAATTGGATTAATGTAGGGTCAAGTAGGAATGGTGCTTCTTGGTCAGTGTGGACAATATGGGGCGAAGGCCTGATTTCAGCACAGTAAGACTCGATGCAATGTGTCATCCTTTGTACAGTGAATCGCATCAACAAGGCTGTATTATGTGTTTATCCTTTGGTTTCCTTGAGAATATTAAGAGGCAACATACAATGTGAAATCGGACTCACATGTAGGCCTGTCCCCGCAATGGTGCAAGGTCCCTCTCAAAGTTAGCCTTTAAGTTTCAGTATTTTTTTAGTGTAATTTCTTTCTGGCATCAGGCCACAATTTAGATTTGTAAAATTAAACGCAAAAGCCACCCTTGTAACATTAACATTTAAGTTGCATGGAATAATGCGGAAAGGAGACACAAGGAACTGCAGATGCTGGAATCTTGAATACAGCACAACGTTCTGGAGGGCCATCGAAGTCTGAAGTTCTTATTCAGTCTGAAGAAGGGTCCCGGCCTGAATGGTCACCCATCCTTTTTCATCTTGATGTGTCTGAACGTGTCCAAGATATCCTGAAATCGGAGGGAGAGGAGCCTGGGGTTGTTGTACATATAGGTACCAATGACATAGGCAGAAAAAGAGAAGAGGTCCTGAAAGGAGAATTTAGGGAGTTGGGAGGAGAGTTAAGGAGAAGGTCCGCAAAGGTAACAATCTCGGGATTTCTACCTGTGCCACGCGACAGTGAGAGCAGGAATGAAATGAGGTGGAGGATAAATGCGTGGCTGAGGAACTGGTGCAGCGGGCAGGGATTCAAATTTCTGGATCATTGGGACCTCTTTTGGGGAAGGTGTGACCTGTACAGAAAGGACGGGTTGCACTTGAACCCGAGGGGAACCAATATCCTGGCGGGGAGATTTGCAAAGGCTACTGGGGAGACTTTAAACTAGAACGGTTGTGGGGAGGGACTCAAGTAGAGAAAGATGGTAGAAAATGTGGGAGGCAGGAGGCAGAGAAGGGAAGCACTCAGACCCAAAATGTAGGGGAGAAAGAAGAAAAAGATAATAAACAGAGAATAAGTGGTGGTGGGTTTCTTTAATGTGTATATTTTAATGCTAGGAGCATTGTAAGAAAGGTGGATGAGCTTAGAGTCTGGATTGACACCTGGAAGTATGATGTTGTGGCGATCAGTGAAACATGGTTGCAGGAGGGCTGTGATTGGAAACTAAATATTCCAGGATTTCGTTGCTTCAGGGGTGATAGAATTGGAGGGGGAAGAGGTGGGGGTGTTGCATTGCTTGTCAAGGAAGATATTACAGCAGTGCTGTGGCAGGATAGATTAGAGGGCTCGTCTAGGGAGGCTATTTGGGTGGAGCTGAGAAATGGGAAAGGTGTAGTAACACTTATAGGGGTGTATTATAGACCGCCAAATGGGGAGCGAGAATTGGAAGAGCAAATATGTAAGGAGATAGCAGATATTAGTAGTAAGCACAAGGTAGTGATTGTGGGAGATTTCAATTTTCCACACATAGACTGGGAAACACATTCTGTAAAAGGGCTGGATGGTTTGGAGTTTGTAAAATGTGTGCAGGATAGTTTTTTGCAGCAATATATAGAGGTACCTACTAGAGAAGGGGCAGTGCTGGACCTCCTGTTAGGAAATGAGACAGGGCAGGTGGCGGAGATAAGCGTTGGGGAGCACTTTGGGGAGCACCAGTGATCACAATACCATTAGTTTCAATATAATTATGGAGAGGGTCAGAACTGGACATCAAGGGTTGAGATTTTTGATTGGAGAAAGGCTAACTTTGAGGAGATGCGAAAGGATTTAAAAGGAGTGAATTGGGACATGTTATTTTATGGGAAGGATGTAGAAGAGAAATAGAGGACATTTAAAGGTGACATTTTAAGAGTACAGAATCTTTATGTCCCTGTTCGGTTGAAAGGAAATAGTAAAAATTGGAAAGAGCCATGGTTTTCAAGTGAAGTTGGACACTTGGTTCGGAAAAAGAGAGAGATCTACAATAATTATAGGCAGCATGGAGTAAATGAGGTGCTTGAGGAGTATAAAGAATGTACAAAGAATATTAAGAAATAAATTAGAAAAGCTAAAAGAAGATGTGAGGTTGCTTTGGCAAGTAAGGTGAAAGTAAATCCAAAGGGTTTCTACAGCTATATTAATAGCAAAAGGATAACAAGGAATAAAATTGGTCCATTAGAGATTCAGAGTGGACAGCTATCTGCAGAGCCAAAAGAGATGGGGGAGATACTGAACAATTTATTTTCTTCGGTATTCACCAAGGAGAAGGATATGGAATTATGTGAGGTAAGGGAAACAAACAGAGTAGCAATGGAAACTATGAGATTCAAAGAAGAGGAGGTGCGGACACTTTTGAAAAATATGAAAACGGATAAGTCTCCAGGTCCTGACAGGATATTCCCTAGGACATTGAGGGAAGTTAGTGTAGAAATAGCGGGGGCTATGACAGAAATATTTCAAATGTCATTAGAAACGGGAATAGTGCCGGAGGATTGGCGTACTGCGCATGTTGTTCCGTTGTTTAAAAAGGGTTCTAAGAGTAAACCTAGCAATTATAGACCTGTTAGTTTGACGTCAGTGGTGGGCAAATTAATGGAAAGGATACTTAAAGATAATATATATAAGCATCTGGATAAGCAGGGTCTGATTAGGAACAGTCAACATGGATTTGTGCCTGGAAGGTCATGTTTGACTAATCTTTTAGAATTTTTCGAAGAGGTTACTAGTGAAATTGATGAGGGTAAAGCAGTGGATGTTGTCTATATGGACTTCAGTAAGGCCTTTGACAAGGTTCCTCATGGAAGGTTGGTTAAGAAGATTAAATTGTTGGGTATTAATGGTGGAGTAGCAAGATGGATTCAACAGTGGCTGAATGGGAGATGCCAGAGAGTAATGGTGGATGGCTGTTTGTCAGGTTGGAGGCCGGTGACTAGTGGGGTGCCTCAGGGGTCTGTGTTGGGTCCACTGTTGTTTGTCATGTACATCAATGATCTGGATGATGGTGTGGAAAATTGGATTAGTAAGTATGCAGATGATACTACAATAGGTGGTGTGGTGGATAATGAAGTAGATTCTCAAAGTCTACAGAGAGATTTAGGCCATTTGGAAGAGTGGGCTGAAAGATGGCAGATGGAGTTTAATGCTGATATATGTGAGGTACTACATCTCGGCAGGACAAATCAAAATAGGACGTACATGGTAAATGGTAGAGAATTGAGGAATGCAGTTGAACAGAGGGATCTAGGAATAACTGCATAGTTCCCTGAAGGTGGAATCTCATGTAGATAGGGTGGTAAAGAAAGCTTTTGGTGTGCTGGCCTTTATAAATCAGAGCATTGAATATAGAAGTTGGGATGTAATGTTAAAATTGTACAAGGCATTGGTGAGGTCAATTCTGGAGTATGGAGTACAATTTTGGTCGCCTAATTATAGGAAGGATGTCAACAAAATAGAGAGAGTGCAGAGGAGATTTACTAGAATGTTGCCTGGGTTTCAGCAACTAAATTACAGAGAAAGGTTGAACAAGTTAGGTCTTTATTCTTTGGAGCGCAGAAGGTTAAGAGGGGACTTGATGGAGGTCTTTAAAATTATGAGCGGGTTAGACAGAGTTGACGTAGATAAGCTTTTTCCATTGAGAGTAGGGAAGATTCAAACAAGGGGACATGACTTGAGAATTAAGGGACAGAAGTTTAGGGGTAACATTAGGGGGAACTTCTTTACTCAGAGAGTGGTAGCTGTGTGGAATGAGCTTCCAGTGGAAGTGGTGGAGGCTGGTTCGATTTTATCCTTTAAAAATAGATTGGATGGGTATATGGACGGGAAAGGAATGGAGGGTTATGGTCTGAGTGCAGGTAGATGGGACTAGGAGGAAGTATTTATTTAATTTTTTTTTTTAATTAAAAAAAGTTCGGCACGGACTTGAAGGGCCGAGATGGCCTGTTTCCGTGCTGTAATGGTTATATGGTTATATCCTAGCCCGCTGAGTTACTCCAGCACTTTGTGTCTATCTTTGGTATAAACCATCATCTGCACTTCCTTGTTTCTACATGATGTATATACATCCTGTATATACATGCCTGTATATCACTCAATTCCCCGCATATCCACGTATATCTGCCTCCACAGGCACCCACCACCCTCTGTAAAAAAACGTACCCCCACATCTCCTTAAACATTGTGTGGGTATGAACTGCAGATGCTGGTTCACATCGAAGATGGGCACAACATGCCGGAGTAACTCAGCCGATCAGGCAGCATTTATGGAGAGAAGGAATGGGTAAATTTTCGGGTCGAGACCCTTTTTTCAATTACCCATTCCTTCTCTCCAGAGGTGCTGAGTTACTCCAGCATTTTGTGTCTGTCTCCTTAAACTGTGCTCCTCCCATCTTAAAACTATAAACACGAAGCAATAAATATCAGTTTGCAATTCTTCGCCAGATCCCCTGCACCTTATTTTTGAAATTGCACAGCATACCCTGGTGGCCAGCCAGTTGGTAGCAAGAAGTTAATAATATCAAAACAAGTCCTGCAGCCCGGGCCAGGACTGACAGCTTGGTGCCTGCCTTGGAAATGGAGCCCGGTCATTGGTGACTCTGAGGGGGAGGGGGTGTCTATCAGACCGTGCGGGAGAGATGGTTGGTCGGATGAGACGGGAGGAGGGGAGACCAGACAGCAGTGCCGGTCAAAGATACGGTGTCGGCCGGTAGAGGACAGCAGGGTAGAGGAGAGCAGGTCAGAGGCAGAGGCGGGGAAGAGACGAGCGGAAAGGAGAGTGGAGCAGGACAGAGGAGACAAGAGAAAGGGAGAGCAGGGCTGGGCGGAGCGGAGGGAGAGATGTGAGCGCGGCGGGCACTTGCTGTCAAAGCCCAGGAGATGCTGCGACCAGACGATTCGTCCTGGAGCATTTCGTTCGCCGGCTGCGGATTCCTCGGCATTTACCATGTGGGGGTTGCCAGCTGTCTGTGCGAGCACGCCCCGCATCTGGTGCATAACGCCAGCAACATCTACGGGGCATCGGCCGGCGCGCTGACAGCCAGCGCCTTGGTCAGCGGAGCCTGTCTAGGTAAGTGGCCCGCTCCCTCTCACCGAGAGACGCCCTGGGGACGGGACGGGACAGCACATCACCTGACGGGACTCCGCTCACCTCTTCCTTCTCACCATGTTGCACTTATATAAGCCGGATGATACTACAAGTTTGCAGATGATACAAAAGTAGGCGGCATTGTAGATAGTGAAGATTATCGTCAGAATTTGCAGCAGGTTAATGATCGGTTGGCCAGGTGGGTTGGGGAATGGTTGATGGAATTTAATACAGAGAAATGTGAGGTGTTGCATTTTGGTAACTCTAACATGGGCAGGTCCTACACAGTGAGTTGTGGGGGTCCGGGGAGTGTTGTGGAGCAGAGGGTTCTCGGAGTGCAGGTGCATAGTTCGTTGAAAGTGGCATTCCATGTAGATGGGGTGGTCAAAAAGTATTTTGGCACATTGGCCTTCATCAGTCAGTATTGTCTGAAGAAGGGTTTCAACCCGAAACGTCACCCGTTCAGTCCCAACTCCCCACTTGTTTTGCTCTAACTACCCAATTCTCTCTAATTTGCCCATCAACTGCCTTCCCCTCTTCCTATTCTCTGGCCACCCACAACAATTGGAGGTAGTTTACAGTAGTGGTCTGTCAGCAATTTCTTGGGGTGTGGGATAAAATCGCCCAGGCATGGAAAACTGCGGGTTCAGTGCTGTAAAATGGGATTAATACAGGTGGGCTAGTATGGACATGTTGGCTTTCACAAATGGACAATGGACAAATGGCTTGTTTCCATGCTGTATTACTCTATGAAACTGGAAAACCAGTGGTAATTCACCAGAGAGAATGTGCAAACTCCACACAGAGGTCAGGATTGATATCTGTGCGCCGTCAGAATTAACTGCTGCTTCGCCAGAACAAGAAACCAATGCAAAGAAGATAGGTCTAGAGAAGGCATAAATATGAACAATAAAATGAATTCCAAGAACATCTGTCAGATAAAATGGACGATAGTTGTGATCTAAAGTTATTTTTATTCGCGGTTAAACCTGTGAAGTGTGCTGAATCAGAGATAAGTTGTTTCTAGAGATAAGGTTCTTTCTTGGAACAGAGTAGGAGATCTCTTAGAACACAGAGGGCAGAATTGGAGTAGGGTAGAGAATTAAAGTGATAGGCAATGTGAAAGTTGGGTTCATCCAAAAGTGTTCAATAGAGATGATTTCACATTGTGGCCACTCAGTCTATATTTTGGAATCTCTAACATAGATATCTCGCATCGTGAAGAATTGGTTTATGGTAAATATTGGCAGCGCACCCTGCGAAGAGGTAGCAAAGTCAAGGAAAGGAAGTTAAAGCTAGGTCATGTGATGGGAGGAAGCAGAGGTGGTGACATTCTTGAGCAAGGGCAGGAAAAAGCATTTTAGTCATCGAGTGTACAGAAAAAAGAGGTGTCGGAGGAGAATTAAAAATTAAATAAGATTCATCCGGAATCCCTCAGCAATGTCTTTTATTTGAACAGCTTAAACGTAATACCAAATTAAATTATTGCAGGCATTGGAATTAATACATGAACACATAAAATGCTGGAAATCCGTATCTATGCTCAGTTCACATGTAAATGTACACTTCTTGCCACCTCTTGCTTTAATTTGCCACCACCCCACCCCCCACTCTCATCTTGTCGTCATTAGGGCTCAGCTTGCCACTACACCAGCGCCGGCCAAAGTAAGCACAAGAAATGGAACCTCGTCTTTCTATTTGGTACTTTAATGCCATCTGGACTCGGTGTACACATACTGAAATTAACCTTTAATTCTGAACATTGACTCCACATTTTTCAGACATTGCCTGTTATTTATGATTCCGCCATTATGTTTGTAACATGCAATTTTCTATTAAATATAAGAAATTATAAAGAGGAAGTTGTGGGTTCTGCAGAGCCCACAAATTTCCTTCCTGGTCTTCTGCATGCTAACATGGAGAAGTCTGGATGTGCCCAGTGGCATCTATTATCACGTAACACATGCTGGACCCCACATGCAGAATTTCGATACACATTTATAAGCACACAGAACGCCACAAGACATCATTTGCAGCACAGAACGCCACAAGAGATCCTTTTCCCCTGTGGCTATCAAACTACAACTCCTCCCCTTTCCGTCATGGGGTAGACTGACTCCCCTTTCCCCCCCACCACCCCCCCTCCTCTTTCCCAATCTTTGCACAAATCCAATCCTGAACTTTCCACTCGTCACTTTAATTTCATGTATCTTGTGTTTTATGACTGGTGGCAGACCAATTTCCCGCCTGGGATAAATAAAGTTCTATCATATTGTGAGAGCTGCTTCATCAGGATTTCAATGAGAATTGCTCGACTATGTCCCATCCCATGAAGTCTCATGCTGGGAACCCTTGTCAGATAGGCCAAGGTAAATAGTCAACCCTCAGTGCTGTTCCACCTCCATATCCGCAGTTCCTTCAGTTGTGAATCAACATCTTCCTCTCATGACCCTCTCCTGCATTCACCCAACCCCAAACCTTTACCAATCATATTGACCCCAACAAAAGCTCTCTCCCTCACTGACTTTCCTTCCTCCTACTGCCACCAAGGTTCAGACCCACGTTTTAACACAGGAATGGATTTCAGATGTTTGGAAGCCTACTTTCTAAAACATCGCGCATTGGGTCTCAAGCGCTTTGGTACTTTGCAGGAGTGAATCACTATCAGGGCATTTGTTGTTCCCCCTCCCCACCACTGTACCGTGAACAAAACATGCCTTTGCAAACAGCTCCTGCACCAGGTGGTGCTATCGAGTGTCAGTGGGAGCATGTCAACAGGAAGCTGAGAGATGTCATGGTACAGAATAATACCATTACGTAATTTGTGAGATGTTGCAACGAAGGGTCAGCAATGGGTCAGAAAATATGAGGTCGGTGTCTTGTACAGGTTAACATCGAGCAGTAACGATTGATATTCCTATCATTGTGGATGAAAGGTGATGGCGGTGTATACGGTCTCCACTTTGATTTAGGTAGATTATCTTCTTAGTATTTACAAGCAGTTGGTCATGATATCGTCAGCCACAACTGTGCTTAGGAGTGGCAGAACAAAGTCAAGGACCTTTTCTGTTGCATTAAGCCATAGCCAACTTTCAGTATTGACACCATAATACAAGGAAAGATCTTACGACTTCAAAAAGGGAGGGCAGTGCAGACTCATAATGAAACCAAGATTAAATGGATTTAATTAGAAGGACATCTTGCACCAAGTTATCCTGTAGTGGGTTAGAAGATGATCCAATTTAGACCTTTGACTCCCTTCCTTTCATGGATAAGAAACCCAGAATAAGATAACACAATCATAACATTTGAGCAGTTGAAAGTAAAATCAGTTGGAAGGAAATATGTTTTCATGCAACGGATCATGGAAATTAATTCTGTCCTCGCTTCAAAAGCTATAGACGCTGGTCAAATACAAAACAAATCTAATCATATTTGAAGTGCTAGGGAAAGGAATCAAATGATGATGTTATAGGGATGATGTTACTGGACAGCCAAGGCTGAACAGGCTTGTGGGACTGAATGGCCTGTTCCTATTCCAGTGTTCCTTGAAAAATAGTGCTGCTTTGGTGTTAAAGACTGGAAAAACACCATTTTTAGTTGCTGCAATTTTACAGGCACATTAACACAACGCAACAAATAAATATACAATAAACAATTGAACAATGAATTATCAGTTACACTATTATGATCTGGTTATACAATGTAAATCAAAGTATGTAGTGCAACCTTATACAAAGTATATGGTAGTTCAGTGGAGAGACAAGGAACTGCAGATGCTGGTTTACAAAAAAAAGACACAAAGTGCTGGAGTAATTCAGCAGGTCTCTGAAGAACATGGATAGCAACATTTCAGATCGGGATCCTTCTTCAGACTGAGAAGGGTCCCAACCCAAAATGTCACATTCATGTTCTCCAGAGATGCTGCCTGACCTGCTGAGTTACTCCAGCACTTTCTGTACTTCAGTGGCAGCAGGGTTGTAGGTAGTGTTGTACCAAGGTGATTCAAGTGCTTGATGGTTGATTGGAAGAAGTTGTTCTTGAAACTGGAGGTCACTGTTCTCAGGCTCAAATTATGACCCCTAGTTTAAGACTCCCCATCCCAACCGAACTGAGTATTCTTTATTCTCCCAATCAGTTGCATTTAACATCTCGGATACCTTAACAAAATATCCTTTAGTCTTCTAAATTGCTAGCAGTATTATCTTGGTTTGAGTAATCTCTGCTGATAGTTGATCCCTTGGAATCCAGTATCATTGAACTCTTGGAATCTAGGTATCATATATCTATGTGCAGTTTTGGTCTCCAAATTGGAGGAAGGACATTCCTGCTATTGAGGGAGTACAGTGTAGATTCACGAGGTTAATTGCCAGGATGGCGGGACTGTCATATGTTGATAGAATGGAGCGGCTGGGCTTGTATATTCTGGAACTTAGAAGGATGAGAGGGTATCTTATTGAAACATATAAGATTATTAAGGGTTTGGACACGCTAGAGGCAGGAAACGTGTTCCCGATGTTGGGGGAGTCCAGAATCAGGGGCCACAGTTTAAGAATAAGGGGTAAGCCATTTAGAACGGAGATGAGGAAAAACTTTTTCACACAGAGGGTTGTGAATATGTGGAATTCTCTGCCTCAGAATGCAGTGGAGGCCAATTCTCTGGATGCTTTCAAGGGAGAGTTAGATAGAGCTTTTAAAGATAGCAGAGTCAGGGGTTATGGGGAGAAGACAGGAACGGGGTTCTGATTGTGGATGATCAGCCATGATCACAGTGAATGGCGGTGCTGGCTCGAAGGGCCGAATGGCCTACTCCTGCACCTATTGTCTATTGTCTATGTTGTGCTCCTTCTAGCCAATGCATCCACCCCAATGTTTAGTCTCGGAACTGTTCATTGTGTTCTAGATATGGTCTAACCTGTGCTGTTTGTGGTGCACAGAAGCCTCTCCCACTGTTATCCACTAACAATGTCAGCATTACCATTGCTATTATGATGGTTTTTTGTCCGAGTGTGTGACTCATTACTCATGAGGTCCAAAACTCAATTTAACTACGCCACATATACTTTTCACTTGGGACGTACAGGCAACCTCCGGGTTATGAATGGCTCCAGTATGTATACCATACATGTAGAATCACACAGCACGGAAATAGGGTCCTTCGGCGCAACTTGCCCATGCCATACAAGCCACTCATTACAATACTGCAGATGTATGGTGACCATTTTGAGCGATATTTGTGTATTTTATGAATTAAGGACAAAATAAACTTATGGACGTCCGTAAAGATGGAACATAATCATTATCCGGGGACGGCCGGTGTTATCTTCTCTCCTTATTTGAGTTGAAAGTGGAAGATCTTATTTGCCTGCATTGAAAAATATATGCCACGACTTTGTCAATCTGCTGAATCTAATCCTGTGAAACATTGTTATTCCGGTACACTCAGGACCATGCTGAAGATGAACTGTTAGATTTTCTGGACTATTGAGTATTATTACAATTAATACCCCAACACATTTTGAATTCACCTTTTGAAGATGTTGCACATTATAGTGGCGTAATTAGTTTTCTAGTGAACACAGTTCATTTCAAGTCAGCGTAGGAAACAGGCTGGGGAACCTGAGGCTCCGGTTTGTTCACGAGCTTGTGGGAACTGAGGTGGCAGTGTGTTAAAGAAAGCATGGGAACTGGGAATGCAGTGACCTTAAAGAGAGGAATTGAACCCAGGACCACGTATGCTAAATGGCACATGAGAAGCAATACCCTGTGAGAGAGAGTCCGGACCGTCAGCATTTCCAAGCTAATGAAAGGTGATTATACATTTTACTGTAATATTACTTTATATTTTAATGTTTCCACCTACACTGCTTACAACACTGCCTATTCTATCATCTACCTCACTTACAAATTATTTACATATCTGGTGCATAGTTGTGACCCCAGCACATTGGACATCCACTCATCAAATCCTGTCAATTGGAATTCCAGTCCAATAACCATATCCTGTCAAATGTTATGCAGCTATTTTGATAGTCAAGTCAATAGTTTAACTTCCTTTTGGAGTCGTAGAGTCATACAGCATTGAAACAGCTTGTCCATGTAGACCAAGGTACCCCAACTAAGCTAGTCCCATTTGCCCGCGTTTTTGCCCGCATCCCTCTAAACTTTGCCTATCATGTACATATCCAAGTGTCTTTTAAATGCTGTTATAGTATCTGTCTACAACAAACTCCTCTGGCAGTTCCTCCCATATATTCACCACCCTCTCAGTGAAAAAAGTTGCCTCTCGGGTTCCTATTAAATTTTGCCCCTCTCATCTTAAACTTATGTCCTAAGATGTTTGATTTCTCATTCCTTCCTGTTAATTGTAGATATTGAATGTTATTCTTATTATTTCTTTATGATAATACATTGCATTATTGCTCTCTGTTCCCTTTGCACTCTGTTCTGCAGTTGTTGGCTCCTTAATGAGTGTAAGTACAACCGGCAACTCTCCTAGATCCCATGCAAATTTTGACTGGGTGTTGTCAGGTATTGATCACCTGACTGGGTCAATCTCTCCTTGATGTATTTTATATCCTATCTGCTTGTACTCATTTTATTTATTGCTCTGTCTTTACTTGCACGCTTTCTTTATCTCTCACGCACTTTCATTATCACTCACTTGTATTAGCATATGATGAGCATTTGACTGCACTGGGCCTGTACTCGCTGGAGTTTAGAAGGATAAGGGGGGGACCTCATTGAAATTTATTGAATAGTCAAAGGCTTGGATAGAGTGGATGTGGAGAGGATGTTTCCACTAGTGGGAGAGTCTAGGACTAGCCTTATAATTGAAGGATGTTCCTTTAGGAAGGAGGTGAGGAGGAATTTCTTCAGTCAGAGGGTGGTGACTCTGTGGAATTATTTGCAACCGAAAGCTGTGGAGGCCAAGTCAATGGATATTTTTAAGTCAGATAGATTCTTGATTAGTACGGGTGTCAGGGGTTATGGGGAGAAGGCAGGAGAATGGAGTTAGGAGGGCGAGAAAGATCAGCCATGATTGAATGGCGGAGTAGACTTGATGGTCCGAATGGCCTAATTTTACTCCTATCACATGACCTCATGATCTTATGAGTACACACGCTCTTCTATCTATCTCTCTCTCTCTCTCTGTATGGCAGCAACTCTACTGCTGTGCCACAGTGCCGACTTGTTCCAAAAACATGTTCCAAAACAAAATAAGAACTGTAGCTTTGCCAGACCGGCGAGGTTGAAAATCACACTGGAGACAGATTTTGCATGTCGCAGTGCCGTTGTTATCTATCTGAGAGGTTTTACACCAGGATAATAGTCATAAGAAGAATGAAAATCCTGTTGGAAAGTTAGGAATTGTATTTCCCAACAGGCACTAAGACTCCTAGAAATGGGCACAATTTTCCCCTTCTCCACATAAGTTGAATTTAAATTGTAGATTAAAAAATAATAATTTTATGAGCCTTCCCCAGATAACAAATGTGTTCCATCTTTTCAGATGTCCATAAGCTCAGAAAATTCACAAAAATCATTGGATATGGTAATCATGCCTCCACAGTATTACAGTGAATGGCATCAAAAACACATACCACTGATATGAAAGTCTAATTGCTAAAATTGGAGCGAGAGGAAACTAGTTCTGCCATCGATAGGAACAAATGTATGTACGTAGTCAGACTTCTGAATTTAATAATATTATGGAAGCTCGTTTGTATGTAGGGGTGTCTGCAAATATTGGCATTCGGTACCTAGGGATGGCCTCTATTGAGTGTATAGCCCTATAGAGCTTCTAGGTGCATTTTTGAAGAGCTTTTCACTGCATCTAGCTATGACAATATTCTTCCAAGTGGTTACTAGAAAGCAGCATGGAACCATGTGTGTTATTGGATATTTTTTAACCTGTCCGAAGGGTTGGGACCCCGAACCAATGTTTCAGCCAAGGATGATCAAATCTGATGCCACCTTGGCCAGTAAAGATGATCGCTTTCAGCGGTCTGTTTACTAAATAAATAATTGAGGAGGTGGATTGTGTTTTTTGGTGGAAAAACAGTTGATGTTCATACACAGATATCTTGCTGTACCAATACTGTGCTTTAGATAGTGCAATGCCAAAACAATTTTCAAAGCCATTCTTTTCCAGAACTGGCACTAATTCTCTGAAAAGATCAACGGTGTTTTCTGCACAGATTACATAGATACATAGATACATAGAAAATAGGTGCAGGAGTAGGCCATTCGGCCCTTCGAGCCTGCACCGCCATTCAATATGATCATGGCTGATCATCCAACTCAGTATCCCGTACCTGCCTTCTCTCCATACCCCCTGATCCCTTTAGCCACAAGGGCCACATCTAACTCCCTCTTAAATATAGCCAATGAACTGGCGTCAACTACCCTCTGTGGCAGAGAGTTCCAGAGATTCACCACTCTCTGTGTGAAAAAGTTTTTCCTCATCTCGGTCTTAAAGGATTTCCCCCTTATCCTTAAGCTGTGACCCCTTGTCCTGGACTTCCCCAACATCGGGAACAATCTTCCTGCATCTAGCCTGTCCAACCCCATAAGAATTATATTGCTTTGCCAAGCACCCAAGTGGTTGGTTGCTACATTCATTATCAAATTTGATAATAATTGTGAAGACTTTCAACCCGGATATTCTGGGAAATACAATCTACAGCAAGAATATTGAAATGTGGCCAAATCTAGAATTAAACCTTCATAATTTTAAGAAGGCCCAGGGCACTGCAGATGCTACTTTACAAAGAAAGACACAAAGTACTGGAGTAGATCAGCGGGTCAGGCCACATCTCTGGAGAACATGGATAGGTAACGTTTCAGCTTGGGACCCTTCTTCAGACTGATTGTGACATGGGGGGAGTGGGGGGGGAGGGTATAGGGAGAGTGCTGGAAGAAAGGAGAGGCAGGACAAAACCTGGCAAGTAATAGGTGAATACAAGTGAGGGGGGATTTTATAGGCAGATGGTTGCATAAAGGCTATCACTCCCCCCCCCCCCCCCCCCCTCACCTGCAATCAGTCTGAACAAAGGTCCTGACCTGAGACGTTACGTATCCAGGTCCTCCAGAGATGTTGCCTGACTCGCTGACCAATACTCTGTGACATTTTACATAGTTGTAAGTGTGGGGAAATAGATGAAAAATTGCCTTCTTGCTCAGTGGAGTTCCTCGGGGTGGGAGATTGCAACCTTCACGTGGTCCGCCCTGTTTCGACGAATGCAATCAACCTGGCGTGCACAATTAAATAAGATCAAATAGAACAAGTTGTCCTGCAACTTTAGGCTGGGCACGCCATACACAAGAAGAAGAAGAAGTGGAGTTCCTCAACACATCCTCAATCATTTCAAGTGATCGAAATCTGTTTCATTGGCTCCTTTTACATATGTGGCAAAACTGTGATAAACCTTGTCACGTGGCTAGTTATTCCACAATTGGATTGCCCTACATTTTTTCTTTGGAAAAAAAGTACCTCTTATTGTTTAAATTGAAAACACTTTCAATTGGCCATGTGGGCTTGTAAATTCTTCCACTCCAAGAATGTCATGTTAAACTGTTGGTGCGGAACAGACCGTAACATTTTGTCAGAGATGTTGCTACAACAAAATTCTGTTGCACATAAATCTCATGGTGTTAAGTTATAGTTACAGATACAGCATGGAAACTGGCCCTTTGGCCCACCAAGCTCATGCTGACCATCGATCACCCGTTCACACTAGTTCTACCACTCCCTACACACTAGGGACAATTTGCAGAGGCCAATTAAACTACAAGCCCATAGGTCTTTTGATGCGGGAGGAAACTGCAACTCCGGAGGAAACCCAGGTTGTCACAGGGAGAATATGCAAACTCCACACAGACAGCACCCGTAGTCACGATTGAGCCCAAGTCTCTGGCACTGTGAGGCAGCGGCTCTACCAGCTGTGCCACTTTGCTGCCCGTGTTGGCTTCAGTGAACTAGACAAGCACATTAATGTGCACAAATGTCTTCTCTTCACTTTCTGCACCATTATGGAGAAGCCGTCGGAAGTCAGGCAGCTTGAGGATTGTGTGGTGCTGTGGAGAAAGGGTGATGGCACGGGGAAGTTGATTGGAACCATGGACTATTTTACTTTCTATTACCAAATTTTCAGTCATCCTTCCCCGATTATAGGTTGAGATTAATTGTAATAATTCAGTATGTACATTCATTCTGTGTACTTTAAAGAAAGAACTTCACAGAATGTTCCATTTTGTTTTACAACCACAGCATGAGGGCAGAACAGTGGCGCAGTGGTAGAGCCCGAGACCCGGGTTTAATCTTTGAAGTGTGGGAGGAAACCGGAGCACCGGGAGAAAACCCACATGGTCACAGGGAGTACGTACAAACTCCATACAGACATCACCCGTAGTCAACATCAAACCCGGGTCTTTGGCATTGTAAGGGAGCAACTCTACCGCTGCACCACCTTGCCACCCCAGTATCCTCAGTCACTTCTAAAGTAAAACATAGCACATAAAAATAATATTATTCCTTTATAATTTAGAACATGTTCAGATCCTACTAATCTGTTTTGCAGACATAAAATGTATTTGTGAGAACATAAGTGCATGTTTACTGTCTGGACCAAAGATTATGGCTGTTATTGTGTAAGAAAGAACTGAGTGAACTTGTGATATCTTTATAGAACTCGCGCAAGGATAGAAATGTTTTTCTATCTGCAGTGGGAGTTAACAATACTTGATATTGAATTATCAGCCACAGCCTTATGTGAATGTAGTGTCAGCATAAAGAAAGTGTGGTTTAAATGGCATGCAACAACTCATAGAGTTCAGTTTCGGGCAGGATAGTTTTATGTCCCGTTGCATTGCTGTGCATACAGTATATGTAGTTCCTTTTTAAGGTGGTAAAATGTGAATAGCGCTTCATGTTTATGCTCAGACATGAGCAGGGTTGGTCCAACAGAGCTGGTTCAAGTCCCTGCCCAACTTATGAGTTTGAAGTGCAAAGTTGGACCAAGTTGTAGCAAGTCAAAAGTAGCTCGGAGGGAGGTATTGATTGAGGGCAAGATGGCAGTAAGATCTGTTCGTAAAGTGAAAAGGTTGAACATTTTTCGTTCCTACATCCGGTTTCTTTTAATTCATCTCTGGATCAATTAAACATCGTGGTATGCAGAGAAGGAATGTTGTTTGCAAGCCAGAACAAGCTGTGAATTCCAGCTTGGTGCCAAGATTTTCCATTAGTTGGATAAATCTGAGGCTCTGGATACCTCTCCCTCATCTTTGTCTCACTCTTTTCCTCCTTTGAAGATCTCTCCCTGGACCTATGGCCATGTTTTGTTCATTGCCCCTTGCATAATTGTTCATTGTACATGAATTTAAAGGTGACCACTTTTGACAGATGCATAAAGCACATATTATACACACGTAAGCAAGTTCTGAATGTACTTCATGATTTTGTTTTTTGGGGGGGTGGGCACACAATTCCCTACTTCCCCCATCCTTCCCTTGCCCTTGTGATTCCCAATACCTCTCTCTCTGGCAATAGTGCTAAGTTTTGTGCTGATTGTCCTTTGATGTGCCTGAGGATATTGTAAGCCCATTAAAGGTTATTGATAAATCCAGGTTAAGAAACGGTGGATCCCAGATATCAGAAATAAGAACAGATCACGTTGTGCAACAACTGTGGAGAGAAGAGCAGAGTTATTGTGACACCACCCTGACATGTTAATTATGTTTCTCTCTCCACCCATGCTATTCTGCTGGCTGAGTAGTTCCAGAATTTAGAAACAAGCAACTGCAGATGCTGGTTTACAAAAAAAAAAGACACAAGGTGTTGGAGTAACTCAGCGGGTCAGGCAGCATCTCTGGAGAATATGGATAGGTAACGTTTCGAGTTGGGACCTTTCTTCAATCTGATTGAGGGGGGTGAGGTGGGGGCAGTGGCGGACTGGGTCTAAAAATATTGGTTGCCAGGAGACAAAGGGGGCCCACTTCATCAGGGGCCCACTTGCCATCGGACAAGCTGACACCCTGGCCAGTCCGCCACTGGGTGGGGGGATGGGGGGGGGGGGGAGGAAGGAGAAAGCTGGGAGAGAGGAGAGGCAGGACAAAGTGTGGCAGGCAATAGGTTGACACAGGCATAGAGGAATTATCTTAGCAGCCCCTAAGGATTGGTTGGAGGCCTATATTGATGGAGGGATAAATATTAGCTACTACAATAGGATAATTGCAATTGGCACCCAAAAGTTTTGAAGAAGGATCCCGACCCGAAATGTCATCTATCCATGTTCTCCAGGGATGCTGCTGGAACCGTTGAGCTACTCCAGCACATTGTGCCTTATTTAAATATCTTCCTCTTTTTGTCACTGGAGGTTGTTGTTCCATCAGTGTACTGTGGGCGTGTGTGTGTCATTGTGCGTCCAAATTATTGGGCACTATTTGAATAAGCGTTTGAACTTGTTAAATAAACATGTTCTGTTTCAAAGGTATTTTATCATCATGTGAGTTTAAGTCACTTGACCTTCCATTCTGAATTCAGTAGTCCCAGTGATTATTGAACAACACTCATTATTATCTGTTTCTCCTATCAAATTCATAGTCACTGAACTCTGCTGCCTTCTCTTTCTGTTATTTTTACTATTTGTATTATCAACAGTGATTGTATTAGCAGCATAAAGAGGAGCGTTGACAGCACTGAAACGTCATTATTTGAACCACTGGACGAGTAAACATTATCTCACAAATTGAGCACGTTGGGACAATTTTGATCTTCAATGTACTCATGTTCAGGGGCAGCAGCTGTAGAGTTGCTGCCTTACAGTGCCAGAGACTCTGGGGTTCGATCCTGCCTACAGGTGCTGTCTGTACAGAGTTTGCACGTTCTCTCTGTGACGCAATGTGTAGGTAGGAACTGCAGTTGCTGGTTTAAACTGAAGATAGACACAAAGAGCTGGAGTAACTCAGCGGGATAGGCAGCATCTCTGGAGAGAAGGAATGGGTGACATTTCGGATAGACAGGTCCCTTCTTCAGATGGGTCTCGACCCGAAACGTCACCCATTCCTTCTCTCCAGAGATGCTGCCTGTCTCCCTGAGTTACTCCAGCATTTTATGTCCATCTTCCTGTTACCCATGTGGGGGTTTTCCGGGTACTCCGGCTTCCTCCCACATTCCACGTGCTGGTTTGTAGGTTAATTGTCTTCTGTAAATTTCCCCCCCAAAAAAATTATGGTATGATTTGACTGGATAACACCCAAAAAAATGTTTTCACTGTATTTCTGTAATAATCCAATAACAATCAAATAAAAATCTGGCTTGCCTAGTATGTTTTTTATTCCCTACAATAGAAAGATGAGATGCTTTATAAGAGATGTTTCATAGAGTCATACAGCAGGGAAACAGGCCCTTCGGCCCAACTTGCCCATGCCAACCAAGATGTCCCATTAATGCTAGTCCCATCTGCCCACATTTGGCCCATATCCCTCTAAACCTTTCTTATCTATGTACCTTTCCAAATGTCTTTTGAATGTTATTATAGTACCTGACTCAACTACCTCCTCTGGCAGCTCGTTCCATATACCCATTACCCTCTGCATGAAATCTCTATTGATGACTGTGGAATGGTCTTGATCTTGAAGTCGGCTGACTTTCAGGTGAGGATTATTGCTCCAGAGCAGATTCTTACTGTGAGTGTCCTATTTTATCTTGTGGGGTTTCCTGGAGATGATTACATTTGGGATGTTCACACGGAAGGAAGTATCCTGCTGACGCTGTGACCTATTACTTTGTCTAAAGAAAACCTGAACTCTGAATTTATTGCAGCAATGAGCTGTTAATGAAATTCTAACATGAGTGGTGGAATGCCATAAATCGCTTGCTTACTCAGTCATTTTCGCTGAGGGGTGTTCAAGTTGTGATTAGGTTACTAGATCAGCTGTGAGAGTTTTGGACCTTTGATCTGGGGATGTGGAATGAATCCCATCATGGCAGCAGGAGAACTGAAGTTCAAGTAGTTAAATAACTCCGTAATTTTAAAAAGGGATTAGTGTCAGTAAGAGTGAAATTAAAACGGCACGATTGGCAGAAAAAATCCATCTAGTTCACCTAGAACGGAAATCTGCTGTCATTGCCCAGTCTGGTTTATAGGTGACCACAGACGCAGCAATGTGGCTGCCTCCTCACTGCAGGGGCAAGCGGGCATGGGCAATAAAAGCTGGCAATGTTGGCAACAGGGCGGCATGGTGGCGTAGCAGTAGAATTTCCGCCTTACAGCGCCAGCGACCCGGGTTCGATCCTGACTACAGGTGCTTGTCTGTACAGGGTTTGTACGTTCTCCACATGACCTCCATGGGTTTTCTCCAAGATCTTCGGTTTCCTCCCACACTCCAAGTCGTACAGGTTTGTTGGTTAATTAGCTTGGTGTCAATGTAAAATTGTCCCTAGTATGTGTAGGATATTGTTAACGTGCGGGGGTTGCTGGTTGGTGCGGACTCGGTGGGCCGAAGGGCCTTTTTCCGGGCTGTATCTCTAAACTAAAGTAAATTAAACTAAACAACCACTTATTTAGAGTTTAAAGATACAGCGTGGAAAAAGTCCCATTGGCTCACCGAGTCCATGTTGCCCATCGATCACCCATTCACACAGGTTCTATGTTATTCCACTTTCTCATCCACTCCCTACACACTAGGATGAATGTTCAGAGGCCAATTAACCTGCAAACCCTCACATTATTGGATGTGGGAGCACACTGGAGAACCCAGAGGAAAACCACATGTCGCAGGGAAGAACGTGCAAACTCCACACGGACAGCACCCGAGCTCAGGTCTCTGGTACTGTGAGGCAGCGGTTCCACCAGCAGTGCTGCCCTACATTTACCATCTACATTTAAAAATGTATTTAATAATTTCAACCCACCTCTTCATCTCATTAGGACCCAAAGTGCTGGCGTAACTCATCAGGACAGGCAGCACCTCTGGAGAACATGGATAGGTGACGTTTCGGCTTGGGATTTTTCTTCAGACTGACTGAAGATGGGTCCCAACCTGAAACATCACCTATCTATTTTCTCCAAGGATGCTGCCCGACCTACTGAATTACTCCAGCACTTTGTGCCCTTTTACAAAGGAAGTA
The DNA here is from genome assembly GCA_038087875.1 of Malacoraja senta. NCBI lineage: Eukaryota > Metazoa > Chordata > Chondrichthyes > Rajiformes > Rajidae > Malacoraja > Malacoraja senta. Next base: position 30,513,189 of record CM075979.1, read on the forward strand.
TCTAGATGAGCTCTGAAATCACCTAGGTATAGGTTTCAGACTACTGAAATTGAAGTAGTATTTGTTTCCTTTTGTGTAAACCAGCATCTCTGCAGCTTCTTCTTTCTTCATCTTAGTGTCTGCACTTAGTACATCTGACATTCAGTTCCTCATGGTTTGTTAAGGATGGTTTTTTAATTTGTTTTCTTCTTTTAAGTCAGATTTTGGAGCCCTGGATTAGTGGGCTGGCTCATTTAGAAATCATGCTGTCAAAACTGTTTAGCAATAGTGCGAGAAAAACTAGGTCAACGAATTGGTGTTATTGTTCTGTAAAAACAAATGGATTTAACATCCATGTGATGGTGGGAATCAGCTTTGTGAATACAAAACGAAGGAACGAGCTAACATCAGTTTTTGTGCTTGTTTTTAGAAAGGGTCTGAGATGAGCATTACAATAGTTATTTCTGGAATGAGCCTACAATCTGTGCATTGTTTGAAGTATCACGTTTGTGTTCGGTATTACTGAGCCACCTCCCTGCTCTTATGTACTGATCTGTAGAATCTGGTCTGAAGAAGGGTCTCGACCCGAAACGCCACCCACTCCTTCACTCCAGTGATGCTGCCTGTCCCGCTGAGTTACTCCAGCATTTTGTGTCTATCTTCCCTGTTCTTGCTCCACCTTTCTTTCCTATATGAGGTTTGCCATTCTACGGCTGTGGTCTTGTCAATGTGTGTAAGGAAAGATGCCTCTTCACCATTTGTATCACAGAAGTATTATAAAAAAACGTTTATAGAATTAGAACAAATGATTGTTTACTGACCCATGCTCAGTTTAGTTTGGAGATACAGCTTGGAAACAGGCCCTTCGGCCCACCGAGTCCACGCCGACCATCGATCACCCATTCACACTGGTTCTATGTTATCCCACTTTCGCATCCACTCCCTACACTCCAGGGGCAATTTCCAGAGGCCAATTTACCTACAAACCAAATTTACCAGTCGCACCACTATGCCGCCTACTTGTGCTGGCCGTGTAATGTACGTCATTACTGGCAAGGCCAGTATTTGTAACCTATGTTTAATAGCTCTGAATAATGCCATGGTGCCAGGCCATTTTCAGGAAGAGTCAACCGCATTGCTATGAGGTTGTGACTTCTGGAGTATATATAAACCAGCAGACTGGGTAAGGATGGCAAATTCCTGCCCCAGAAGCTCGTTATTGGCACTGAAGAAGCTGAATAGTTCCAAAGGAAGCTTGTATTTGTGGCCATTCAGGAGGTTTGAACCCAGATGATCTGCATCATCCACTGAACTGTGATGGGCAGCAGTGGAATCAATTTACATGTGCATTTCATTCAAGGTTGCTGTATTAATATGTGTATCTGGGATGAAGCCTATGACAGCGCTGTGTTTGCATTACCAAATGCCAATGCAGTCTGTGCCCATTCATAAATATTGTTCATTACATTGACACCTATTGCCCAAAGAGATGGCATTTTGCCACTCAATAGGTCCTTCCCAAGGATGGTGGGGAACAGGACGTGCTGTTAACCTGCTGTGCCTCACGATCGCACTGTCCAGTTTTGCAACATGCTTTCTGCTTGCTCGAGAAGAGTGAGAGGACATTTGTTTTAAGAAAACACTGTCCACAACACAGGGGGAGATCTTTTTTTAATAAAGTACAGGATGAGTCCATCAAATCATATTCACATGGCACAGTTTGCACTTGTTGAATGGTGCAGTTATCAGATGGTGTAGTGACTGGCTGGCTGATGTGTTGTACCAGGGATTTTGTCGCTTCTGAGCCTGCATTATGCAGAAGCATGAAACTGAGTACTGGTCCACTGCCAATTTTCCCGGCAACCGGTGGTCCTTTAATCCGGACAAATTTCCAAGAGGGCACTTGAAATCCCTCCCGGAGGTCCTTCAAAAATGTGCTGCCTAGGCCGGCCGATCTTACCTCATCGGGACTTCTGCTGCCGATATGCGGGTTGAATATTCCCCCTGTGGCTGGGGCTCTGGAACTCTGGAACCCTGGCCCCGCCAGAGCCGGCAGATCCGTTCCAATAGCCGACTTCCATGGCCAATCGGCGGGTTGAATTTGCTCCCTGTGTCTGGGTCTCAGGAACCCCAGCCCGGCCGTAGCTGATAGATCCGTTCCCATGGCCAGCTTCCAAAGCCAACTCTGCAGGCCGGTATGTCGGCCCCTTTTGGCAGCGTAGGTGGACCGTTCCGGTATCATTTGACTCCTCTCGGAGGATGGGACCTTTGTTGGTCCGGCACAATAGTAATCTGGCAAGGCTTTGGAACCAAAAGTCCCAGAAAATCAGTGGTGGACCTGTGCCAAAGATTTTTGTTGAATGCTAAGCACAGAAATCACGAGAAAACAGGCAGCATGTTTGTGGCTTTTACGCAACATTGCAGTGGCTTGCAAATTATATTATCGTGGTTTTCAAATTTCCCAGAGTCAGCAGGATGATACAATGAGGAGATCCATGGACATTTTGAAGATAACTTTGAATGATCTCTTTGCTCATTCATTTACACCAACAGAATGTGGAAAAGCAACAAGCTTGCATCCCACCTATAGCCCAGTCTAGTTACTTGATAATTCCAGTCAACTCAAATCAGTGGTAGCACTTTTTCTGAGTTGGAAAATCTCACCATTGGAATTGAACCTACAATCTACATTGCGAGTGCTGGAAATTCTTTATATGTCAAGTAAGAAACTGCCTTTTGAGGTGAGTATAAGAAATCCCATCATACCAACCAAAATAAATAATTGAATTTTGCCCAGTTTTTTTTGCATCCATCAACATACAGAGTTAAAAATAAGTGCACTGCATCGCAGAAACAAGATGTGCACAAATCAAAACAGGATTCTCCGCTATAAAGGTGACTGTACTTCAAAATTAGCTTATTGGTGAGAAATACTTTGCGACCTTTTCTTACTTCCAAGGGCTGCAGTCTCAATGAAGCCCCAACTGTGGGTTTTTTAGGAAGTGGCATTTGATAGACTTCCCTCGGTCTGTTGTCTGCCTGGCTCCCAAGGCTCAGTGCCATTCCTCGATATATCAGCTGAGATAGAAATGAATATACAGAGGTGTGGATCAAAACTGATCAACTTAACTCGAAAAGTGTGATGTTATTCCTGGATTAATGAATCTGCACGTGCTTCCAAAGACAGGATTTAATTTTGACCTGACCAATGTAGGCAACTTCCATTGAGTTGAGGCATTTTTCCACAGATGTGCAAGTAGCTTCATTACTTGAGCCCTTCCTCCTTCTGAAAGATTTGTTAAATCTCCTGGTTGCTCCTGGAGAGCAAAGAGTATCAATGAATTCCTGATCTAAACATGTGAAAGGCAGTGGGTATGACTAAAGAGAAGACCTACCGAAAAGACTGAACCTTGGGAAGAAAGCCTAAGGTAGACCACATTCTGTTTGCATTCTTGGCAGTAGCATCCGATTGTTAGTGATGTTTACATGAAGGAACTTGAAGCTCTCCACCATCTCCACTTCATGAAGGAGGATGTCAGAGGTACTTTAGTCATTGAGTCGTGCTACCTTTTTTTTCTTTGGCATTGGGGTGATTGAGTTTCTAAAAAGTAACCATTTTGATTATAAAATGCAGAGCTCCACGAGACCAGTATAGAAACTTCCAGGAAAATAATTAAGAAAATGTGAAGAAATATCCAAACCCAACAAACTTCATTACACCCACATAACATCAAAACAATGAACACACTCCATCCTCATACATTTTCTTTGGAAAGTTTAACACGACATTCTCATAAACATCTACAGTACCTCTGAACAATCACTCAGTTAAAAGTTTTGTGGAAGACAATATCTCGATAATTCTTTTAAATTCCATTAAATCTAACCGTCAAATCATTTCAACACACATTCAACCTTCCTCCTATCTGCTGTGACTTTCAAGGGGAGAAATGAGCCAGGATTGTGACATCAATATGGGAAAGATGCAGAAGGAAAACAATGTATGTTTAATAAGAGCTGAGCAGAATTTTGGGGAAATGAAGAAATAGTTTTAGAAACCACAAGCTGAGGAAATGAAGACATGTGTTGGTTGTTATTTTACTGTCTGTTGTCTCAATCTTTTATTATTAGATGCACCAGTATATAGTCTGAAAAAGATACAGGTCATTGAACCATAGAGGCAAAATAAAAAAAAATATTTGTCACCAACTGGGTTCTACTGTTGAAACTATAGCGACCTGGGGCTCCAGTTGCGGAGCTGCGGACTTCTCACCGTCGCGTGGCTGGCCGAGTCCGGAGCGGGTGGAGCTGTGGTGGAGACAATCGCTGCTGCGACCCGACCCCCGGAGATTCGGAGGCTACAACCGCGGGTCTGGCGGACGGCAACACCGGAAGCCCGCGGGCCCCTGGTGGGAGACCGCTTTTCGGGGCTTCCGCAGTGGCGACTTCTCCCACCCGAGTTGCGGGGTTGAAGAGCACCTGGAGCGGGGCTTTACATCATCGCCCCGCGCGGCTTGGAATGGCCGCCGGACTTTGCGGGCGCGCGCCGGGGCTCTAACACCAAGACCCGGTGCGCGACCTTGCATTAACCGGCGTGGCTTTAATGGCCGCGGGATAATCACCATCGCCCGCCGGGGGCTTTGACTTTGACTCTGACATCGGGGGGGGGGGGGGGTGCAGTGGAGAGATAAGTTTTTTTGCCTTCCATCACAGCGCTGTGATAGATGTATGTGTAAATTGTGTTGTGTCTCGGGTCCTCTTCGTTTTGTGATGTATGGCTGCAGAAACGACATTTCGTTTGGACCTCAAGGGGTCCAAACGACAAATTTGTCCAAAAGACAAATAAACAATTGTATTGTATATATTTTGATTCATTACTTCTCTTTTGTATCATTTCACTCTCCAAACTCAGGCTATTACATTAGTCCTCTCACAAGATCTGCTTAAAATAGAGTCAAATGGTAAAGGAGTGTTATTTGACTGCAATAGTGTGTTAGAGGGTTGAATGTCTTTGGCACAACTCAATCATGCGACCAAGGTGTCATGCCGAACTAGTCCCATTTGCCCATATCCCTCTAAACCAGTGATTCCCAACCTGGGGCCATATGGCCCCCTTGGCAAATTTCAGGGGGGCACAGAAATTTTTTTAGATTTAGGGGGCCACAGAGCTACCACCCTGTTGCCTCCTAAATATCAGTTCTAATAAATTTAAAGCTATGTAGTTGAAATATATTTTTGAATTTTATTTATGAAATTATTTTCATTTTCTTATAAAATTATTATAGTAATTCAAAAATTATCTAATTTTCGGCCTCTTTGACAATATGGCATATTTGACTATATGTAGCTCTCCATAATCTGTCAATCTAGTGACTAGCAACTATTTACGAGTTACTAATCACAAAACATTGAGTTTCTTTCCCTTCGACGTACAACAACGTTGTAATGATTTATTAGTTATACGCTTGGCAGTGTCGGATCCATGTTCCATGGCGCCAATGACCGTTGCAGTTGCGATGCCAGATGAATGTTGCTAAATCAGTCAGTCAGTATCCATGTTCCAACTTGCACCACCATTTCTGCTCCGTGACAATCTTGTTTGTGTGCAGCATTGTTTTTGATTTTGGTGAGTATCTTCTCATTCATCATAAAAAAACTAATATTATACGGAAATCCTAAGCATGATATTTATAAAATACTAGACCAAGTGCAGACCCATTGGGTCTGTTCCCGCAACACGCGGTTGCAAGGGGAGGGGGCGGCCTGACGTCATCGCGCAACGCCACGCGCTAGGCGTACGCCGTCAAGACGCTGCGTACGACGTCAAGACACCCGTCGAGACGCTGCATGCGCCTGCGGGCCAACAGGCCATTGCTGTCAAGACGCTGCGTACGCCCTCAATGCGCCTGCGGGCCGACAGGCCGTTGACGCGCAAGATTTTTGGACAGCGCAAGCCTGCGGGCGGCCAGTGAGGACGGCGAAAAGCAGCTGGGGGACCAGGCGATCTTTGGCTTCGGCCAGCGTGACAGAGCCGGGGGGGGGTGAGGATTTTATTAAAAATGTGTACAGAAAAATGACTAAATTTAATGAGGAGTGGATGAGCGAATGTAAAAGTGAAATCGCTAGTGAAATAGTAAAAATGTCTTCCCTAGTTGAGTCAGGTTTTAGCCGAGTGTCATCTATTATCAAAAGCTCGCAACCGCTTAGAAATTGTAAGTAGAGGTGATCTTCGTCTGTCTCTAACAAGCATGGACCCTGACATTGAAAAACTTGCAAAACTGCATCAGCCACAAGGATCTCACTGAATAAATACAGTAAAAAGCTAATATGATATATTTGTTTTTATTTTGCTAAAGGATTTTATTTTTTGAAGTCAAAAAGTAATCATTTTTTAAAGGTTATTAATTTTCTGGGTGTCCATGGAAGTTTTATGTTATGCTGCTATATCAGAAAAATAATGTATAATTATAAATGGTTGTTTTATTGAAACCACAAAATATTTTTGATGTTTGTGGAATAGAATAAAAGAGAATATATGTGCAATTAATAGAGTGATATTTTTATGGAAGGTATTATAATATTGAAGTACTTTTTTTCCGCTAATAATGTATGGGGGGGCCACAGAAAAATTAAAGATCCCAAGGGGGCCATGAGCTAAAAAAGGTTGGGAACCACTGCTCTAAACCTTTCACATCCATGAATCTAACCAAATGTCTTTAAAACATAGTTTATCCAATTAATTTCCCTTGACTGTCCTTTCCAAATAATTTTCTTCCAATTATTTAACCAGTTTTCATTGAAAGTTACTGTTCAATTTGTTTCACCAAACAATGCATTCATTCAGTCTGAAGAAGGGTCTCGAACCGAAACGTCATCCATTCCTTCACTCCAGAGATGCTGCCTGTCCCGCTGAGTTACTCCAGCGTTTTGTGTCTACCCTATTTGTTTAACCTTTTGTTTGAACGTACAAATTCTCTGTCTGTCCTGTTTCATCTCCCCTGTTAGAGTCATGGAGGCATACAGCATAGAAGCTGGCCCTTTGGCCCAACTCGTCCATGCCAATTATGATGCCCCATCGAAACTAGTCCCATGTATCTTGTCATCATCTGCTAGCAGCTACAACTCCCTGCTACTTCTTTTGTTTAGTTTAGTTTAGAGATACAGCGTGGAAACAGGACCTTTGGCACACCAGGTCCGCGAGGCCATCTATCACCCGTACACTAATTCTATATTACCCCAGTTTTACATTCTACACACTAGGAGCAATTTACAGAAGCCAATTAACCTACATACCTTTAACCTACAACCCACATACATATCTTTGGATGATGGAGAAAACCAGAGCACCAAGAGGAAACCCACGTGGACATCGAGAGAATGTACAAACTCCATACAGACAGCACCCGTGGTCAGGATCGAACCCAGGCCTCTGGTGCTGTAAGGCAGCAAGTCTACTTCTGCACCACTGTGCCGCACTACATCTCCCTATTTATAAATGTATCCTTCATAAATTTCATACTGCATTAAAGCTCCCTGTAATCACCTATTCTGGGATCATCATCGGTTCATTTGCTCATTCTTTATTCAAGGATCATGGTGAACTCTCAAGTGACAATGTGACCAGTCATTTCTGTAAGCAAACCTCCGACCTTGAAAATTAATATTTCACTAAGCAACTTCCTGATAAATGCTAGAGTGACGTCAAGGCTTGTAGCATAAACTATTTTGTTGTGTGCCCTCTTTCGATATAATTTTGCGGTTCCTTGTTTATTTATTATACTGTCTCTATGAAAAGCAGAGCCCCCAGGCAAAATGAATTTAGTTTATGTTGGATAAAGAGCAAATTTATTACTTTCAATGATTTGCATTAATTTCCTGTTTATACCACAAAGGAATTTGAGCCTTGGGAAGAAGGCAGCCAACAGCCCGAGGGAAGTATGTTAAATGACGCTTCCTATAAACCCACAGTTGGGCTTTCATTGAGACTGCAGTCCTTGGAAGTAAGAAAGGTCATAAAGTATTCCTCACCAATAAGCTGATTTTGAAGTACAGTCACCTCAGCAGAGGAGAACCTAGCCTTGATTTGTGCACATCCCATTATCCCATGAACCATAATGCAAAGTACTTTTTTTAACTGTATGTTGAAGGAAAAATGTAGGCAAAGAAATTGGGTGAAATTCAATGATTTTCTTTTGTTAGTTTGATGGAATTACCACTAACATACAGAAAGTACAGAAACTCTTATTAGCATCCTAAAAGACATAAGTTAAATAAATATTGAACTCCTTAGAGTTTACTCTGTAAATTATAGCTAATCGTTGATCACCATGACAATATATTTTAAAACAAATTCCGTTACAAATTAAATTACTAAATGTCCATAAAAATTACTCCAGTTTCAAACATTATAAATCGGAAATGCACATCTATCTTTTCTTTCCAATGACGCTAGTGGACTTTGCATTGGAATTCTGCAGTAATAATTAATTCTGTTTTCATTTTGACATTTAAAGAAATTTAGTACAGGAATGGGAAGTCCAATGCAAGCAGTATAAGACACTTCCTCTTTGAGCATTGTAGTTCTGGATTTGCACCAAATGTTGATTTTTGATTTAAGTTGAGAAGGACTTAACTGTGGTGTAGTCTTGAGATTTATTTTTAAAGCTAAATTGTGAAACAACCTGTCATGGTGTTTTGTCCTGTAAAAAATGAACTTCATCAGTAAACTCTTTGAGAGCGATTTTATAAAAAATATTAATGGGATTTGCTGTACAAAACCATATGGTTTGATGACTAGGAAGTTTGGAAATTAAAAACCTGAGGTTGACCGCAACTTAATTCTTATTTTTGTGGGTTATATAAAAGGAACCCTCCTTTGATTTTTGTTTGGGTTTGAAATGATTTAGAATGAAAATGTTCCACAATGCCTCACAATGATCAGTGAGATATATTCAGAACCTAGCTTTTAGCAGTTTTTAAAAAGTTATGCACTTTTAAGAAATTCTTCAGATTAAGAAATTCTTTAGATTAAAACACAATTAAGCAAATAAAGTATATAAGCAAATATGCATATATATGCATATTTGCTTAAATATGAGGCAACATTTCCTTATTTAAATTACATCAGCATTCAGACAAATGTGTAATAGGAACCATAATGATTGGAAAAGGGTAATCGAGAGACTCCAGTACGTAAAGTTACACTGGATTTCCCAGTCAGGACTAAAATATCCCCTTGGTCTGGGGTTCGGATCCTGACCCGAAATGTCACCTATCTATGTTCTCCAGAGATGCTGCTGGACTCGCTGGTTACCCCAGCACTTTGTGTTTTTATTTGTTAACCAGCATCCGCAGCTCCTTGTTTCTACTTTTGAAAATATACTGTAATCCTTTGTATTTAAAAAAAAACCTGTAAAGCAAATTTTTTTTTTTTTTTAATGTGCAAGGTTGGTATAAATGTCAGCAATACAATAAAATTGCTTATCCTATAATGACACAGAAAGTAACATTCAGCCCATTCGGTCCAGATCAGCTCCCAGGCGATGAATCCTCCATTCCCAATCCCCTTCTCCTTTTCCCCCATACCATAGTACTTATACTCTCTCAAATCAACACCCCTTTGACTTTTCTTGTCATTAACCTAAACTAAAAGGTAAATTAAAATGCTGGAGAAACTCAGCGGGCGAGAAAGCATCTATGGAGCGAAGGAAATAGGCAACGTTTCGGGTCGAAACCCTTCTTCAGACCGTTTCGACCTGAAACGTTGCCTATTTCCTTCGCTCCATAGATGCTGCCTCACCCGCTGAGTTTCTCCAGCATTTTTGTCTACCTTTGGTTTTCCAGCATCTGCAGTTCCTTCTTAAACTAAAAGGAAAATTGTTTTTTTGCCAATTAAGCTACCAGTGGGTTGGAATGGAAAGGTTACTTTGGAATGTGGGAGAAAAGTGAAACCGGAAGAAATCTGCAGGGTCACAGTGAGATCACACAAACTTTGCACAAACAGCACCTAAAGTCAGGATCAAAGCTGGGCTCTTGGAGATGTTGTCAGCAGTACTAATTTAGTTTAGTTTGGTTTAATTTAGTTTAGAGATACAGCAGAAACAGGCTTGCCCATTGAGTCCGCACCAATCAGCCATTCCCACATATTAACACTATCCTACACTGGGAACAATTTTTACCTTTATACCAAGCCAATTAACCTACGAACCTGTACGTGTTTGGAGTGTGGGAGGAAACCTAAAATTCTCGGAGAAAACCCACACAGGTCACGGGAGAACGTATAAACTCCTTACAGACAGGCACCCGCAGCCAGGATCGAACCCGGGTCTCTGACGCTGTAAGGCAGCAACTCTACCCCTGCATCATGGTGCCATCCTGCTGCACTATTGTGCCATCCTCTTATATCCATGGTTTTATTAAAACTTACATTACTTTTAAAGGAAATTATTTGATACAGGAAACCATGAGGCACTGGTGATTAAACAACCTTCATTTTATTTTTTTCTTCAATTTTTCTAATTACTCAGATTGGTGAGTAGCCTTACGTAAAGCTTACGGAATTATGCGTGTTTCAACAGTATGAAGTCTTGAGCAGCAGGATACCCAAAACTTCTGGCAATTATTATATAAAATACAAGTTAAATCAATACATGATGATTGTGTCAACCGAGTGACATACCCACAGTTCATCATCTGGTGGCTTAAAAATCTTTTCTGCTTATGTGCTGGTTTTCACATGCTTGGCTAAAAGATTCCTTTCTTGAATGAAGATTAATACTGCACTTGCTGACTGTGTCCCAATGAGTTTCTGCATTGGAGAGCATTGTTAGGGGTGGAATGAAGGACCATCGTTGGAATGAAGGACCAGGATTTCTTAAACATTTTCACTGACTTTCCACAACCCCATTCATTTGTGAGCTGGTACATTGACTGCATCAACCACAGGAACACAGTTCCATTAAACTCCTTGATGCTGTGTGTTTTCACTACTTGAAATTCTGCATCTCCTTCTTCAGGATTCCCCATACTTGGTTTCTTGTTATAAAAAGCAAAGAGAGGTCGTGTAGTGCTGGTGACATGTTAGAAGTGGCAATTTGTTGGAGATTCCTGTGGGTGGGAAGATACTAGTGTTCCGCATTTCTAACCTTGCCAAGGCTGGAAACTATCACTTCCCACTGCACTTTCCTGAGCTGGATTTGTTTGTTAACCCGTACTTGTTGTTAACTGTATTCTGATGTAACTGTATCTGCTGAATGCTGGCCATCTTTCAAATACAATTTGGCAGCAGCAGGCTGGAAACCGAACCAAAGTACTTCAAATGTGCCAGCAAATCTTGGACAGAAATGCTACAAAGAGCCAAAATAAAGACAGGGTTTGTTGTGGATGTCCACTGTTTTAGCAATTCAAAACAGAATCTGGGTCTTAAACTGGGACGGAGTGAGGCATTTTGTTGGTTGGGTACAAAATTCTAGGCAAAAGAAGAAGTTGCCAGTTTACGTAAGTGCCAACAAGCACAACTGTGCAAAAAGACACTGGGGTAATGAGTGCACATTTGTACCTCCCTAAATTTGGGTAGTTAAACTCCATGAATCAGAAAGCCTCAGAAAGATTATTTTATTTATTACTTGTCGGCCATTTTCTAGTCTTTGGTAAACCCCTTTTTTTAAACACTTTGGCGAATTCTAACGATTTGATTCCTGCAAATATAAACAGGTGCCTTGACACAGATTGATATGTTGTACATACTGGGGATATTAAGTTATTGAAATATTGCTTATTATACATTATTTATATGAACTGTGCTTACAGACCTATGTGCTGCTGTAAGTAAGAATGGCATTGTTCCTTTGTCGGTACTTATGGCAATTAAGCACTCTTGACACTGACCGATTGAGATTGTTTAGTCTGATTTAGATTAGATATACAGCGTGGAAACAGGCCCTTTGGCCCACTGAGGCCACGTTGACCAGAGATCCCCTGTACACCAGTTCTATCCTACACACTAGGGGTAATTTACAGAAGCCAATTAACCTGCAAACCTTCACGTCTTTGAAGAGTGTGAGGAAATTGGAGCACCCGGAGAAAACCCACACGGTCACAGGGAGAAAGTACAAACTCTGTACAGACAGCACCTGTAGTCAGGATCAAACCCGGGTCTCTGGCACGGTAAGGCAGCAATTATACCCCTGCGCCACTGTGCTGCCCTGTTAACAGGTCGTAGCGAACTGTATAGGATAGTAGACACAGGCATAAAATGAGTACATAACTGGTATTGCAGAAGCTTGAGATAAATTTACACTTACCAAACTTTATTTAAAAAAATATTTTTCAGGAGAATCTGGTGCAAATATTATTGATGTTGCTAAAGAGGCACGCAAGAGATTTCTGGGCCCTCTGCACCCTTCCTTTAACATTGTGAAGGTTATCCGTAGCCGGCTTTACAAGGCACTCCCAGACAACGCACATGAGTTGGCAACTGGTCGGTTGGGCATTTCGTTGACCCGTGTGTCCGATGGAGAGAATGTACTGGTGACGGTGTTTAACACTAAAGAGGAGCTGGTGCAGGTAAATTAAAACTATTTTGTTGTTGTTATTCTTAGTCTTAGTTTAGAGGTACAACGCAGAAACAGGCCCTTCGGCCCACCGAGTTCACCCCGTAGACTAACACTATCCGACACACAGGGACAGTTTACAATTTTACCAAAGCCAATTAACTTACAAACCTGTACGTATTTGGAACGTGGAAGAAACCTGAGCACCCTAAGGAAACCCCTTTCAAACACAGGGACAACGTAGAAACTCTGTACAGACAGCACCTGTGGTCAAGATCGAACCCAGGGCTTTAAGGCAGCAACTCTACCGCTGCGCCACCGTGCCATTCATCTAGAGCATTTAGTTGAACAGCAAAAGATCTAATCAAGGGGAGTTTCATCTTTGTTAGATCCCATTGATTCACATGAATCATATCCTTTTGTTTATATTTGTGGTTTTCATTGATAATTGTGATTCTTTGAGATGGTTAATCAGGGGCAGTGTTTTCACTGGTTTTGAGTTTGTTTAACTTTGGCCTGAAATTGATCTGTTGTTTTGTCCACTATGTGGAATTATATAATTGTTTTTCCTTCCTCTTTTTCCAGCTCATGAGTCAAACTTGGCTGAATTTTACTCAATAGTAAAATATAACTTTATTTTACATTGTAATGGTTGTGTTTACATAATATGTTCATATGCCAGGAATATCTCGCATTGCTTCATGCAGTAATGTGGGTTATATATGAGGTAGTTAAAGTTATGGACTCGCAGAGATATGCAACAAAGATTAGGCCCTTCGACCCAACTCGTCAATGCTGACCAAGTTGCCTAACCAGGCTACTCCCATGTGGGTGTGCCTGGCACATATCCCTCCAAACGTTTCCTATCCATGTACCTTTCTGTATTGACTGCCATTTTGCAGTCAATACAGAAGACATTTTGCATTCTTCAAAACCCCACAATTGTTAACAACTGAACAACAAATTGTAATTCAAGGCAGAAAACCTGCACCAGAACACCTGGAGAACTCTGCTCTCATTCAAAAATTATAATGAAAGAATGTATACATGTGTTAGTTGCATAAAATTACGCACATATAGGGTATCTGTTGTCCGATTATGTACTCGGAAATCAATGAAGAATTTGCATGTAATACATGCTGAGATTAACTTAATTTGATTAAATTAAAAATAATTACCGGTAATTATTCTGGTGCGCTTGCTATTAGATGAGTGTTTGCTCTTGTTTGAAGGGTAACAGGTCAGATCTGAAAATGATATAACAACCTGCAGATGTGGGAAATCTGAAACAAAAGCAGAATATGCTCAAAATACTCAAAATGCCAGTCAGGCAGCATCTGTGGGAAGAGAAAGAGAAGTAATGAATTGTTTTTAAACTTAACAAGTTATGACTATTTCTACTTCCACAGATGCTGCCCGACCTGTTAAGTGTTTCCAGCGTTTGATGTGTTTAGTTAAAGTGTAACGTGTATAAAATGCAAGTTACTTAGAGAATGTGCATGAAGCTACATATTTTTTTAAACCTTTTCATGGGATGTAGCAGTAACTCTTTAAAAATGTATTGTGGATAAACACTTTTTCTCAAAGAGAGTGGTGAGTCTGTGGAATTCTCTGCCTCAGAGGGCGGTGGAGGCAGGTTCTCTGGATGCTTTCAAGAGAGACCTAGATAGGGCTCTTAAAAATAGCAGAGTCAGGGGATATGGGGAGAAAGCAGGAACGGGGTACTGATTGTGGATGATCAGCCATGATCACATTGAATGGTGGTGCTGGCTCGAAGGGCCAAATGGCCTACTCCTGCACCAATTGTCTATTGTCTATTGGCTATACTATATGTATGAATGATCCCAATTGAACAAAATTAATGAAGCAAAGACCATTCCTCACGTTTTGTCTAGTTTAGTTTAGAGATGCAGCATGGAAAACAGGCCCTTCGGACCCCCGAGTCCACGCTGACCATTGATCACCATTCACACTAGTTCTTTGGCTTGTGAATTAAAAAAGGGGAAAATAAAATCAAGTGCATAATTCTAAATAGTGGCCAAAATTACAAATCAATTTCAGGCCAAACAATTAGATCTCAAAATCAGTTTTTACTCCAAAACTTGGTATCTTCAGTGAATAAAAGATTTATGGCCCTTCACTCTACTGGTAAAGATTCCACTTGATCACTTTCCCTCGATTTCCAGCAGAGTGTACGAGTTCAGATTAAAGTGGTATCCTTCGCAGCTCATCAAGAAAATATTTTGATTATTTGCAGGCCTGCATTTGCAGCACATTTATCCCCGTGTACTGTGGACTAATACCACCAACACTGCAAGGAGTGGTAAGTTGAACTGTGACCGGAGAGTAAAAGGAATTTTATCTGTAATTTGATTGAGACAATAAATAATATTTGCAACTTCAACCCACGGAAATGCGAACTAGTTGGAGCTTATCTGCCTCTTTTTCCAAATAATGGATTATCCCCACCATATAAAGTTTTATCATTATAAATGTCCTCGCCTTGTTTCTTTCGTTTTTCTTTTCCATCTGACGGCAATTTCTCCTCATGAACATCTTTATTGTGCATACAAAGGACCTTTCATAAACTCACCCGTGTGATTGCATAGAGAGTAATTATAAACAAGTTGCAGCAAACATCTGATCCTGTGAGCCTTCTCTAATTTAGGCATCCTGTGACTGATTCAGACATTCTGGTTGGGATGGTTATAGGTTATTAGATTCTTGCAGATCATGACTTACAAACTGATTTTTTATGGTTATTAATCCATTTTCTGCTGCATTAAACTGTACCACGATGCCTCACATAACAACATCACAGCATGTTTTTAAAGTCAACTTTATATTTAAAATATTCCTGTTGAGATGCACCAACTTGCAGCAGACTAGGAATGGGCCCGGAACTGTGCTTTGTCTATATCGATCAGCTATGTGGCGTGTTTAGAAAAACCCTAGCAGAGGTATTCGTGGATTTTTATGCTCCTGCTTCCATACATTCATATATTCAATGTAATTTACCAATAAATTAACAAACCCATTGCAAAAGGTGGTGGAAATTTGAGGCTGAAATTAGATTTGCCGTAGAACAAGTTTCCATAATCTTTTCTGTTTGTTCAAAACAAAATTACACAGTCAGCTAGTTCCTGCCCACAAAACTGGCTGCATTCCAAGTGTCTATTAATCACCATGGTGAGATTCTGATAAATGTGCTCATTTACTTTTCTTAATGGAGATTTTAAAAATTAAGCTTTTCCATTGGTACAAGGATACCAATGGACATGTTCTAAATGGTTTTGAGTTTTTTTTGTTTAGCTAAAATAATATGACTATATCCTGAAATACTCAAAAAAAAAAAGGTTATTAGATTCTTTCAGCCTTATCTCTGCTACATTATCTTTCATGCTCTACGTTGCATCAATCTGTCTTTGATTCTAGTATTCTCTGTCTCGCCACCATTAGCTTCCGACCTTGGTTCAATCTTATTAAACTTTACATTTCCTCTCATATCTCGTCCTTCACTCGCCACCCTTAAAATTAACTTCTAATGTCCCAGCTATGTCCTGCCACCATTATGTTTCAGCTAAAGCCAAGGTTACACACACCATTTTAGTTTATGTTTAATACAAGGATATAAATGTATTTATTAAGAATACAAAGGTGCAAAAGTAGAAATAAGTAACTTGTTTATAACTTCCATACCACCAGGTGCTTTGCTCTGGAATACAATGGCATGCCTATTGCTTTTTGATTTCTAAGCTGGATCCTTGCTCTACAAGGCTTTCTAACAGCAATAATGGGTGCGAAAAACATATCAGCTTGCCCAGCACTCAATTCTTCCTCTTCCAGAAAGCCAATGTGGAATCTGCAAAGGGGTAGAACATATACTATTCCTTGTGTTCCTGTGTGATGTAAAAGAAAGAATGATTACCTACGTCACAGTGCGTGCATGTTCAATCTAACATCCTTTCTGAAAACCTATTTGCACCTTATTGAAGCATCCACTAAACTGATGAATAACATGTGCAAAATAACCATGTAAACTTTCAGGGCAACAAGCTAAATATCCATGAGTCACATGTAATAATGATAACAGTCCTCCATAGACTTCTAGGTATTATTTGTTAGGGTATACTTGATAAGTGTTTGGGTTTATTGCTTGGATTGGCACGGAATTGGAGTTGAACTGCAATAGAATATGAGTACTCTAATCATTAACCAAAGTCCTTGTTGTTACAAAGTTGAAACAACGTGTGACCCCTGAGTCATACTTGGGATTGAAGCTTCAGTTCAGAGAATCAGACATACTTGTAAAAGGTCAACATCAAGTAAACATGGCAATTTTTTCTCTGCTGCTGCGTCTTTATATTTTCAGGTGACGTGTGTGAAGCCTTCATCACATGCCTCAAATTGTTCACTTCTGGTCATGCACAAGTAATCAAAATACTACTTTAGGATTTTGCCATTTAAGAGTTTTGGGTTAAGAAGCACCACTAAGGTAAAGCATCATCACTCTCTCATATTGTACACACAAGGGTTCATGATGACATTGTGGCATCCATCAATGTAGCCACTGCACATTTATGTCGCAATGTGTGTGAAAAAATGATGCAGAAAAATCGAGGTTTATTGCTAAATAGAAATACTTTGGTCATTTACAGACCTTTGCAGTTCATGTGCAGCAGTCATTATTTTTGATAGTCTGATAAGTGCCAAACTTCGTATTGATCCTAATCAGTTGGGCATGATATTTTCTTTGACTCATTTTCAGCCATGCCAAAATATTGGGGTCTTTTGGCTACATCCATACCCTCCTTTGTCATAAAGATGTATGGAAATTGCCTTTCAGATGTCAACCATACAATGCATTTATGTTCTCCATGGACAAGCAATAGTGCCAAGTTGATTTGTTCCATTTGCAGACTTCTTGTTCACCTGTATGATTAAAAAAAATTTTTTTTTCAGAGATACGTCGTAGAAATTTGCCTCACCGGGTCCACACCAACCATCAGTTACCCATTCACACTAGTTCTATGTTATCCCACTTTCACATCCACTCCCTACACAGTAGGGGTAATTTTACAGAAGCCAATTAACCTACAAACCCGCACATCTTTAGGATGTGGGAGGAAACCAGAGCATCCGGGTGAACCTACGTGGTCACAGGGAGAACGAGCAAACTGCACACAGATAACACCGGAGGTCAGGACTGGACTCGGGTCTCTGGCGCTGTGACGCTGTAGCTCTACCAGCTGCGCCACCATGCTGCTATTGAACCAATCAGCATAATGAAGGGTCTACAATATTTTTTAAATATTACTGAGCAAGTAGAACATGCATCTTGGTAAATGTAACAACATTAGCACATATTGGACAGGTCTGCACCAATACTAAGATCATAAAGATCTATGGTTTAAGAAAGAACTGCAGATGCTGGAAAAATTGAAGGTAGGCAAAAATGCTGGAGAAACTCAGCGGGTGAGGCAGCATCTATGGAGTGAAGGAATAGGTGACGTTTCGGGTCAAGACCCTTCACCTATTCCTTCACTTCATAAATGCTGCCTCACCCGCTGAGTTTCTCCAGCCTTTTTGTCTACAAAGATCTATAGGATCAGTAAAGACCCAGGTTTGATCCTGACTACGGATGCTGTCTGCACGGAGTTTGAACGTTCGCCCTGTGACCGCATGGGTTTTCTCCGGGTGCTCCAGTTTCCTCCCACACTCCAAAGACGCGCAGGTTTGTAGGTTAATTGGTTTCGGTAAAATTGTCCGTGGTAGGTAGGGTAGTGCTAGTGTGGGGCGATTGCTGGTCGACGCGGACTCGGTCAGTCGAAGGGCCCGTTTCCACGCTGTATCTCTAAAGTCTAAAGTCTAAAATCATGGCTGAACCAATCCCTTGGTTCCGTTCATGTATAAAAAGATTCTCCAAAGAGGCCAATTACTCTTGAAGATATTGTTCTGGACCAGGAAAGAGACCAATTGCAGCTTGATCTCTATTCCTTGCTTTGAGCCCTAATTCCTAAACTTTATATGGAATGTAGTTAGATTAAAATAATACATCTGCTTTCTTTTGATCAGCTGATGATTGGCTTACTGTATTAACGTAATGGAAGATGACCTCTTAAACCATCATTTTATTTTTGTTTGTATTCTCAGCGATACGTCGATGGAGGAATTACAGATAATTTACCTCAGTATAAACTCAAGAACACAATTACTGTGTCTCCCTTTGCTGGAGAAAGTGACATCTGTCCTCGGGATTGCTCCAGCAACATGCATGAGTTGAGAATAACGAATACCAGCATCCAGTTCAACCTGCAGAACATGTACCGCCTTTCCAAGGCCTTATTTCCTCCTGACCAAGAGGTAAGCACAAATGGAAGAAGCCGCAAAGTGCTGGAGTAGTTCAGTGGGGCAGGCAGCAGCATCTCAGGTGAAGATAGATAGCCGATGCTTTGGGTCTGGACCCTTCTTCAGACTGATTGTAGGGAAGGAGGGGGGAAAGAAAACTGAAAGAGTAGGGTGCAGGACAAAATATAGAAATGCAGATTTATACCAACTATAGATACAAAGCACTGGAGTAACTCAGCGGCTCAGGCAGCATCTCTGGAGTAAAATAATAGGTGACGTTTTAGGTCGGGACCCTTCTGAAGGCTGAGGAAGGGTCTCGACCTAAAATGTCACCTATCCATTTTCTGCAGAGATGCTGCCTGACCCGCTGAGTTACTCCAGTACTTTGTATCTTTTAGGGGAAGGACAAAGCCTGGCAGGTACTAGGCTGACACAGGTGAGGGGGTTATTTGATGGGCAGATGGTTGGACAAAGGCCAGCGATGGTGTGAGACAAAAGATTGTGAAGCGAGTTGTGAAGCTCGAAGAAGGAATGTAGGTGGAAATGGAGGAGGAGGGGAGAAATAGATGAGACTTCGGTTGGGGCACAGAGGAGTGGAATGGGGGGGAGGGGGGGCACTAGTGTCAAGAACAGGCACTGTAATAATTTAAAAGCCAAGATTGACGACATCTTTCCGATTATAGTCGAATTACCGGAGTCAGGCAGATTTCACTTCCACAGATGGTTTCTGCAATCTCAACATCAATAGATTGCCAGTGGCCAGGAGACTCAACTCACTTCTTACCAACCATCATGAACACATGATACCCAGAACAAATGCATTTGGTTTTAACTTTGATTGTAAAATTGAACTGAGATGGATGAACAGACAGGCAGTAGAGTTTCTTCTACTTTCTTTATCAGATTTCCATGCATTAAAGATGCTTTTACTAGATTTTAGCTGCAGTGTCCAATTCATGTTTCATAATATGCTTATTCAATATCTTGAAATTATGTAAAGATCCATGCAAATTGTTAATTGAAATGCTTGATTTTAGCATCAATTATTAAATTCAGTATATTTTAATGTGTTGGACAGGTGATGCGGGATATGTGTAAGCAGGGATACAGTGATGCCCTTGACTTTCTCAAGAGGAACGGTGAGAATGGATTATTGCTTACCAACTATACTCTATAAGTGTGCAATTACTGTATATCTGCCACTTGTACGGTGTCTACTTTAAACCCATTACAGGGGCGTTCGGTAATATTGGATTTAACTTTTAGAAGCAGATATAAATGTTAGGTATCACATGCCTTACAGGACAGTAGTTTTAGTGAATCTGAACAAATTTGAGAATTCAACTGTGTAGGAAGGAACTGTGGAGGCTGATTTAAACCAAAAATAGACACAAAGTGCTGGAATAACTCAGCGGGACAGGCAGCCTCTCTGGAGGAAAGGAAGAAGGATCTCGACCTGAAACGTCACCCATTCCTACTATCCAGAGATGCTGCCTGTCCCGTTGAGTTACTCCAGCACTTTGTGTCTATCTTGAGAAATTAACTATTTTTTAAAAGAGATTATAGGAATAGTAAAACAGTCTTCACAGGCAATCGGAGCAGAGAGATCTTTTGTTGTAAGGTTTTGATGTGTTAAAGATCTGGTAAATGCTAATGCTGATTTATACTCCTGTCCCAGCCAGATTTTCCCAGTACAGATGTTAAAGAATAGCAACGCGTCAGATCTTCGCCTCAATCCGATTATAATAAATACACATCCAAACACCACTAAATACAAACATGCAGATTTATTCTGCCATTTTTGTTATCTTCCCCAACATGTCGTTGAAATGTAGCATTTGTTTGCACCACTTAATGCTTCTTCAAAGCAGCAACAGCCGTGGCATGATCCGCTTTGCCTCTTGTCTCTGGAAGTGTCTCGAAAGTCTCCCGAATTGAAGCTCCAGCACTGTACAATAGCAATGCTCTCTGTCATGTGATCTGCACCATTATCCCATCGGAAACAGTCCTAGGCTGTCCGCGTAGGCATCAAATCCATCTGACCATTCTTCACCCCCATCTCAAAAGATATGATTCCTTCACTTATTCCCAAATCCCACATGGTTCCAGATGGTAATTCCAGCATTGATTTAAACCATCCCTTTATGTGCCCACAAGGTCAAAATGAGCAGGCATTTGCATACAGACCATGTTGTGTGAGCATATGTGGAGTCAAATGTCAGAGGCAGCTATAAGTTTGCTTTCTGTAGGTCTAGTGTGATCAAACAAGGTTGTCCAATTATTGCTCCCTTTGTATATCGCCCAGACCAAAATACTGTATGTAGGAAGGTCAATAGATATGTTGAATTTTGCCTTTTTCACTCCATGCATAAATATATGTGTTATCATCTTGATTTAGTTAGACATATGTAAGATGTGGATGAAGCATCATATTCTTGCTTTGGCCACAATACTTGTTTCATTGATGAAAGGATTTCTCACCTTCGAGTACAGGCACTATCAGTACATGGTTTTTGTCCTATTCGGATTACATAAATTATTAGTTTTCAGTCTATAAGGTATTACATGGTTTCAATGGTATTACATGGTTTCAATTGTGTTCATTGTGGAGTGACCCAACTTGGTCTTGTCGAAGACCATTTGTAATCGGCTCCTTATTCAGACTATCACAGTCTGGGTAGAATTCTCCTTGGGCTGGGAGGGATGGACGGTAATTCTATCATTGGAGAGAGAGGAAGGAGAGAGAGAGAGGAGAGAGAGCAAGAGAGAGAGAGAGAGAGTCAGTCAAAACCTCTTGTAACAAACGCCAACGTACCACTCTCTTTCCTAGTTGCTTGCTTTACCTGCACGCTAGCCCGCAAGCATTCCTGTACAAGGGCATCCAGGTTCCACTCATTATACCTGGCACCATTTATAACATAGAACTCACAGGAGCACAGCACAGGAACTGGCCCTTCTACCCACAATCCGTCCCTACATGATGCCAGGTTAAACTAATCTCCTCTGCCTGCATAAGATTCCTATCCTTATTTCTATTTTCTCTACCTTGCATTTTTCCATTTTGTGATGGTTTCGTCCATTCATGAAGTTTGTCTATGGATCCCAGCAGTTTTTTTTAATACCCTTTTGACAGCCTACATTGCTTTGTATCATTGGGGAATGTAGATGAATTACACCCTGTACCATCATCCAAATCAATGATATTGAAGATTGCTTTTTTTTAAAACGTTTTTATTTTTATGCCCACATTGTGCAGCTTTGTTGAACCGGCCACAGCCTTTGTGCAGCCTTGCTCAGCCTGCCCCACAGGACGATCATGATGAAGATGATGAAGAAGAAGTAGGAATGGAAACAGCAGAGGCAAATCAAATGGAGGTCAAAGGTGGTTTGAACAAGAATAATGACGAGATTCTGGAGCACCTGCCGCCACGGCTTCACCAAGGTGAGCATCATTCAGCGTGAGCGGATTGAATGGTCAAACAGGTGTGTGTCTATCTTCGGTGTAAACTATGTCTGCAGCTCTTTCCTACTCAAGTAACTTATTGTAGTCAGTTAACCTACCAGTCTATCTTTGAGAAGCGGGGGGGGGGGGGGGGGCCGAAGTACCAGGTGAAGCCTCACCGGCTGGTTGGGAGAACATCACAAAGTCCATGCATAAACTACCCAAAGATGAAGATCGAACACAGGTCATTGTAGTTTGGAGGCGGCGGCACTAACTGCTCTCACAACCGCGTTGCCATTAGCTTCAGTTGAACGGATTTGCTTCTTCCAGTACCCAAGGCCAATTGGCCATTCTTTGACCTTGGGGGGGGGGGGGGGCGCAGTGGCGCAGCGATAGAGTTGATGCCTTACAGCACCAGAGACCCTGGATTGATCCTGATTATGGATGCTGTCTGTACGGAGCTTGTACGTTCTCCCTGTGACCGCGTGAGTTTTCTCTGGGAGCTCCGGTTTCCTCCCACACTCCAAAGACATGCAGGTTAATTGGCTTTGGTAAAAGATGTAAATTGTCCCTAATGTATACGATTGTGCAAGTGTACGGGGTGATCGTTGGTCGGCGCGGACTCAGTGGGCCCAAGGGCTGTTTCAGCGCTGTATCTCTAGTCTCCAGTCTTTTAATGAAAGACTGTAAATTTATTCCCTATTGAGACACAATTAAATTGTGCGTTCACTGGGGGCTAATTAAAAATGGTCAGATTTAGCTCATTCCTAAATTCCGAAACCACTGCAGATGATTTCATTCAGGCATAAATCAAGTCAAGAGTGTTTTATTGTCATACGTCCCAGGCAGAACAATGAAATATATCATAGACGCAAAATGCCAGAGTAACTCAACGGGCAGCATCTCTGAAGAGAAGGAATGGGTGACATTTTGGGTCGAGACCTTTCTTCAGACTGAAGAATCAGATCAGTCTAAAGAAGGGTCTCGACCCGAAATATCACCCATTCCTTCCCTCCAGAGATGCTGCCTGTCGTGTTGAGTTACTCCAGCATTTTGTGTCTATGAGTCTATATGATGATGTATTTTAATTGCAAGGTGATTTGATTTTTCTATATCACTGATCTTTTCCCTCAGCACTAATTGAAGCGTGCGCTGAAAAAAGGAGTTTGCACACCAACTTTTCAAACCTGCTGCCTGTCCGCTTACTCTCTGCCATGATGCTGCCATACACCTTGCCCGTGGAATCAGCAGTTTCATTCACTGTAAGGTATGTTTGAATTTCTGCTGCTCTCCAGGCTCATCAGGACTATCCTGCTCATGAGATATCGCCAAAGGTTTACACACACGGAACTGCAGATGCTGGTTTACAAAAATAAAAGACACAAAGTGCTGGAGTAACTTAGCAGGTCAGGCAGCATCTCTGGAGAACATGGATAAGTGACGTTTTCTATTCGGGATGGGCAGTAAAGGTTTGTTTGGCCCTTATCCAACACATTCTCCAAGTAGATCACCATTGATGTCCAGTTAAAATAAAGAGACTACACAGGAACAGCCTATTTGATCCACAATATCTATGCTGAACATGATGCCAAATTGATCTCATACTCCTGCCTGCATGTGATTCATATACCTCTATTTCCTGCAAATCCACGTGCCAATTTAAAATCTTCTTAAATGCCACTATAGTATTTGCTTCAACCGCCATCCCTGATAGACCATTCTAAGTACTTACCACTCTCAATGTAAATAAACTTTCCCCCCCTCTCACCTTAAAGCTTAAAGGGCCTGTCACACGGGCATGCGACTCCATGCGGCAAGCGCGACCTAACCGCAAGCGGGGGCCGCGAGGAGGTCGAGTGAGCCCCGTACAGGGCCGGTCCCACCAGCATGCGGCTGCATGCGGCAAGCGCTACCAAATCGGAAGCGGGGGCCGCGCGGAGGTCGAGTGACGTCAAGACGGTGCGTACGGCGATGAGGCGGTGCGCACAGCCTCGATGCATCTGACGTCGAGGCGGCGCGCACGGCCTCGATGCGGCTGCGGAGCGGCAGGCTGTTGCCGCACGGAATTTTTGAACAGTGTCAGTTTTTCGGAGCCCCGCGCGATGTTGGGACCAGCTCCGCACAACTCCATACGGCTCCGGCGATCGAAGTGGGACCGGCCCCGTGACCTCCGCGCGGCCCCCAGCACGGCCCCCGATTGTGGTTAGGTCGCGCTTGCCGCATGGAGTCGCATGCCCGTGGGACAGGCCCTTAAGATTCTTTCTACTCTATCTACTTGTGTTGCTACTTTCAGAGGACTGTGGACTTGCATCCCAAGATCCCTCTATACATCATTGGTGTTAAGTGTCCTGCCATTAACTGAACTTTCCACTTACATTTGACCTCCTGAAGTGCAACACTTCAAGCTTGGCTGGATTGAACTCCATCTGCCATTTCTCCACCCATATCTGTAAATGACCTATATCTGTGAGAATAATGAAAGGCCTAGCTAGAGTGGATATGGAGAGGATGTTTCCAGTAGTGGGAGAGTCGAGGACCAGAGGATACAGCCTCAGAATAAAAGGACGTACCTTGCGAATGGAGATGGGCAGGAATTTTTTCAACCAGAGGGTGGTGAATCTGTGGAATTCTTTGCCACAGACGCCTGTAGAGGCCAAGTCATTGGGTATTTTTAAAACAGGGATTGACAGGTTCTATCAAATAGCGGAGCAGACTCGATGAGCTGAATGGCCTAATTCTGCTCCTACATCTTATGAACTTCATCCTGCAGTATTCATTGACAGCCTTCCTCACTGCCCACAACACCACCAACTTTTGTGACATCTGCATACTTACTAACAAACTTATCTACATTTTCATCCAAGTGATTGGTATAATATACATATAATCGGTCACAGAACTCCAGCTGGAATGACACCCTCCCACCATATCCTCTGTCTTCTATGGGTAAGACAGTTCTAAATCAAACTACCGTCACCATGGATCTCATACATCTTAATCTTCCGGATCCGCCTACGAAGAGGGACCTTGTCAAATGCCTTAATGAAGTCCATGTAGACACCTCTACTGCTCTACCACCATCAATCACCTGTTTCACCGCTTCAAGAAACCTCACTCACGTTTGTAAGACATGATCTGTCCCCACACAAACCAACTCAACTCAACAAATGTTCCTAATTAGCCCATTCTCTTCTAAATGCGAGTTAATCTCATCTCAAAGAATCCTGTCCAATAGCTTCCCTACACTGTTGTGAGGCTCACCACCCTATAATTTGCTGGATTGTTATCTATTTCCGTTTTTGAACAAGGGAACAATGTCGGCTACTTTCCAATCCTGCGCAGCATGCCTGTGGCTAGAGAGGATCATTGTCACGGCCATAGCAATCTCCTCTCTCGCGTCTCTCAATAACCAGGGATAGATCCCTTCAGACCCTGGGGACATCCATCTTCACATCACCCAACACCGCTCTCTTCTTGATCATGAAATGTCGTAGCATATTAGTGTACCCCTCACTAATCTCGCTATCCTCCATGCCCTTCTCATTGGTGAATACTGCTGCAAAGTACTATTTTAATACCTCACCTACATTTATCTAACTCCAAGCATAATTTCCCTCCTTTATGCTTGAGCAGTCCTACCCTCTCCCTAGTTACCCTCTTTTTTAATGGCCATATAAAATGCCTTGGGAGATAGATCAGCCGAGATTGAATGGCGTAGACTTGATGGGCTGAATGGCCTAATTCTGCTCCTATCACTTATGAACGTATTCTCTTTAATCCAACGTGCCAAAGACATTTCATGGCCCCTTCCAATCCATCTAATTCTCCTTTATGTTCCTCAACGTCCCTGTCGGATTTCACCTTCCTAATCCTTACATGAGTTGTTTTTTTTCATTTTGGCCAAATTTATAACTTCTCTCTTCTTCCAAGGTTCCCTCACCTTGTCATCTTTGTTCCTTCTCCTTACCAGAATATGCCATTCCTGAATTTGATTAGCTGGACTTGAAATGATTCCCATGTGTCAGATGTGAATTTAACAAATAACAGCTGCTCTCAATTAATTCTCCCTAGCTCCTGCCTAATAATGTTGTAATTTTAAACAGTATTTATTCATTCATTTCTCTGGATTTGGCTGCAGCTGGCAAGGGCAGGTTTTGCTGTCTATCCTTAACTGCCCTTAAGATGGCAGTGGTGAGCTTCCATCCTGGAACACTGCAGTCCTTCTTGTGAAGGTGCTTCCACTGTGCCTTTGGGTAGTGGGCAGGACTACATACGGAATATCCACTCTGTCATTATTTAAAATACTGATGATGTGTCCGTGGGAATTTAATTTATCTTGTCTTCACTTTTGATAGAATCCTGGAATGGTTGCCTGATCTCCCAGAGGACATTGACTGGATGAAAGATCAGATCGCTAATGTCTTGTGGTACTTTGTCAAGAATGCCAAGGCAAAATTGGGACATCATCTTTCCACAAGGTATAGAAACAAGGAACTGCGGATGCTGGTTAATACACAGAAGGATACAAAGTTGCAAATAGGACTGGGATAGAACACATTACATTCTAAGAGCCCTTTCTTATCCAAAAGCAGTGATAATTTGTGTTAAATATTTGATCGTCTGCCTCTCACAGGAAGCCAAAGCCAGTTATAGTGCTAGCTTGGTTGGGATCGCACTTTATACTCATCTAATTATTTCCCTTACATTATCCTGTTAGTCATTGCACTGTGCCTAGTACAGTGGCTAATTTAATATGCTTTCATTGTAGGAAGGAACTGCAGATGCTGGTTCATACCGAAGATAGGCACAAAATATGGGAGTAACTCAGTGGGTCAGGCAGCATCTCTGGAGAAAAGGAATAGGTGACGTTTTGGGTCAGAACCTTTCAGATGACAACAGATGACCTCAGGAAGGGTCAGTCAACAATGGGCCATTGTGAACTCCACCGTTCAGGGCCTGTCCCACGGGCATGCGACTCCATGCGGCAAGTGCGACCTAACCGCAAGTGGGGGCCGCGCGGAGGTCGAGTGATCCCCGTACAGGGCCGGTCCCACCAGCATGCGGCAAGCGCTAGCAAATCGGAAACGGGGGCCGTGCGGAGGTCGAGTGACGTCAAGACGGTGCGTACGCCGGCGAGGCAGTGCGCACGGCCATTGAGGCGGTGCGCACGGCCTCGATGCGGCTGCTTCCGGCGTCGAGGCAGTGCGCACGGCATCGATGCGGCTGCGGGGTGGCAGGCCATTGCCGCACGGAATTTTTGAACTGTCAGTTTTTCGGAGCCCCGCGCGATGTCGGGACCAGCTCCGCACAACTCCATACGGCTCCGGTGATCGAAGTGGGACCAGCCCCGCGACATCTGCGCGGCCCCGCACGGCCCCCGCTTGCGGTTAGGTCGCGCTTGCTGCATGGAGTCACATGCCCGTGGGACAGGCCCTTTCCTGAGATGATCTGTTACCGGCCCTGTTTTGTGTTCATCTTTAATATGATTTCTGCTTTGCTCACTGTGGAGAAATAAGGAACTGTAGATGCTGATTTAAAAAAAGATATAAAGTGCTGGAGTAACTTTATCTCTGGAGAACATGGATAAGTGCATTTTGGATCGGGACTCTTCTTCAGACTGAAATATCATCTATACATGTTCTCCAGAGATAGACACAGTTCTCCAGACATGTTCTCCAGAGATAGTCCTCTCAGCTAACTTATCATTTGAGATCAACCCTGGAACTGTTTAACCTGCATGAGAAAGGATCTCACTGAGGGGTGTGTTACACCATAGAGCTGTGTTGGGGGAAGTTGCACCTTTAAATGTACATATCATCTACAATATATAGGATAGGGCATCTGGAGGGCGGGCTCGGACCTGGGGGCGCAGTTGGATTCATGGGAGGAGGTCTTGGAGGGGAGGATGCTCTTCGAACTGCAGAGCATCTTGGACAATACAGCTCAACCCCTCCATGACACACTGGTTAACATGAGGAGTACCTTCAGCAACAGACTGGTTCCACCAAGATGCAGCACAGAATGCCACAGGAGATCCTTATTCCCTGTGGCTATCAAACTGTACAACTCCTCCCCCTTCTGTCTTGTGGTAGACTTACTCCTTCCCCTCCTCCCCAATCTTTGCAAATCCCCAATTCTTTCCACTCCTCACTTTAGTTTCATGTTTCATGTATCTTGTGTTTTATGACTGATGGCCGATCAATTTCTCTCCTGGGATACATAGAGTTCTATCATATTGTATCACATCGTATGCTCCTGCATTAAATATCTTGAAATAATTTTGTTTAAATATCTTTTAAAATATCTTTTAAAGTATTTTTTTCAAATGTTCTTTTTAAATGTTCTTTTTAAAATATCTTTAAAAAATATCTTTCAGTATTTAAATGATTGGCATCTACTCATTTTGCCTGCTCCCCTCTGTTTCAGGTTGCAATACAGCACAAGGCTACAAAAGACCCAAAGCCTTCTCATACCACCAACGCCGTCTGCCAGTTCTCTCCGGCAATGGATCCGAAGCAATACTTCGGTGAACGATCTCATTCTGAAATGTGAACAGTACCAACGGCACCTGTGGCCCAGCATGCCCCTCGTCAACTGGAAACTCCAGGCCTCCACATGCCAACAGGACCTGGATCCTGGCTTAGAAATGAAACCATCACCTGCTTCTCCATAGAAACCAGACTGAACGTCAGAAGGGGCAACCTTACTCACACAGCAAGCACCTCTTACTGAAAGTATCATATATTCCAGCGAGTTTCATTTAACACATACAGCTTGTACAGATTTCTCTTATATATCAAAGGGTGGCACGGTGGCGCAGTGGTAGAGTTGCAGCCTTACCGCGCCAGACACTTGGGTTTGATCCTGACTATAGATGCTGCCTGTGCGGAGTTTGCACGTTCTCCCTGTGACTGCGTGGGTTTCTCCGGTTGCTCTGGTTTCCTCCCACATTCCAAAAACATGCAGGTTTGTAGGTTAATTGGCTTCTGTAAATGCAAATTGCCCCTAGTGCGTAACATAGTGCTAGTGTATGGAGTGATCACTGGTCGGCACGGACAGTGTGGGCCTGTTTCCATGCTGTATCTCTAAAGTCTAAAGTAAATCAACATGACATCTGTTTCAAAAGCAGTGGAATGACATGAGGCACTTATGAAGAACACATCTTCCAGTTGAACACATTATTCTCAATTAATCATTTCCACAGAGTTTATTGGGATGCACACTTCTCTGTT
Source organism: Malacoraja senta (assembly GCA_038087875.1). Taxonomy (NCBI): domain Eukaryota; kingdom Metazoa; phylum Chordata; class Chondrichthyes; order Rajiformes; family Rajidae; genus Malacoraja; species Malacoraja senta. Next base: position 30,542,741 of record CM075979.1, read on the forward strand.
TCAGTAGTGCAAGACCTAGATTGTGGTAATTGTTTATTTAATATCTTTCTTACCTTTCGAAACATGAATTTAAATGATACAAAGTTTTTCTTTATATTTAGCCATGAAATTAGTTTGGTAAAAATATATTTAGGTGAACTATAGAAACATAGAAACATAGAAATTAGGTGCAGGAGTAGGCCATTCGGCCCTTCGAGCCTGCACCGCCATTCAATATGATCATGGCTGATCATCCAACTCAGTATCCCGTACCTGCCTTCTCTCCATACCCTCTGATCCCTTTAGCCACAAGGGCCACATCTAGCTCCCTCTTAAATATAGCCAATGAACTGGCCTCGACTACCCTCTGTGGCAGAGAGTTCCAGAGATTCACCACTCTCTGTGTGAAAAAAGTTCTTCTCATCTCGGTTTTAAAGGATTTCCCCCTTATCCTTAAGCTGTGACCCCTTGTCCTGGACTTCCCCAACATCGGGAGCAATCTTCCTGCATCTAGCCTGTCCAACCCCTTAAGAATTTTGTAAGTTTCTATAAGATCCCCTCTCAATCTCCTAAATTCTAGAGAGTATAAACCAAGTCTATCCAGTCTTTCTTCATAAGACAGTCCTGACATCCCAGGAATCAGTCTGGTGAACCTTCTCTGCACTCCCTCTATGGCAATAATGTCCTTCCTCAGATTTGGAGACCAAAACTGTACGCAATACTCCAGGTGTGGTCTCACCAAGACCCTGTACAACTGCAGTAGAACCTCCCTGCTCCTATACTCAAATCCTTTTGCTATGAACTATGGAGCTGAATTTAGTTTATGAATTGAATCTTTAAAGGGAATTGTGAGTTTTCATAAGGGAAAAAATCGGCAATGGAAACCCAAAGACAAACCTAATCTCATTAAAAAATATATATATATTTGTAGATGGAGGGGTCATTTATACAAAATGATTTGTTTCTACAGGAGATGGCATTATAATTTTCACTGTAAGTCGATTGGCCTCTAAATTGCCTCGAGTGTGTAGGGAGAGGATGTGAAAGTGCAATAACATAGAACTAGTGTGAATGGGCGATCGATAGTTGGTATGGGCTCGTTGGGCCAAAGGGCCTGTTGCTATGCTGTATCTTTCAATCAATCAAACCACTTATACGCCAGATCAATGCAATTCTCCACTACTTCCTTTTCATTTGGAACTGCTACTGTGGAGTATTTAAAATGCATCTTGATATCCTTTTGTTTCAAGTCTTGTTTTTTAACCTTTTGAATATATTTGATGTTAAGAATTTTGCTGTTTAAAAAAAAAAGTTTAGCTGTATATATTTATGTTATTTCCATAAGATTTTTTAATGTAATGTTCTTTGACCACTCAATTCATACATCAAACTATGGTTTATTTTTAAGGATATTTTATTTCTGATCCACTATTTTTACGTTTTAAGACTCCGTTATCTATATTCGTTAGCTCTTCAGGTTGTAACTTTCAGCTTCTAAGTTTGTGAATGCGCATAATCTGTTATCGTAGAATAAAAGGTAATATTAACAGCCAAAGTCAACACAAGTAGCCAAAAGCAAAGCAATTCCCCACTACATCGTGACAGCCAAGACCAACAAGAGGTCACCGCCCCACCTCGTCCTTGTTTAGAGCACCAAAGTAGGAGAAAGGGAAAAGAAGAAATACACAAGGACATATCTTGAAAGTTTATTTTAGAAGTGAGAATGGATGGAGTTCAGCAGAAGTGGATGGGGATCAAACTGTGGCAGTATCATATCAGGAGCTTGTTATTTGACCAGCCTGCGCTTCAGAAATTCCACCTTAATGAATGAAATGGGCTTCTTGAAATCCTTTTGTTTAAAATCTTGTTTTTTAACAAGATTTTGTACTGCTTCCCTGTCCTGTGATGTAATTTTACTTTGAACCTCAACACACATCCATTATCATTGACCATTGTAATTCACTGGGTAGTTATAAAAAGGCAGGTCTCTCTGTTAAGTTATTCTACTTTTAAAAATTATAATCCTTGCATGCTAATACATGAGCCTGAGAGCGAAGAATGGTCTTGTAAGCATACTATTTTTAAAAAAGTGTTAACTTGTACTTGAGGCACTATTACCCAGAAAATTCATCCCTAGTCAATACTGCACACTGTATAGTATTGAGGGCACATGGTAAAGGGTCTCTGAAATTCAAATCCCATTGAAGTTGGTGGAGTTGCAGCACCAAAGTGACACTGCTGTTCAAGGATGAATTTCTAGTTTCAGGTATTTCACAGATATTCATTTCCTCATCTAGAACTGTGGGGAATCCAGTATAAGGGCAGCACAGTGGTACAGAGGGTTGAGCTGCTGCCTCACAGCGCCAGAGAACCACGTTCCAACCTGTCCTCGGGTGCTGAGTGTGTGGAGTTTGTGGGCTTCCTCCGGGTGCTCCGGTTTCCTCCCACTTCCCAAAGACGTCGGGTTTGTTGGTTAATTGGTCTCTGAAACTGTCCCTAATGTGCAGTGGATGAGTAAGTGGGATAACATAGAACTAGTGTTCAAAGGTCTGTGCTGACTCGGTGGGCCAAAAGGCTTGTTTCCATGTTGTACCTCTAAACTGAACTAAACTAAACTAGATTAATATGCTGATCCAATTATCATTGGCATTGCTATTTGGTTTATTGGGCATTTGAAAGTGAAAAATGGTGGACAGTGTGATCTCCAAAACATAATTGATTAAAGTAATGTGGCTCTTCTCAATTATGTTCCTTCTGCCTTGAGACTTTTTCAGTACTTCACTAAGGAATTAACAAATGATTTATTGTAGAGCCTTTACTTTATGCCATTGTGAAAGAGTAGCCTAAATTTACTGTGTAGGAAAGAAATGCAGATGCTGGTTCAACCCAAAGATAGGCACAAAAAGCTGGAGCAACTCAGCGGGTCAAGCAGCATCTCCGGAGAAAAGGAATAGGTTACGATTCGGACTTCAGAGATGCTGTCTGACCCGCTGAGTTGCTCGAGTTTTTTGTGTCTATCTTCAGTCTAAATTGACACCCTTGTTACCGATTTTCGATCTTTACACCCACTCAACTACTTGGCTGAAATTTGTAACTAATTGAAATTTGTAACAAAAATGAAGAGTACAACCAGCCCTGATTGTACAAACTCAGTGTGGGGTTATAGGAGTGAATTGCCAATCTGCCGCCAGTAACAAATTGGCAATTGGTATCAACCAGCATCTGCAGTTCCTTTTTATTACATTATGGAAGACATTACAGCTCATTCGAAACGTAGATATACCACCTTATATATATTATAAATTAAAATATTCTACCTGTGTACATTACAATATTATAAGAGTTTTAAAAGATGTTAATTTTTATGCTCAAATTGTATAGAGTGTACATAGCTTTCATTCTAAAATATATAGATTCCACAAAATTGCCAATTATATTTTTCTGAAAGGAGAATTGATGAGTTATTTAAGCTCATTGTACTTATTTAAGTAAGATTGCATTGTTTTTAGCGAGGAGGTTAGTATTTAAAATTGTAATCATAGATTGTACGGTTGAGATGCAGAGCAAATGAGAGAGGGGTTGTACTTTGTGGAAGGTCTAAGGGTGATGATACTTTGAAGAAGTTCTCCTCCTCTCTCCGACGAATGTTCTGCAACACCCTCTCCCTGCTCCCCCTCTGTGATTCCTGCTCTCCAGCTCTGCTTTGATCTGTCATTTTCACACCTTACCCATCCATACCTCTAGTCTCCTCCCCCGACTCTCAGTCTGAAGAAGAGTCTCAATCCAAAACGTCACCCATTCCTTCTCTCCCGAGCTGCTGCCTGTCCAACTGAGTTCCTCCAGCATTTTGTGTCTATCTTCGATGATATTGAAGTAAGATATCTCCTGTCATTTCCCTGTAGGCACAGAGCTGATTGTGGGGTCGGGGTAACCACTATGCTAACAGTCCAATGGCATCTCATGGGCAGCCATGTGTGAATTAAAGTAAATGCTGGCAAGTTATTCAGCGCTGAAGGCAATGCCGGTGAAATTCTCACAGGTGCATTTCACAGGAGAGTCACTGGATAGCGCTCTAGTGTCGACACCCTGACTTCCTTTGCCTCCCTGAGGCCATTTGGAATACAGCAAATATATTGCCTGTCGTTAGCTAAACTGGTCACCCAATCACCAAATATAACTCTCTCTGTTCCTCTCAGCTCTGTTTTGTTAACACTGTATGATATCTCTGTTATGTCTGAATTAATTACGAGCAAACAATGTAATTCTATTTACCACCACTTCATGATTTACCATTTCAACTTACTTATCAGCTCTGATAGAAAACAACACCTGATTACAGTTAGGAAATGCCTAGTGAATGAGTCTGTGATGATGGATAATTTGCTTATGTTCTGTTGTGATCTCAATAGGTTAATTAAAAGTAAATGAAAACAAAGAGATGTCAGACAAGGGACATTGCTGTTATTGTCCACATTATGAATCCCCTGCTGCATTGGTTTATAAGCTTACATGCAGTTACTTTCTGTGTTCTACCATTGCTTAACTGGCTAAAATTATCTGATTGAAAATAATAATAGGAATCACTATAATTTGCATTATGCTGCAGTTCATGTTGTATGTTTTGATTGATAATTACATGCAACTTTGTAATCTATTCAGTGAAGAAGATTTTCACTAAGATGCGACTGCTTAAACAAAAGACCATTTTGTGTTTTCCAAAACTTATTTTGCTATAAAATAATACTGATTCTGTATCCTTGTGTAAGAAAAATGACTGGATAATAAATATATCATAACAAGTGCACTTACTAAGAAAGAGATACCTGGTTTAAAAAAATTGTAATGCTGTGGTTTTGCACTAATTTACGAAGGATGTAGAATTTGGTAGGATTTTGGTTTTGAACATGTATCTCTGTATTCTCACACAAACCCATCCCGCAAATCCCATGGGATTACTGGGCAAAGTCGAGTGGTTAGTTGGACTGAGTGTACGTCTGATAGAAATGAGCAAAATAATGAGAGGTCTTAATCGAGCAAATAGGGGGAAATACTTCTAGCTGGAGAATGGGTAGCTGGACTTATCTCAAAGTACAGTCACAGTTAGAAAAAAAAGTTCTGTACAAGTGCTTGGACAATGAGGGAATTAATATACATGGTAAGTTTAGGGATCGAAACAAATACATTGTTGAAAAGGCTAAAGGAAAGGGTTACGACATACACTCTGTATATGGGATTATATTTCAGTCTTCACCCTGTGGCTGTGTTTGTGCAGAGCAGATCCCTGGTCCTTAATCCCCATCTGATCTTTTAATGGAATACATATTGGTGGAAGTTAAGAGTTGGTTACTTGTTCCACCAGATCACACTCCAGGCAGTGAAGACTGAAACCTGCAGCTTAATTTTCTTCACGACTTGCCATCCCTTTCAATTAAAGTGCGGCTTGAACATTCTGCTCAGTTGTTGATGGTGTTGCCTTGTAAATCAATGAGTTAAAGATCTGATATTTCTCCCGCTATCAATGCACCATTTAAGTAATCCAGTATTCCCCAGAATCGTTTCAAGGTCAGTTTATTGTCGCATGTACCAATTAAGTTACAGTGAAATTTGAGTTACCATACAGCCATACTGAGTGAAAAGCAAAATAAAAGTTAACATAAACATCCATCACAGTGGATTCCACGTTCCTCACTGTGATGGATGGCAATAAAGTTCAATCTTCCTCCTCTTGTTCTCCCACGGTCGGGGCAGTCAAACCATCCGCAGTCGGGGCAATCAAAGCCCCCGCAGATGACGATTGAAGCCCCCGTCGGGGTGATCGAAACTCCCTCGTCGGGGCGGTTGAAACTCTCTCCGCAGCATGGAGCTCCCGAATCGGCCTCTTCTTACCAGAGACCGCGGGCTTCAACATGTTAAAGTCTACAGGCCCCACGGTTGGAACTTCGATCCCCGGCAAAGGGATCGCAAGCTCCGTGATGTTAAAGTCCCGCGGACTCCCACGGTTTGGAGTGCCAGGTCGGTCACCAACTCCGCGATGTTAGGCCGCAGTGGGGACAGAGATACGATATGGAAAAAAATCTAATCTCCGTCGAGGTAAGAGATTGAAAAAAAGTTTCCCCCAATCCCCCTCCCCCCACCCCACACCCCACCTAAAACAAACCAAGGAACACTAAAACATACTTTTAACACATACTAAAAATAACAAAAATAACTGTTGGCGAGGCAGCCACCACTCGCTTCTATAAATATACTTCTATTTATTTCACTCTCTGTATGGCAGCAATCATCATTCAATAGTGAGCCATATAAAGGTGTGACTAAATCCTGATCAAAGATGTCAGTTGTATGACAGATGCATCCTGAATGACAATGAATGATGAGAAGTGCGGAGGTATACAATACCCAGATAGGAAGGACATAGATTGACTTAAATGGTTTTTGGACTGGAAGAGATAACTTGGGGCAAAGCCAGAGAGGGATTGGGCAAGTGATGAGAAATGTAAAAATGAGGCATTGCAGGAATGGGAACGGGAATATGAAGGTGAATGGGCAGTGCATGTTGGAATGCGGGTAGCTGAATTTTCAAAGAAGGAACTGCAGTTTTTGGTTTAAACTGAAGATAGACACAAAAAGCTGGAGTAACTCAGAGGGACAGGCAGCATCTCTGGAGAGAAGGAATGGGTGACGTTTCAGGTCGAGACCCTTCTTCAGTCTGAATTGTAAATTGTCCCTAGTGTGTAGGATAATGCTAGTGTACGGGGTGAGCACTGGTCGGGGCGGACACGATGGGCCGAAGGGCCAGTTTTCATGCTCTATAAACTAAAGTAAACAACTTTTATACAGTTATAACCTTACAGACAACTTATTTGTAATCTGGCAAAGGTTTGTCCCACAATCAGCAAGATTTAAGAGGCCTTTGACGTGGATGAGGGCTGATCTTATTGAGTATATAAAATCATGAGAGGAATAGATCGGGTAGACTCAGAGTCTCTAGTAAGGGAATCAAGAACCAGAGAACATAGGTTTGAGGTGAAGGGGAAAATATTTAATAGGAATCTGAGGGGTAACTTTTTCACACAAAGGGTGGTGGGTGTATGGAACGAGCTGCCAAATGAGGTAGTTGAGGCATGGACTATTGCAATGTTTAAGAAACAATTAGACAGGTACATGGATAGTATTTAGGCAAGAACTGCAGATGCTGGTTTAAATGGAAGGTAGAAACAAAATGCTGGAGTAACTCAGCGGGACAGGCAGCTTCTCTGCAGAGAAGGAATGGGTGATGTTTCAGGTCAAGACCCTTCTTCAGACTGCTACTAGTACATGGATAGGACAGGTTTAGAGGGATATGGGCCAAACGCAGGCAGGTGGGACTAACGTAGATGGGACATGTTGGTCGCTGTGGGCAAGTTGGGCCGAAGGACCTGTTTCCACGTTCGATGACACTATGTGTGGAAATTGACTGTCATGTTGCCCAGCAATACCGACATCCCTTCAAAGTGCCTTGAAATGCAATGCATGTAATATTCAGGACTTCCTGAAACTGAAAGTCACCCTGTAAAATGCGAGCTTGTTTGTCAGATGCCAATAACTGCTCAAGGTGCAAAAATGGTGTCATCATATAATAACGTATAACGCTGACTTGGAGCAAGATATTTTTTTAACTGTGAAAATTCCTCTGAAATCTCCCGATTGAGATAGGTAAAAATAATGCATTATGTTCTCATGTAACATTGAGCCTGCAGACAAAAAGCGAAGCACATTTTTTCCCTTCTATTTTTAACATTATTTTAAAATGCTATTTCTTACAGTTAGTTTCCTCTACTTCCTTTGTTTACAGATTTGCATGTAAATAATGAATGCTCACTGCTTTGACAGGCAGTAAACATTTGCACAAGGCAGGGTTTTGAACATGTTTGGACTTGATAGCCATTGTGAGACATTTCCTGTAGGTTACTACCATGACAGAAAACAATGACAAATTTTAGAATGTAGAAACAAGGAAACTGCAGGTGCTGGTTAATGCACAAAAGCACACAAAGTGCTGGAGTAACTCAGCAGGTCAGGCAGCATCTTTGGAGACATAGAACATAGATAGGTGATGTATCGGGTCAAGACCCTTCTTCAGAAGAAGCGTCTCGATCCGAAACATCACCTATCCATTTTCTCCAGAGATGCTGCCTGGCCCGCTGAACTACTTGTTATCTTTAACGTAGAATCTTAAATGAGCAAAACCCCAAGTGCTGGAGGAACTCAGCAGATCTAGTAGCATCTATGGAGGGAAAGGATATGAAGGAGGATCCCAAGCCAAAGCGTCACCTATCAGTTTCTTCCAGAAATGCTGCCTGACCTAAGTCTGCGTGATTTCTCCAGCACTTTGTGTTTTGCTCAAGATTCCAACAATCCTAATTGATATCACTTGTCAACTTCTTCCCTTCTCTAAAGGTATTTTACATCTTGCAGGTAGGCCTGTGTTTCCACAATGTGCATTCTGCGCATGTAGGTCTATTGAGGGCATGAACCTAAGTGAGATCTATATCTGAACATGCAGGCTCACATACACCTACAAACACACATGCTTTTACTCCATCAAAGAATCATGTTAGCCATTGAGAGCAAGAATTCCAGTGACGTTGCTTAGAATTTCCCCCTTGCACATTATATTTTCCACCAAAACCTAGCCTGACTTTGAAAATGGCACTGGCTGACAGTTAACCCAGCAGAGAGTAAGACTTCAATGCAGACTGATGGCTTGTATGTCTTCACTACTTTGCAGCTGCCCTTATCCATAAGACTAAAAGAGGGAGTTTAAATGTATTGATTTTTGAGTCTGGACTAGTTCAGATGCAGGGTTTACATGTTTCATTGCTCTGTTGTAACATTTTGTCATTTAACTTTTCCGTTAATTAATAAAGTATTGCATTTACTGGTGTATTGAACTTATTCCAACATTACAGCTTCATGTGTAATTTGTTAGTTTTTATTAATGCACCACTTGATGTAAACAAGATTATTTGATTTTTTATACATGTCTTTAAGCTAGAGGATGGTGAATTTTACTTCGGAGTCACGTGAGTGACTACGTGAAGAACCCGCTCAGTGCGCAGGCGCGGCATTACGCCAGCAGTGCAACAGCGGCGGCAGCTGGAGGAAGGCTCTCCGGCTGCAGTTTAAAAAACGGACCGTTGGGTAAGTATACTGAACTAGTCTAACGGAGAAGGAGAGTGTGGGTGTTCTTAGAAAATGAGTACACTGAAGAAAAGACTCTCCAAAAGAACTGCCCCCAGCTCAACTCCACCAGAGGAGCGTTCAATCTCAGGGGGGCAGCAACAGGTGGCAGGACCGCTCATAGAGCGCTCCGCTATCCCCGAGACCGAGCCAAGCCCAGTCCCGCTAATGCCTGAACAGCGGACAGGGAGTAAATCCATTAGGAAAAGTAACCGGCCGGTAATTTCCGATTCGTCGGATGGGGACATGTCTCCACCTGAACGGAGGAGAGACAGCCGCCAGAGCTTGCAACAGCTCTTGGAGCAGATGCTCCAGCGGGATACGCAGAAAAAGCGTTCTCGCGGAGGTAGGTCAGGCACCTCGTCCACAGTGTCTTGTGCACTGCCCTCTGCTCCCTCATTACTGGAGGCTAGCATTGGTGACCAGGGTTGGGCTGGTCTGGAACAGGGGCTGGCGGACGAGTTCGGCAGTATGCAAGGGGTGCAGGAGCAGGAAGAGCTGCTGGGTGTCGTGGACCGCTATGTAGCAACCCCACGTGCTGGAAGACCGCTGGAACCAAAAATGGCGGCCAGCATCAATCATCTTTCCAATAAGCCCTTGCAGGAGAAGGTACTTCTTGAGGCGCTCGAACTTTACACAGCACCAGAGAACTGTGAGGCCCTCAGAGTGAAGACTGTGAACAGCCAGATCTGGGGGCACGTGGGGTCAAACATTCATAACCATGAACTAAAGCTACAGCGGATCCTAAGGCTCCTGACGTCGGCCATTACAGCCTTTGCTCGTTCTCTGGAAAGCACGGAGATGGATACCTGCCAGCAGGATGTGCTGGCACTGATGTGCAACACACAATTTGAGATCAATAATCTCCGGCGGGAAAACATAAGACCTGCCCTCAATCCCAAATTTGCTGGGTTGTGCAGAGCCCCAGCTGCAGAGACGGACACTCTGTTATTTGGGAAAGACTTCAACAAAAAACTGAGGAACATGGATGAAGCAGCGAAAACTTTCGGCCTCATGAGGGCAGGCCCTGCGATGAGCAAACCAAGAGCTACAATACCCAAGCGGCAGCACACCATGGCATCCACCAGTCGACGTCCTCAATATGGGACTGGTGAAAGCTCGGGGACCGCATTTTATCCCCAAAGATCTTTTTTAGATCAGGGCCCACAGCGGACCCCATGGAAAATGCGCCACCCCCCAACATCGCCAGCACGTCAGACAAGCAAAGCCTACAAAAACATCAGGAAACAAAAGAAACACCAATAACCATGGAGGTAGGTGGGTCTGGTTCCTGCCAGCATATAGAGAATAAGGGTGCTTTACTAACAGGGGGGAGATTACACTGGTTTAAAGAAGCATGGGTTACTGTCACGTGTGACAAGTATATACTCAACAGCATTAGTGGAGGGGTCATCCAAAAGACCAAACATGAACCTTTGGAATTTGTATCAAATATATTCACTAAAACCAAAAAAGATGGTGGATGTCGCATCATCATTGACTTAACATCACTAAATAAGTTTGTTGAGTATATACATTTCAAAATGGAGACATTTGTTACTGCCAAACAACTGATTTCCAAAGGATACTTCATGGCAAGCATTGATCTTAAAGATGCTTACTATCTAATACCCATACACAAGGATCATTGCAGATACCTAAAATTTATCTGGTTGGGGCAGCTGTGGCAGTACAAAGCATTGCCCAATGGGCTAACTTCAGCCCCAAGATTATTCATCAAAATATTGAAAATAGCCATGGCAAGACTAAGAAAACAAAAACATATTGTCATGGCATACCTGGATGATATTCAGATAGTAGGGAAAACGATGGAATTGGCTGTGGCAGCAGTATCAGCTACAAAACAGCTCCTCGAAACTCTGGGGTTCGTCCTACATCCAGATAAATCTAAGTTGAAGCCATCCACTATCATGGACTACCTGGGCTTCACAATTAACTCAGTCCATATGACTGTTACCTTGCCAAAGGAAAAAAATAAAATTAAAATAAAAATTAAAAAATTAAAAAATGGTTGCATTAGCACAATCATGCAACAATTTAATGGTCAACAAACGACCAATTATTCGACAAGTACCAAGAGTGATTGGGAAAATGGTAGCAGCATTTCCAGCTACACAATTCGGACCTTTGCACTATCAAAATTTACAAACAGCAAAGGTACAGGCACTAAAACGACATACAGGTCACGATGTTCGTGTCATGTAATTACCCACTGAAGCAATATCAGCTACAGTGGTGGGCAGAACATTTTTGGCATAGTTTCAGCTCTATCATCATCACTAACCCTACTTTAGTTCTTCAAACAGATGCCAGTGCTCAAGGCTGGGGAGCAATTAACTCCATATGCAGCACAGGTGGTAGATGGACTAACCTAGAGTCATCATTACTACTGACACTGGGCATTAACTATCTAGAGATGTTGGGCGCCTTTTATGGGTTAAAAGCATATGTATCTAATATGCAGCACTTGCATGTTCGGTTACAGATTGATAATACTACGGTGGTGGCTTATATAAACCATATGGGCGGCATAAAATCATTATCATGCGACAAATTGGTCAACGTGATTTGGCTATGGTGTGTCGAAAGACATATTTGGCTATCAGCTACTTATCTACCAGGTAAGCTAAACACAGTGGCAGACACCAGGTCACGCAAATTCAATGATAACATCGAATGGATGTTAAACCCTAAAGTATTTGCTAAAGTTATTAAGCAGTATGGAACGTCAGATATCGATGTATTTGCATCAAGACGAAATCACCAGTTACCTATGTATGTCGCTTGGGAACCAGACCCAGAGGCAGCAGCAATAGATGCCTTCACGCTGGATTGGGGAAATGTCTTATATGCTTTCCCTCCCTTCTGCCTCATCAGTCGGGTACTTCGCAAAATACAGATGGACTCTGCTTCTGGAATTTTGATGGTGCCCGACTGGCCTACACAGCCATGGATCCAGGTTCTACATGACATGGTGGTTGAGTCACCAATGGTCTTTCCCAGTGATCCAGGATTATTAACTCACCCAGTATCAGGCATAAGCCACCCATGCCATGAGAAAATTAAACTCCTGCGTTGCAGGTTTTGAATAGACCTTACCTGGAACTGGGATTGTCCGAACGAACCATCACCACCATGTCGGCATCCCTTTGAACATCCACCAAGAGGCAGTACTTAATCAGCATAAGAAAATGGGAGAAGTACTGCCAGGAAACAGGGACAACGTATGCAACAGCCACAGCCACCAACGTACTGGAATTCCTGGCCCATCTACACCATGATGAAGGGATCAGTTACAGTGCCATCAACACAGCGCGAAGTGCTCTTTCTGCTTATCTCAAACCAGCAGGACAACAGGCAATGGGATCCCATCCACTGGTGGTAAAACTGATGAAGGGCATTTATAATATCAAGCCCCTAAACCCAGGTATACCCATATTTGGGATATCAGTGTGGTCCTGACATACCTCAGGGAATGGCCACCAGCCAGATCCCTCAGCCTCGAGCAATCTACACTAAAGACACTCATGTTGATGGCACTCGTATCCGCTCAGAGGGTTCAGTCACTACACAAGTTAAGGCTGGACAACATGGTGACCACCCCAGATCAGATCACATTCATCATACAGGGTCTGGTGAAGCAAAGCAGGCCAGGAACAGCTAATCCACTGGTGGTATTCCGGGCCTACCCACAAGAGCCACGGTTGTGTGTCGTGACCCATCTATAACATTACATAGACACAACCCACAATATCAGAGGGAGTGAAAAAGCCTTATGGGTCAGCCACAAGAAACCTCATGGCCGGGTAACGAGCCAAACCATTTCAAGATGGCTCAAACAGGTCCTGAAGGTTGCCGGAATAGATACTAATACATTTAAATCTCATTCCACTAGGGCAGCATCTACATCAACGGCCGACAGAATGGACGTATCGGTTGACCATATTCTGAATACAGCAGGATGGTCGAGGGAAACGACATTCAGAACTTTTCATAATAAGCCGTTGATGAAACCTGATTTATTTGCAGAGAAAATATTACAAGCTGCAAATATTTAATTTAAGCCCGGGGGAGCTATTTAATTTTGTGATTGTTAATAAATACCTTTTTTGTTTCTTGAGAAACAGATTCATTGGTTGATTACGATAACACTTCCTCCCTCAAGAACTTCGGCAGTGAGTGAAATAAAACTGTTACACGGTTTGAAATCACAGAGCTTTGAAATCTTCACGTAGTCACTCACGTGACTCCGAAGTAAAATAGTAAGATTAAACGAGAACTTACCAGTTTGAAGTTTGATCTGTATTTTATGAGGAGTTACGATGAGGGATTACGTGCCCTCCGCTCCCACCCTCATTATATGGATCAAACTAATAAATTGATGTCTCCTTTTCTTTACTATGTTTACTTCAAATACCTGTGTCTATCTGTGATTCCACACCGCTGCTTGGAAGTATGCCGCGCCTGCGCACACTGAGCGGGTTCTTCACGTAATCCCTCATCGTAACTCCTCATAAAATACAGATCAAACTTCAAACTGGTAAGTTCTCGTTTAATCTTACTATTTTCTCCAGCATTTTACAAGGCTGATTCATACCTCTGTCTGTTTACAATCTTGTTACAGTCTGTTTTGTCCCGTGGTATTGCCTTTGAATGTAATTGTCCCCACAAGATAAAATGCAACAGAAACCCACAGAAAGGGTGTGAGAAACTTGGTGCCCATAGAATAAACGTTTCAAATAAAAGCAAAATTGGTGTCGGAAGAATACCAAATATTGGGAATACCTGACTGATCCAAATATTTTGGAAATAGCAGCAATTTGCCCCAAAATAGAAAAATATTCCAGCATACTTTTTTATAAAGCCTTTTTAAAAATGATGGATCTGGAACCCAAAAAGGATATTTAGAAGCAGGCAGCTGAGATTTTATTATAGCCTATAATTTTATTATCGGTTTGTAGGTTAATTGGCTTCAGTAAAGATTGTAAATTGTCCCTAGTGTGTAGGATAGTATTAGAGTAAGGGGATCGCTGGTCGGTACGGGCTCGGTGGGCCGTAGGGCCTGTTTCCGTGCTGTATCTCTAAACTAAACTTAAGCAGTGATGTTTTGCAGGTAAAGGGTGAGGTGGTGGGGCGACTGACCATAAGAAGGGAATTCTATAGCATTGGATCTTGACAATGTGACTACCTGCTGTGGGGAGAAGGGAGGGAGATGTACGGATAACTAAAGTGGGAGTGATGTTGACTGGGTTTGGAGGTGATTAGAGCTATTGAAGGCTAATGGGTTTAAAAAAGAAAATATTATATTTCAATGTAGAAAATATTATGTTTCAATGTAGAACTTTATACCAAAGATAGATACAAGGTACTGGAGTAACTCAGCGGGTCAGGCAGCATCTTTCCTATCCTTTTCTCCACAGATGTTGCTTGACCTGCTGAGTTACTCTAGCACTTTATGTCTAGCTATGTCATGTTTTAAATTTGACAGACTGGGATCTCAACTAAATTACCAAGGGGTGGTGCAGGCTGAGAAAAATATGAGTAAGTAAAATGAAGGTCATAGAGATTGGAAAGTGAGAAGCTGAAGGGAACATTGGAATAGGTTGCAGGTGACCAAGGCCTGGATGAGAGTTTCAGCTGCACTCAGGCTGAGAGGAGCAGATGGAGCTGGCTGAATGGTAATTGTTGTGGGGGAGGATATGAGATGACTGGCTGTGCTTGGCATTAAGATGTCAGGGTTTCAAACAGCCTGTTACATTAAATAATTACGTTAGAGCATAGGAAACGGGATCAGGTGGGCAAATCTTCTTTTCGTGTCCATCTTGTTACAAATGTTGACCTCGTTATCATCGTCCGTCCTGAAAAGAACGCAAGCTTCTGGCGACAATCAGTGGAAGCCATCACTTGTCGCAATAGATGATGGTGGTAGCAAAATTAGCTCAGGATACTTCCAGTTTCCAGCCCCGCGACGTGGACGCTTCTGCTATGGGGCCAGGTGGGCAAATTGGCTCCTCACTCCCGGTCTAAAATTTAAGAGGATTATGCCTGATCCAATCTTGGCTTCTCATACCACTTTCCCATTCTCTCCCCATATCCCTTCAATGATTCCTTTATTATCACATGTACCAAGGTATAATGATTTTTTTTTCATACAGATCAATGATATTATTACCATACAGAAGTACAATCCCGGTTAAGACGTGCGGGTTTGTAGGTTAATTGGCCTGTTCCTATGCTGCATTGTTCCAACTTCTGTGTTCTCAGATGGGATGGACTGAACAGAGGAAATACCTATGATTGAGGGAGAACAAATGAGCTCATGTGGTAGTTAGAAACAATTATGCTTCTATGGCTGTGTTGTGCATTGCTGATGGGAAGTGTGCGAGACAAGTCCAACAGAAACATAAGGTCCTGGAGCTGGAATAGAGGACCAAGAGATGTGTTTGTTCCTCAACCAGCTTAGCCTGGTGAAAGGCCTTCCCCGCACACACTGTGCCATATGGAAAGGAACTCTGGAAAATCTGGTGGTTTGTACAAGCAGAAATGGGGATGATAGATGAAAATGGAGAGGAAACAAGGCATGGGAAAGGTGGTAGAGTCAAAAGGAGAGTTATTGGGTTGTGATTAGGTCAGGCCGAGTTCAAAATGGTGATGGATGATTGGGATTGGCAGGGTGCAGGTCAACTTGGATCAGAATAGTTATCATTGGTCTGGGAGAGGAAGGGTGATCAGCTGAGGTAATGGTCTAACTGTATAGTTTGGTTAATTTATTATTGTTGCATGCACTGAGGTACAGTGAAAAGTTCATCTTTATAAGTTCATGAGTGATAGGAGCAGAAAGACCATTTGGCCCATCAAGTCTACTCTGCCATTCAATCATGGCTGATCAATCTTTCCCTCTCAACCCCATCTTCCTGCCTTCTCCCCGTAAGGCCTGACACCCACTTTTTTGTTGCATGCTGTTCCAGTCAACGAAAAGACTATACACAAACTACAATCAAGCCGTCCACAGTGTACAGATACAGGATAAAGGGTACAAAGTTTAGTGCAAGATAAAGTCCAGAAAGGTCTGATTAACGATAGTTTGAAGGCCTCCGATGAGGTAGATGGGAGGTCAGGACCGCTCTCTAGTTGGTGAGAGGATATTGGAAGGGAACTGTTTTAGTTCAAAGGTTTTAAAGGTTTCTAAGGTCTTTTATTGTCACGTGTACCATATAAGGTACAGTGATATTCGTATTACCATACAGCCATACAAAAAAAAGTAACAAGACACACAACTAAATAAAAGTTAACATAAACATCCACCACAGTGGATTCTCCACATTCCTCACTATGATGGAAGGCAATAAAGTCTAATCTTCTTCCCTCGTTTTATTTTTCTCCCGCAATCGGAACAATCGAACCATCTGTCGGTGCGAGCGAAGCTCCCGCAGCCGGCGGTCGAAGCCCCCGCATCGGGGCGGTCGAAGCTCCCGCGGCTTGGAGCTCCCGGAGTCTGTCTCTAACCAGGGACCACGAGCTTCACGATGTTAAAGTCCACAGGCTCCCGCGGTTGAAGCTCAGAAGACGATTCCTGGCAAAGGGATCGCCAGCTCCACGATGCTAAAGAGCTCGACAGGTCAGAGGTGAAGACAGGCAAGGGGGTTATTTGATAGGCAGATTGTTGGACAAAGACTAGGGATCAAAGTGCAGGTGTGAGCCCGAGAGGATAAAGAGTTGTGAGTTGGTAAGTACATTACTTTTGAAAGGGCCTATTTGACAGGGGTTCCAGTGCCATGCTGCACAACCTGGAAGTTCAGCAATGCAGGGTTTGCAAGTAATGCAAGAGCACATTTCTGTGCAAATAGCCCATGGAAAGCACAGTCCATGTGTCAAGAACATTGATCCTTCTGCATGGAAACAGGCCATTCGGCCCACCACATCAATGCTGACCAATGGGCATCCATTCGTATTAATCCCAGAAGTTGTCTCAGCGGCAGATATGTATCCACACCATTGAACACAGAGGTGAGAGTCCAATGCATTACGATGTGCCCAATGCAGCCTGGAAGGAAAATTATTGCTCATGTGACTTGCAGTAAATGCCCAATATTCGGTTTATTTGACTTAAATTATAATTAAATAATGCGGTAAGGAGAATGATAACACTACTTGGTTATTTTTCCGGGCAATGTTAGGCTGGTGTCAGTGTCCAGACAATCTTGAAATAATCAGCAGAGGGCACTCCTGCACTGGGTAACACTTGCCATTGTGAGCCATTGCCATGTCTCTGGTAATGTGTGGGCCTATTGAACCTCCCCCCTCCCCCACTCTCTTGCCTGTGTTCACCTATTATCTGCCACACTTTGTCCTACCTCTCCTCTTTCCCAGCTTTCTCATGTAACCCCCTCCCCTCCCCCCACCCACCCACAATCAGTCTTTAGACTTTAGTGATACTATGTGGAAACAGGCCCTTCGGCCCACCGAGTCCACGTTGATCTGCGATCACCCCATACACTAGCATTATCCTACATGCTAGGGGGAAAAAAATCAATTTTACCAAAGCCAATTAATCCATAAACCTGTATGTCTTTGGAGTGTGGGAGGAAACCGGAGCACCCGGGGAAAACCCATGCGGTCACAGGGAGAACGTACAAACTCAATACAGACAGCACCTGTAGTCGGGGTTGAACCTGGGTCTCTGGCGCTGTAAGGCAGCAACTCTACCGCTGTGTCACCGTGCCGACCCAAAACATCACCTAGCCATGTTCTCCAGAGATGCTGCCCGACCCGCTGAGTTACTTCAGTTCTTTGTGTCTCTCTAAACCTTTCCTGTCTACAGTATATAGCCAAGAATATTTGTACACTCTCCATAATCAAGGCCCAAACCTTATGTTATCTTATACTTTTGGCTACTTATCTTGGACAGTTTTGATTGTGGAGGCAGACTTTGGCTCTATGTTATTGTAACAAAGACTAGAATTAATGGAACATTCATTGTTTTTTTTCAATGAAGTGCACACAATGTTAGTGGTAAACAGAATATGATGTTAACTTTAATCCGATAACATCAAATGTATACCAACGTGACATACAGCACCATTACAAAACTAGTCTGATTATGTTAAGGACGTTGAGGATATCTTATGCAACACTCTGTGCAACACTTCCTAAATTTACATACAGGGATTGAAGTGAGCTTGGCAGTGATTGTGTTGTGGAAAAAAACAAGCCATGTCCCAGTCACCTCTGTGTAGGAAGGAACTGCAGATGCTGGTTTAAACTTAAAATAGACACAAAAAGCTAGAGTAACTCAGTGGGACAGGCAGCATCTCTGGAGAGAAGGAATGGGTGATGTTTCAGTCGGCATCTGAAGAAGGGTCTCGACCTGAAGCATCACCTATTCCTTCTCTATAGAGATGCTGCCTGTCCCGCCGAGTTACGCCAGCTTTTTGTGTCTACCCCCATGACCTGGGATTGGACAATTATCTTCATGTTCCTCATCATCGTGGTCTATCAGTGTCCGCAGGACCACTGCAACTCAAGGTAAAAGCCTTTAACACTGGCTAACTAGGAATGCCTAAATCTAACACTATGTGCGGATGGTATCAGCAACAAGATACACATGAGAAGGGAGATCCTGCATAGAAGAGGTGAGGAAATAACCAGTGTTACAGTGAGGGTAGGGAGAATAAGAAACACGGTGTATTGATTTATGTCAGTATGTAACCTCAAAATAGCCACTGTGACAATGTCTAGATGTAGAAACAAAACCTGCAGTTGCTGGTTAATACACGTAATTGAGCAGGTCTTGTATAACCCTGAGTTGCTGGTTAATACACGTAATTCAGCAGGTCTTGTATAACCCTGAAGCAGGTCAAAGCTTTGCTACAGGGTTATAATTAAAAGAAACATGACAAATGTTAACATTGGCACTGATGACTGGCAAGTGGCTGCGGAGGACCGGGGGAGGTGGAGAAAGGACCTCCGGGTGGGTGTGAAGCATCACAACAGAATGTTTTTCAAGACCCTGGAGGTCAGGCACCAACACCCCAAAATGGTCAACGGCCAGTGTAACGGCAAGAAACAACTTCACCTGTGGAGGCTGTGGGAAGGTCTGCCTCTCCAGGATAGGTCTAGTCAGCCACAGCAGGAAATGCAACCACAGATGAATCATTCCCCTCTCCAAGCAGGACAACATCAAAGCTGCACCATCATCCCTCGCAGATGGGCGGATGCCAACTATATAAGCATATACATTACAATTCCGACTCACTAAATTACTTGGCTGTCAAGACTGTTCTGCATTTCAGGATGGAGTCCAAATGCAAATTTATTATCATAATTATATTTGCTAATGAGCGTGGATTTGCTGAACAATTGCTTCACTGACATTGAACTGTGCTTTTAAGCCACCATCCATTTGCATCTTACAAAAGTGCATATCCTGCACAGAATCTACCAAATGCAAAATGGATTCTATGGCACTGTGATCATGTGAACGGATCGCTGATTGAGGAACAGACTACAAATGGGGAGGAGGAGTATTGGAAATTGTACGTGATTTTTTTAGAGGAGACTGAAAGGGAAGGGTTGTGTCAGTTTGTCCGGTTCTATTGTGGAGAGCAGGAATAGAGACACAAGGAACTGCAAGTGCTTGAATCTGGAGCAAACTGAAGAAGGGTCCCGACCCGGAACGTCTCCTGTCCATTCTCTCCACGGATGGTGCCTGACTTGCTGAGTTCCTCCAGCACTGTGTTACGAGCAGGAGGAGAGATTGTCCTCATTCATATTTTGGCGATGGTAAACGGAGAAAAGAAGTATAATAATTCCATGGAGGCAATAGAAAAAGTACGGGTGTCGGAGGTTATGGGGAGAAGGCAGGAGAATGGGGTTAGGAGGGAGAGATAGATCAGCCATGATTCAATGGTGGAGTAGACCTGATGGGTCGAATGGCCTAAATCTACTCCTATCACTTATGACCTTATGAAAAATAGCATTTGTCATATGCGGGGACACAAAAAGAAATAGCAGCAAGTAAATGGATAGGAAACGTTTAGAGGGATATGGACGACTTGGGCAAACATGGGGAAATGGGAACAAGCTTAGATGGGGCATCTAGGTCAGTATGGACGAGTTGGCCTGCTTCCATGCTGTATGTCACTGTATGTCACTAAGTAGAATTCTCTTTCAGGATGGGTAGTTTTAAGTACCAGTTAAATGTAGATAATTACCAATTGAAGGATGTGGGCAGCCAATCCTCTCTGTGTGGCGCCCTTCGGCCCATAGCGTTTGTGCTGAACATGATGCCCAGTTAAACTGATCTCATCCATCTGTACATGATCCATATCCATGTGCCCATCTACCAGACTCCTGAATGTCACAATCGTATCTGCGTCCAATACTACCCTGGCAGTGCATTCCAGGAATCCACCACCCTGCGTAAAAATCTTGCCCTGCACATCTCCATTAAATGTTCTCCAATCATCTTGTAGCTATGGCCTCTAGTTTAGAGGGCTCTGAACCATAGGCAGCCCAATGGGACTAGCTCAGGTAGCCAACTAAGTCAGCATTGATGTATTGGGTCAAAGGGCCTGCTTATAACTCCATGGATCTATAACACAGATGGTTACACTGTTGTTTAATTATATTCACACCCCTGGTCACCCTTTCATTTGTTTTTCATTTAAACTATATACAAAGAATCATGTGTTGCAAGCTCCCATTGAATCTCTAGCTAGCTCCTCCTCAGCTCCTCTTCCACCTTCATGCCTTTCAGTTCCTTCACACTCACCAACAAGAGTTTAACAGCATGCATTAAAAATTCCCCCCCGCCCTTACCATCCATCCATTCTGAGTTCTACTGGGAGTCCGAAGTAGGGTCCTGACCCGAAACGTCACCCTTCCTCTTTCTCCAGAGATGCTGCCTGTCCCACAGAGTTACTCCAGCACTTTGTGTCTGTCTTGAGTATTTGCACTTTGGACACCCAAACCAACACTTCGAAGAAGGGTTCCACCCCGAAAAGTACCCCATCCTTTTACTCCAGAGACGCTGAGTTGCTCCAGCACTTAGTTTCTATCTTCCAGACCTCAATCAATCTTGACCGCAGGAGGTCACCAGGACATCAGTTTGACTATCAGACTTGGGTTTATTTTGAATTGAGGACTCTTGCTCATTGTTCCATTGTTCAACAGGGGTACACTGTCAAATCTGTGGACCTTTCCAGGACATCAGGGCCATTCAGATCCTCTAGGATGGGAAAGTTTTCAACTGCAATAACCCATGTTCACCCTCATGCCAGTGGAGGTCTGGTTGTTTTCACAAGGGGGGCGGCACAGTGGCACAGCGGTAGAGTTGCTGCCATAAGGGCCTGACGCCCGATGTCGCCTGAAAACCGTCAAGTAGTACGACAGGATGCGACACAGCTGCGTCAAGGTACGTCACTCCGCGTCACCATGTGTCACCAATTACCACGCGTCACCATGCGTCCCCATGGGACAGGGCGCGCGTCACCGTGCGTCACCATAGGACAGCATGCGACAGCATACAGCAGCATATGACAGGGCCTGTGACATCACAGCCGTCAAGTGGCGTCAATGTACGTCCATCCGCGACACGATACGGCAAGATACGACAGGTTGCGTCATCTGGGGCATCTTGATGCATCATGACGCACGACGAAGTACGGGTGACGCGTGGTGATGCACGGTGACGCAAAATAAATAAGCATCGGCAATGACCGTGCGTCACCACGCGTCACCCGTACTTCATCGTGCGAAAGGGCGCACGACATGATACGACACGCAGATGTCGCGCGAGGATTTTGAACATTCCAAAATCCTGGGGCGGCTGGGAGACACTTAAACTGCTTTAAATTGCTGAATTGTGAATAGTTGTGGAGACACAAGAGAGCAGGAGCAGATAACATGCGTCACCACGTGTCACACCGCGTCACCACCCGACCACGACGCGACAACCTCTTTTTAGACCCCGGTTCGATCCTGACTACAGTTGCTGTCTGCACGGAGTTTGTACATTCTGCCTGTGACCTCGTGGATTTTTTCTCCGGGTGCTCCGATTTCCTCCCACTCTCCAAAGACGTGCAGTTTCGTATGTTACTTGGCTTCAGTATAGATTGTAAATTGTCCCTAGTGTGTAGGATAGTGTTAGTGTATGGGGGTGATTGTTGTTCGGCGCGGACTCGGTGGGCCAAATGGCCTGTGTCCGTGCTGAATCTCTAAACTAAATTAAATTAAATGTACATG
The DNA here is from genome assembly GCA_038087875.1 of Malacoraja senta. Classification (NCBI taxonomy): domain Eukaryota; kingdom Metazoa; phylum Chordata; class Chondrichthyes; order Rajiformes; family Rajidae; genus Malacoraja; species Malacoraja senta. Next base: position 30,565,208 of record CM075979.1, read on the forward strand.
ATGTTTTTTTTATTATTTTTGTACATTTTCACAAAGGCGTACTAATTTGTTCAGTAGCAACAACTAATCTAAAATTATTGGACACTCTGGAATTGTCAGGTTTGAATTCACACACAGTTTATAATCATTTGGGATTTAAATAGCTGCTCTAGGTGGCGTGATGAGAATCATGCCCCGTAAATAAAATACTATTTAACCCAATAGTGTGAACAACGAATATTGCAATGTCAGATAACCCCTCCCACCCACCCCGCCCATGTTCCTTTCCTACTCCCACCTGTCCAGCCAGCCCCCCCTTTATTCACACTTTACACCCCTATCCCCTCTTTACCTGCCCCCTTCCTGATCCCATCTGCCCATCACCCACATGCCTATGCACCTGGATTTCTTCCTCCTTGGTTCACCTTTCCTATTCCCGCCATCCCCACCAATCTCCTTCCAACTGACCATCATCTCTCTCTAATCTACTTGCACCTAGGACCTACCAGCTTGCTCAACAATCACCTCCCCTCCCCACAACCCCTCCCCGTCCCAGTTGCTTGATTCCATCCACCTCTCATCCCCCATTCACTTATCACCTACTCATCCTCTTGTGTCACTTCCCAACAGGTACAGCAGGCAGTGAGGAAATCAAATGGCATGTTGGCCTACATAGCGAGAGGATTTGAGTATAAGAACAAAGAGGTCCTACTGCAGTTGTACAGGGTCCTAGGGAGACTATTCCTGGAGTATTGTGTGCAGTTTTGGTCTCCTAATTTGAGGAAGGACATTCTTGCTATTGAGGGAGTACAGTGTAGGTTTACCAGGTTAATTCCCTGGTTGGCGTGACTGACATATGATGAAAGAATGGATAGACTGGGCTTATATTAACTGGAATTTAGAAGGAAGGGATCTTATAGAAACTTAAAGAGGGGATCTTATAGAAACATATAAAATTCTTAAGGGATTGGACAGGCAAGATGCAGGAAAAAAGTTCCCCAAGTTGGGAGAGTCCAGAACCAGGGGTCACAGTTTGAGAATAAGGGATAGGCCATTTAGAACTGAGATGAGGAACAACTTTTTCACTCAGGGAGTTGTGAATTTGTGGAATTCTCTGCCACAGAAGGCAGTGGGGGGCAATTCACTGGATGTATTCAAGAGAGAGTTAGATATAGCTCTTAGGGCTAACGGAATCAAGGGATTTGTGGAGAGAAAGCAGGAATGGGGTACTGATTTTGGATGATCAGCCACGATTATATTGAATGGCAGTGCTGGCTCAAAGGGCCGAATGGCCTACTCCTACACCTATTTTCTATGTTTCTATGTTTCAAACATTGGCCATCCTCCCTCTACACCCTTGATCCTCATGCAAGTTCCAGACATTCAACATTGACCCTTCATTTGGCTCCACAGATGCTGCTTAACCCACTGAGTACTTCCAGCAAAAATAAATGACACAAACCGCTGGAGTAACTCAGCTGGTCAGGCAGCGTCTCTGGAGAACATGGGTAGGTGACGTTCCGGGTTGGGACCCTTCTTCTCACTTTCTTCCCCTCTCCAACCAGTTCTTCCAGCAGTTTGGTATCTGCTCCTGCTCTCTTGTGTCTCCACAACTATTCACAATTCAGCAATTTAAAACAGTTTAAGTGGTATTCAAATACAAAACCCCACTGCAGATAAAGGATGCAAATAACGACAGGGGAAGTGACTGAAGAACTCAAAGAATTATATGCAACTTTATTTCTCTGCAATCCAATTCCTGCACATTGTTCATCCCCGAGTCTTATAGTTGCTCCAAGTATGGTCATACCTATGTAGAAACAAGGAACAGCAGATGCTGGTTTACACAAAAGCACACAAGGTGCTGGAGTAACTCAGCGGGTGGGGCAGCATCTATGGAGAACGTGGATAGGTGACATTTCAGGACCCTCTTCAGACTGGTTTGGGGGGAGGGTATGGGGAAGAAAGCTGGGAGAGAGGAGAAGCAGGACAAATGGGGAACAGGCCAGTAGGGGTTATCTTGGAGGTCAAGACCATTAGGAAGGATTCCCCCTCCTCCCCTCACCCCCCACCCGAACTATTTCAGTATCCTTGTAATTTCATAAGGCACCACTTTGCTTTAACGAGTCATTGAAATGCGCAGTAGCGCAACTGGTAGGGTCCAGGCAACCCGGGTTCGATCCCAGCCCCGGTGCCACGTGGATAAGTGGATCTGGAGAATACAACTATGTCAATTCAAATGAGTGCATCGATGGGTGTTTCCGTATTCGAATGACATCTTCAAATGAAAGGTCGTGCCTTAGAATTTGCCTCGCACTTGATACAGGTGGATTGTCATTGGCAGATGCATTGTACAAGCGCAAATCAGCATCTGAAATGAAAATTTGCAGTTTTTAACAACAGTTTCCAGAGTGCCTTAAAGTACAGTTTCCCGAGAGCAAGGGTTAAAGTACAAAACAAATGTCTCAGTTGCCCTCAGTGCTGGAGAAACAATATTTGTCCTTGGCAGCCAGATTTATGCGGTCTGTTTCAGGAAATTGGCTTCAATAATCTGGTTTGTAAATTGCAAGTTCCTTTTGGAAGAGTTGCTTTCGGGATAGTTTAAGTTTGCAGCAGAGTTGACAACGACTCCCGGCTCTGCCCCACGCATCCGACTACAATAGCATTCGGCTAGTTTTCCATCCAGTCGGGACGTCTGTGTCACGGTGTGTGATCTCGCTCAGCCCCTACACCTCCGCAGGGCTGTGGAACCGGAGCTGTATTCGCCTGATCGCTTCTGTTTTCCTGTGTCAGTGTGGAAGTATTTCAGCGGGAGCTGCCAACGTGCAAAGTTACACATTCCGGGGATTCCCTGCGAGAACTCAAAGCCAGGATCACAGGTAAGTGTGCATTTAAACTTCGGTCCACATTAAAAGTCTGCAACTTTAGCCGGCAAAGATGCCAATCGGAAATGGATTCAACCATGATAACGTTGCCTCACGACTCCCCCCCCCCCCCTTCCCCCTGCAACCGTGACAAGAGAATGATGTGAGATGCATCAGGTATTCTTTATACCAAAGACAACTGTAAACACCATCCTTCTGATGGACAGAAGTGTACAAAGTGTATAGAAGTGGGAGGCTTGGATAGAGTGAATGTGGGGAGTCCAGGACCAGAGGTCAGAGCCTCAGAATAAAAGGACATATCTTTAAAAAAGGACATATGAGGAGGAATTTCTTTAGTCAGAGAATGGTGAATCTGTGGAATTCATTGCCACAGATGGCTGTGGAGGCTAAGTCAATGGGTATTTTTAAGGTGCAGATTGATAAATTCTTAATTAGTAAAGGTGTCAAGGGTTATGGAGAGATGGCAGGAGAATGGGGTTGAGAGGGAAAGAGAGAAGAGCCACGTTTGAATGGCGGAGTAGACTTGATGGGCCAAATGGCCTAATCCTGCTCCTATAACTTATGAATGTATGAGAATCATGAGAGGAAAAGAGCGGGTAGATACACAGACTCTCTTGCACAAAGTAGGGGAATCGAGAATACTGAGGACATAGATTTAAAGTGAGGGGGGAAAGATTTAAGAGGAACTTTTTCACACAAAGTGTGGTGGGTGTATAGAAGGAGCTGCCGCAGGAGGTAGTTGAGGATTGTGCTATCGCAATATTAAGAAACAATTAAAGTATACCGATAGAACAGGTTTCGAGGGATATGGGTCAAATGCAGGCAGATGGGACTAGTGCAGATGTGACATGTTGGGCTGAAGACCTTGTTTCCACGCTGTATGGCTCTATGACTATGACTCCAGAAAAACACCTTCAGGACAGTGTTCATTGCAGGTGACAAATCTCCTCTGCTTGGGTCCTGGAGATAATGAAGTAGTGCCTTGGTATATAGATACCCTGATTTAAAGTGCTACTTATTTGTCAAATCTTTGAAGAATGTAGGGTGATGTTATTGAAACATGCAAAGCAGGTACTGGGCTCGATAAGGTGAATGCTGGTTTGTTGTGACCTTTGGATGGGGCATCTAAAACCTGGGTCTGCAGACTTGATATCAGGTGTCTGCCATTTAGGCTTAGGGGGGGGGGGGGGGGAGAACATGTCTTTACTGAGATAGTAACCTAAAGTGGATCTGAGTATCAGTTGTGGTATATATTCAAGAGAAACGATAATATGGGATTCAAGGGAAAGTGTTTAAAGCAGGAACAAGGAATTTCATTTGCTGGGTCATGCACAAATTGAGCTCCAAGGCAACACGTCTACCACTGCACCACTGCGCCATCCTTTTGTTTATGGTGAGGGGGGAAAGATTTAATAGGAACCTGAGGGGTAACTTTTTTATACAAAGGATGGTGGATGTATGGAACAAGTTGCTGGAGGAGTGTTGAAACAGTTACTATCACAACAATTAAGAAATATTTAGGCAGGTACATGGATAGGTATAGTTAAATATGGACGAAACGCAGGCAGGTAGGACTAGTGTTTTATTGGGGCATGTTTGGTCGGACTGAAGGGCCTGTTTACATGCTGTATCACTGACTATGATAAAAGGACAAAGTGCTGGAGTAACTCAGCAGGTCTGGCAGCATCGCTGCGGAACAGGGATAGGTGACGTTTTGGGTCGAGGCCTTTCTTCAGACTGAACAAGGGCCTGGACATGAAACGTCGTCTATCTATGTTCTCTGAGGATGCTGCATGACCCGCTGAGTTACTCCAGCACTTTGTGTTCTTTGGTGTTTAATGCAGTAGAGTGATAAAGATTAACCATTATCTTCAAGAATAGTGGAGCAGTGACAAAGGACCAAATTAATTTATCTCATATGAAGGAACAGTAATCTTTTAATCTAGCTGCAAATGAGACCACTGTTATTAATTGGGGGGTTTTCACACTTTCATATTGTCTTATATTTTCACTTTCCCTCCAGCCATTCTCTCGTCTCATTCTTTTTCTTTCTGCTTCCCCTTTTAACCTTTTAGTTATGTTTTCTTTGCTTCTCTCACCACCTTTGGTTGCAAATGAAGGTGTGCATTCTGGTGCCAGAAATGCTCTCTCCCACATTATGTAACTTTTTCACACTGAAGGCGGTCGGTATTTGGAATGAGGATGTAGTTGAGGCAGGTACGGTAACGACATTCAAAAGGCATTTGGCCAGGTACATGGATAGGAAATATTTGGAAGGTTATGGATCAAATGCGGGCTGGCGGGACCAGTGTGGAGGAGGCATCTTGGTTGGCATGGACAAGTTCTGAAGGTCCTGTTTCAATGTTGTATAACTCTATGACTCTCCAATGTAAATACAAACTATGTGTGATGAACTCATGTGGAATTTTAGATTTGCATGTTTACAGTGGAGAATAAAGAAAACAAGGCATTCATTTCATCTAGCCTACTCACTTTTTTTCCTCTTGAATGGGAATCTCTCAAAATAATTCTACAGAGTATTAAAGTGAAATGGAGGAAAGCAAGTCCTCATGCTATCTATTTCTAAAATAGTATGGAGTATTATACAGAGACATCATAACTATTTTAGAATGGCATGCAGTTTCAAAATAAGAACTCACCTGTTGTCTCATTCATGAATATACAGTGCTAGGTTTAGATTAGTGTAGTTTATTGTAACGTGTACCAAGGGATGGTGAAAAGCTTTTGTTGCGTACTAACCAGTCAGCGGAAAGACAATACATGATTACAATCGAGCCGTCCACAGTGTACAGATACAGGATAAAAGGGAATAAAGTTTAGTGCAAGATAACCTTCAGTAGAGTAAGATTAAAGATAGTCCGAGGGCCTCCAATGAATTAAAGATAGTCCGAGGATCTCCAATGATACTCCAGTGCTTTTAAAGAGCTTGGCTAGTACTAACAATATTGTTGTTCCCTTTTTTTTAATCTATTCCACCTCTCCCACGCGCAAGAACATTTATTTTAGTTTGAAAGAAAGTTTTCTCATAGAAAATTCATAAATTTCCTGTTAAGAATTTTAAAATAATGATTTACTGAAAGATTTACTGAAAGATTTGGATTTCAGATCCAGGCATTGAGATGTTCTAAATAATAGTTATAGAGTCATACAGCATGGAAACAAGCCCAGTTTGCCCATGACAACCAAGATGCCCCATCCGCACTAGCCCACCTGCCCGCAATTGGCCTATATCTCTCTAAAGCTTTCCTATCGCTGGGGACCCCTGGAAAAGAGCTCCGACAGCCGGCCCTGCGGTCTGCGGTGCTTCCGGCTGCAGCGCGGCGGGGACTTTAGATCTTCGACCGCCGGCCTGCGGCCTACACCAACCTGAAGCCGCGGTCTCCGTTGGGGAAGCACCCATTCTGGACTTACCGGGACTATACCTGTCTACTCATCTGGACGCCCGCAGTGGCGGCTGCGGAGGGTTGAGGTCCCGACCATGGGGGAAAATGGAGGAGGACTGGCCAAATTTTGTGCCTTCCACCACAGTGATGAATGCTGTGGTGGATGTTTGTGTTAAATTTTTATTGTGTTTCTGTGTGTTCTTTTTTCATTGTACCGCTGCTGGCAAATTCATTTCACTTGCACTTTATGTGCAAGTGACGAATAAAACTGATACTGATATTGATATTGATTGATATTGATATCCATGTACCTGTCCAAATGTTTTTTTTAAATATTGTTATTGTGTCTGCCTCAACTGGCAGCTCATTCCATATACCCCCCACCCTCTGTGTGAAGAAGTTGCCCCTCAGGTTTTTATCAAATCTTTCCCCTCTCGTCTTCTGTTGAAAAACTAGTGAGTTTTGTTTCTAGTCTAAGCCAGAAAGAACTAAGCTTGGGAATGACTGATAATAATTCTATACACTCTATCTTCGTCTTTATTTTGAAAGAGGAAGTTCAACAATTATCAGAAGTTTAGAATGCTGTAGCTGTTGCTTCATCTTTGGATTAAAATGTATTAATTAATTAAAAAAACAGCAATCTAAATGGTTCAAAGAAATTGGTACCTGTTTCTTAACTTTTATTTTAAGGAGTGTTGTAAGCAATTCTGGCTCTTAGCTCACATAGATTTAATCACACATGTATACCTCTATAGTTTTGGTGACTCATGTTAAATATATGCCTAACGAATTTCCCAGTTTAGGAATTTGTACCTCTTGAAATCCTCTCTGAAAGATGCACAGCGTAATTTGTATAACACTGTCGACTTGTTAAGTAGCAATTTTTGCGGGACCCAAGTAGGATCAAATTTTAATAAATTGTTTAGTGGTTACGTGGGGTGAGTTGCCTGGCATTGTTTTACCGAAAATTCAACAGGAGTTGCCGTTTGTGCCTAATAGGTGCAGCAGAGGAATGCAGTCATCTGATCTCCAGGAGTGCTTTTACTCTAAATGAGGCGTTTGACATTTCCTTGGCTTATAATTACACCCTGATGTCAAAGCAAACAGTTTTGGACCGAGTATAAGCTGAGAAAGCATCACCGGGAGACTGATTGTCCGGTTGCTAGGTAACATAAGGCAAGTGGGACATTTGGAAATCACCCGCTTGTGTTGGTATGGTGAAGAGCTCACATTTTGCAAACCACTTATCAAAGCAAATCCCATCTGGCCTCCGCTTGTTTTGAATCGGCCACTTTGGGCGCTTGATGGGGAGGTTAAACATGGTTGATTTCCATAACCTGTTAAGCAGAAACTTATGTAAAGCATTCTAGGCTGTGTTATTCTGTACTCTTATGCTTTATATAGTTCATCCATTAAGTCGTCATCTGCTTGCCCTGAGGGTTGTCAACACGATAAAAGTCAAGAGTGTTTAATCATCATATGTCCCGAATTGGAACAATGAAATTCTTACTTGCAGCAACACGACTAGTTTGGATGTTCCTCATTATGTTAAAGGAACATAACTAGTAATAGGATTGAAATGAAGTTTGACTTTAATATGATCAAAAGCAAATGCAAATCCAGTAATAACGTTTGAGTATCAATAGTGAATACAACATGAACAGCAGGGGTATGGGGCTGGTTGGAAGGAAAGGGGGGATCCTCTTTACTCCAAGTCCCACTGCACATGGCTGTGTGTACATTTTTAAAGAGACGTAGTTTGTTTTATCATGTATCATAGATGCGTAGAGTCATAGTGCAGGGAAACAGGCCTTTCAGCCCAACTAGTCCATGCTGACCAAGAAGATGCTGACTAAGACAAATCCTATTTGCCTGCGTTTGGCCCCTATCTCTCGAAACCTTTCCTATCCATCAGTCGATCACTATCTACTGGAGAGAAGGAAGAGAGATCTGGTTTTGATATAATTGGTATAAACAGACACCAATGTTACTATCCTCTTTTTAGAATTCATTAATTGCAGGCCAGAACAGAATGTGTTGGTCCCAATGCTGGGTTCCCATGGAAGTGAAGTTCCCAATGATGATTAAATCCTTAAGCACGATCATGTGGCATGGTTTAGGTTCCATTAGAGTGCTTAAGCAAGAGGGACAAAGCCTTAGGGAAAAAGTCACAAAGTGTTGGAATCTCAGCGGGTCAGACAGCATCCCTGGAGGACATGGATAGGTGACGTCTTGGGTCAGGACCCTTCTTCAAACTCAAACACTTGGAATTACTTTTTGGAACCCACTGTGGATCACTTTGGATTGATAAATCTCTGTATTAGCATTCAATTAACAGAGGATTGTGCCGCCCCTGACACTCCGTAGTTTTGAAGCATATTTTAAAAAGGTTTCTGTATATAATATGAAAGTAAAAGGCCTACGCTCCTGCAGGGATTTTGTGAAGATTTCATCACAATATGTCACGATTGTAAAGAAATCTCTCAATACCTCAAATGCAGCAGCTATCTTCATTTACACAGTATTTAAATACCTGAAGAACCCTTTAGGAAGCATAAGCATAATGTTAAGCATAATGAGTCAAATTGGAGAGGGATAAGATTGGTGAGAGGATCACTGGTTTTGCCCATACAATGGATTTTCAGGAAGTCTGCCATTAATACAGAGAGGGACAGACTTGGGGAAGATGGTGTAAAAGATGAGGCCTTGATGATTCAAGTCTGCTCCTTGACTTTGTTCAAAAGTAAAATAATTCTAAAGACATGGATGTTTTTGTTTCACATCCTGCTCTTGCAGAAATTAAGTGTGAAATCCTTCCAGGGTGACTGCAGCTCCAATTCCAGAATATTCCATGCTTATTAATAACCAAAAGTGAAGATATAATTGTGTCATAATATCCTCTAGGTATGACAAAGTACTTTACAACCAACAAAGTAACTTCATTTTATACTCGTGTTGATTGTGGAATACATGTTTGGTGTGGGTAAGTTGGACCTCAAAATAAGATTGTAGTAGATCCTGCTTAAGCATCGCTTTGATCTTTAAAACTCATGTCCTTATTTTCAAATCCATTTAGTTTACTTTACTTTAGTTTAGAGATACAGCATGGAAACAAGCCCTTTGGCCCAATAAGTTTGTGCCGACCAATGATCACCTGTACACTGGTTCTATGCAATTTACAGAATCCACTGCATCCTACGCAATTTACAGAATCCAATTAATCTACAGACTTGCACGTTTTGTTAGATGAGGGAGGAAAGCGGAGCACCCGGAGAAAACCCACCCGGTCACAGGGAGAACGTGCAAACTCCATGCAGGCAGCACCCGCTGTCAGGATTGAAATTGGGTCTCCGGCGCTGTAAGGCAGCAACTCAACCACTGCGCCACTGTACTGCCCCCTTCCTATATGGTCTGATCCCTCTCTTCTTCTAGAATCTCCACCTGCAAAGGTAGCTGCTCCCCTACAGTTCTGGACTCCAGCACGTCCCCAGATTATATCGCCCCATCATCTGTGGTGATGCCCTCAGCTGCCAGGCCTTGTCTAGAAAGCACTTCCACACCCTCGCTCTCCACCACTGTGGCTTTTTTCCCCCCTTCTTTTGTTCCACACAACTTACAACTGTGATCAGGTCCTAAGGACGCCTGCCCTGCTTTCTCTTTATGTCTTATGTCAGTCTGAAGAAGGGTTTTGGCCCGAAACGTTGCCTATTTCCTTCGCTCCAGAGATGCTGCCGCACCCGCTGAGTTTCTCTAGCACTTTTGTCTACCTTCTCTTTATGTAACTCAGGTCTTTGTTGCTTTGAAGCAACTTTTGCTACCGTAAATGGAAGTTGCAGTTGCCATTGTCACATACTGGCGAGCTCTCTGATAGCGTCGCCCTGAAATGAATTAAAAGAGCACTTTGTCTCTCTTTTCTTTCTTTCTCTCCCTCTCTCACATTCACACTCCCACTCTCACTCTCTCTTACTCTCTCATACTTACCCTCTCACTCTCACTCTCTCTCTCTCTCTCTCTCATTCTCATTCACTCTCCCACTTTCACTCCCTCTCACTCTCACACACTATCACTCTCTCACACTTGCTCTCGTTCTCTCTCACTCTCTCACTCTCTCACTCTCACTCTCTCACTCTCACTCTTGCACTCTTTTTATTTGTCTCTCACTCATTCCCTCTCACTCGTTCTCACTCTCTCCCACTCTCAATCCCTTTCACTCTCTCCCACTCACACTCTCGCTCTCTCTCACTCTCACTCTATGACTCTATAACTTTCAACGGTAGAGTTAAGCTATGAGGTAAAATGGATAAGAGAAGAAAGCTCACACTCTGAGAGTTGTGCAGCCTTGAAACTGCCTGAAATAGTGGAGGAGATTGAAGCCATAGATACATTTAAAAATATACTTGAAGTATAAAATGTTGTGATATGTGAGGCTATGGTCAAAGAGCTGGAATGTGAGAATAGCCTAAATGCTCTTAGAAACAAAGAACTGCAGATACTGATTTATACCAAAAATAGACACAAAGTGCTGGAGTAACTCAGTGGCTCAGGCTGCATCTCTGCAGAAAAATGATGGGTGACGTTTCGGGTCGAGACCCTTCTTCAGACTATTGTCAGGGGAGTGGGTGGTACAGAGACAAAATGTAGTCGGAAACAGTAAGACCCCGCCCACTCCCCTGATATCAGTCTGAAGAAGGGTCTCGACCCGAAACGTCACCCATTCCTTCTCTCCTTAGATGCTGCCTGTCCTGCAGCATTTTGTGTCTATCTTCGATTTAAACCAGCATCTGCAGTTCTTTCCTACACACTTGAATGCTAAAAGTTGTTCCTGCCTTTCTGCTCATAGCTATGAAGCATGAGGGGAGCACAACGCTCGCTCCTGGTGTGATAAGTGGTGTAAACGACAGTGCCAAGAGGGATGCAAAGCGAACCACAGCCTATGAACACTGTCTGACTGACCGCAGGCAAGCAGGCCCCAAGTTAAGTGCAGCCTTATGCTCGGGGATCCTTTAAAAAGGCCTTGCAGGCAGCTGTTATTTATTGATCCCCATCATAGGGGAAACTAAATGGTTTCCAAAGAGAAGGGCCATTAGTGGCACGGCAGGTGATGCCCACCACCCTATCTCTGCAGGCTTGTGGAAAGGACAAAAGCCCTTAAGTCCAGGGAGGGCATTGTCCCTTTAAGGTCAAGATCAGCAGCGGTGGAGACATTTTCAAACGTGACTCCGAATATTGATGTCAAAGTGAATGCATCTGGTCCACCATTAAAATTTAAAAGAACTTAAAAGGACTTCAGTGTGATGGGCACTGAATAGTTGGCTCTCAGCACCTTATTATATGAACTGTGCTCCTTCCACTGTTCTCATGAAAAATTAAACAAGTTCCCTCATCTCCCACAGCAAGATAATTTAATACAACCACTCTCCAAGCCTGAGAAATCTCTGACCGACCAAGATATTATTTCTACATTAGTGAATATCATCTTCCTATGCTGTCAGGATCCATAGGACCTCAGTCCTATTTAATCAACTCCACAAAGGACGAGATGTCCTATTATGTTTTGTACCTATCTCAACTTCCAACCCACTATTCCTCTCTCTCAGTTCCTTTCTAATTCCATGTGGCCTTGAAATTATACAGCATCGTAAGAGACCAATTCAATCTATCAAGCTTGTGGCAGCTTATTAATCAAATTATTAAATTAGTTCAGTACTCAGTTCTTTTGGATAGAAACATCATTAGAACATGGAGCATAGAGCAGAACAGCACAAGAACAGGCCCTTCAGCCCACAATGTCCGTCCCTTGCGGAAACAATTAAGGTACATAGATAGGACAGGTTTGGATGGATATGGGCCAAATGTAGACAGGTGGGAGCAATGTTAATGGGTCATGTTGGTCGGTGGGGGCAAGTTGGGCCAAAGGGCCTGTTTCCACACTGCATGACTCTAAGTCCATGCTAACCATTTATCCTACACTAAATCCATAAAAATGATTTCTCCTGACCTGCTGAGTTAATCCATCACTTTGTGTTATTCTTTGTAAACCAGCATCTGCTGTTCCTTGTTTCTACTGAGTAAAATATTGCAGTTTAATCTCATGGATGGACAGCCGCATTAGATACGATTTTGCTTGAGTTTTTGAACCCACTTGAAACCCATTCATCATAGAGTCATAGAGAGTCATAGAGTGATACAGTGTGGAAACAGGCCCTTTGGCCCAACTTGCCCACACCACAACAATGTCCCAGCTACACTAGTTCCACTTGCCTGCACTTGGTCCATATCCCTCCAAACCTGTCCTATCCATGTACCTGTCTAACTGTCTCATAAACGATGGGATAGTCCCAGCCTCAACTACCTCCTCTGGCAGTTGTTCCATACACACACCTCGGATTCCTATTAAATCTTTTCCCCTTCACCTTGAACCTATGTCCTCTGGTCCTTGATTCCCCTACTCTGGGCAAGAGACTCTGTGCATCTACCCGATCTATTCCTCTCATGATTTTGTACACCTCTAGAAGATTCCCCCTCATCCTCCTGCGCTCCATTTAATAGAGACCAAGCCTACTCAATTTCTCCCTATACAGTATATAGCTCACACCCTCTAGTCCTGGCAACATCCTCGTAAATCTTTTCTGAACCCTTTCAAGCATGACAATATCTTTCCTGTAACATGGTGCCCAGAACTGAACACAATATTCTAAATATGGTCTCACCAACGTCTTATACAACAGCAACATGACCTCCCAACTTCTATACTCAATACTCTGACTGATGAAGGCCAAAATACCTATGGAGAAGGGGAAGCATCGCAATATGATATCTGATCTTGCTCATGTGGAAAGGATTGTGATTTTGATTTGCTACACCCATCCATCTCGTCTGGGGCAGCATAGTGGCGCAGGTTCGATCCTGACTATGGATGCTGACTGTATGGAGTTTTTATGTTCTCCCTGTGACTGCATGGGTTTCTCCGAGTGCTCTGCTTTATCCCACACTCCAAAAACATACAGGTATGTAGGTTGGTACACAAAATGCTGGAGAAACTCAGCGGGTGCAGCAGCATCTATGGAGCGAAGGAAATAGGTAACGTTTCGGGCCGAAACCCTTCTTCGTTACCTATTTCCTTCGCTCCATAGATGCTGCTGCACCCGCTGAGTTTCTCCAGCATTTTTGTGTACCTTCGATTTTCCAGCATCTGCAGTTCCTTCTTTAACAGGTATGTAGGTTAATTGGCTTCTGGAAATTGTAAATTGTGTTTAGGATAGTGCTAGTGTTCGGGATGATCGCTAGTGGACTGAAGAGTCTGCTTTTGCGCTGTATCTCTAAAGTCTAAAGTTTAAAGTTAAAGTCGGCCTTTTCATGTGACCTTGTGGCCCGAGGGATACTTTCGGTTTGCAAGAAAAATTCTAAATCAACCTAATTTATTCAAGATAGTATCAAACCCCTAAAGGTAAATGATCTTCAAATGTTTAAAATAGACATAAATTGCTGGAGTAACTCAGCAGGTCAGGCAGCATCCCTGGAGAACATGGAGAGGCGATGTTTCAGGTCGGGACCCTTTTTCAAACTGATTGTGGGGAAGGGGAAGGAGTAGAAAGCTGGGAGAAGGGGCAGGACAGAGCATGGCTGGTAATGGATGAACACAGATGAGGGGGTTGTTGGATAGGCAGATGATTGGACAGAGTCCAGAGATGAAAAGACGGGTGCGGGCCAGTAGAGGATAAATTGTTGTGAATTGTTATGTTTAGGGATAGAAAAGTTGTGAATTGTGTATCATATGTAAAGGTACAAGCGGAGGGGGAGGGGGAGGGGAGGGAAACAAATCTAAGGTCAGCCAGGTTTCAGGGGGTGGAGGGAGGGGGAGGGAGGAGGACGAGATTGTTGTGGGTTAGTTAATTAAAATTGGGAAAATATCTTTGTCCCCAATGAGCCCGTATATATATATATATGTGTGACTCATAATCTGGAAGAGGAAGGCATGACTTGTGCGGTTACTTAAAAAGTCTGTTGCCAGAGAGTGCAGTTTGTTGACTATTTGGGAGGAGCCCTTCATTATTGTTCATTTAGAATTCATCCCCAAAGAAAATATTTATTGGGCAAACATCAGTGACATGCAGCCTTCAGCACGGGGTCTAAGTCCAGGAGCAGGTGAACATGCTCAACCCTGGGAGATACCAAGTTCTCCAGCTCCCCTCTCCCCAAACCTAGAGTCCAAGCAGCTGAACCCTGAGAGCAAGAGCTGGTCTAAGGGCCAACTACTGGAATGATAACACGCTCATTATTCCAGTTCTGTCCTGGTGAACATTCTTAAAATATTAAAGCATTTGCCAGTTTGTGTTTCCCCCCCCCCCCCCCCCCCCCCTCTTTTGTGACTTTGTGAAAATATTGGTGGAAAAGGGTGGAGAGGGGGTTGACGTAGAATGGGCAGCTAGATTTTAGTTGTGGACAGACAAATGAACACCTTTATGAATGAAGTGATGGTCATGTTAATATTTTGGGTGGATGAAACGGAATTGGTCAAAGTCAATAACATTTATGTTCTTACCTGGCAGCTTGCTCGGAACTTGGACTCTTTATGTGTAGGAAAGAACTGCAGATACTGGTTTAAATCGAAGATATACACAAAATGGTGGAGTAACTCAGCGGGACAGGCAGCATCGCTGGAGAAAAGGAACGGGTGACGTTTCAGTCTTCAGTCTGAAGGCTCGACCTGAAACGTCTCCCATTCCCTCTCTCCAGAGATGCTGCCTGTCCCGCTGAGTTACTCCAGCATTTTGTGTCTAGCTTGGACTATATACATTGGTAATGTTCATCTCTTTCTCTCTGTCTCTGCCTCTGTCTATGTCTGTAAGTGTCTGTCTGTCTGTCTCCATCTCTGTCTGTCATTGTCTGTCTATCCCTGTCTCTGCTTCAGACCTTGCTTTTGTCTCTGTCTGTATGTGTGTGTGTGTGTCTGTGTCTGGCTCAGTCCATCTCTGTCTGTTCGTCTGGGTCTGTCTGTCATTGTCTCTGTCTCTGCTTCAGTCTTTGCTTCTGTCTTTGTCTGTCTCTGTCTGCCTCCATCTCTGACTGTCCATCTCTGTTTTTTCTGTTGCTGTTTCTGTCTCTGTTTGTTGCTGTTTCTGTTTCTTTCTTTCTATTATGTTTCTATTTCTATTCTCTCATCTGTTCTCTGTAGCTCTCAAGCTGGAATGCTGAGTGAATCATTACTGCCTTAAAAAAAAATCCAAATGTGAAAATTTTTCTCCACTCCAGTTACAAGAATAAGTGATGTATCAGTAAAATGGTGACATGTCGTGGTACGTACTGTAACATTTGGTTGGAAAACCTTCTGTTGCCTGAATGTATGAGACACACAAACTCTTTGTTATAGTTTATCTTGGTTAAGGAGCTGCTTCTGGTTTCTGCGGTATCCACTGCTTATTAAAGAAGTTTTATGTAAGACTGGCAGCGCTGGGTGACCTTGCAACATATTGTGTCGCATTTCTTCACGGGGTTAGCTGCATATTTTTATGTACCATCAAAACTGGTACTAGATGACTTGGGAAACACTAGGAAAGCTAATGGCTCTTTTCAATCTTACAAGTAAAGTGTTTACGGTCTACGGGTGCTGTCTGTACAGAGTTTGTACGTTCTCCCTGTGACCCGCGTGGGTTTTCTCCGAGATCTTCGGTTTCTTCCCATACTCCAAAGACGTACAGGTATGTAGGTAAATTGGCTTGGTGAATGTAAACATTGTTCCTAGTGAGTGTAGCATAGTGTTAATATGCGGGGATTGCTGGTCGGCGCGGACTCGGTGGGCCTTAGGGCCTGTTTCCGCGCTGTATCACTAAAGCCAAGACTGGATGCCAATAAAGTTTGGTAAAAGATGATGGGCAAATGGGTGCACAAACGCAGCTGAACCATGGAGGACTGATGTTGGAAGGAAGATGGTGTGGGCTTTGCCAGATGTTGCACTCAGGGTCAGGAGTCAAGTGTTACGAGTGTTTACTTGTGATCTGTACTGACAATGTGGCTCAGTTACTGGCTGAGTTATTTGCCTACGGTAACATATCACCTGTGTGCATACAATGTGTACCAGGGAGAAACCACGTCCAGGAATAGTTTTTTGCTTCAGTCATTAGCTGCCACCATTAGAGTGACTGCTTTTGAGTCAGAGGTTGGGAGTGCAACGTCATTTTCGAGGCCTTAAAGACAAAATGGAACTTCAGCACAGTAGGGAATGAGTGAGTGCTGCACTGTCAGGGTACTGCACCCAGCTGCACTGCCAAATGCACTGCACTACAGAGGCAATGCATGCCAGAGATGCTGAACTCCACTCCACTCCAATGCACTACTCTACTCTACTCCACTCCACAGCCAGAGATGCTGCACTACACTGCACTGCACTGCCAGAAGTTCTGTACTCCACTGCACTCCACTGCACTCTACTCTACTCTACTCCATCGCCAGAGATGCTGCACTACACTGCACTGCACTGCCAGAGATGGTGAACTGCACTCCACTACCAGGGCTACTGCTCTGCCAGAGTTGCTGCACTGCTCTATATTGCCAGAGGAGCTGCACGGCACTGCACTGCCAGAGATGCTGCACTTCTCTACACTGCCACAGGTACTGCGCTCCACTGCCAAAGATACCACACTTGCCGAGATACTGCATTGCCAGGAGTACTGCACAGCACTGCCAAATATACTGCACGACAGAAGTGCTACAGAAGTGCTCCAGAGGCACTGCACTCCACTCTACTGCACAACTGCATTGCCAGCGGTGCTGTGCGACATTGCCTAACGTATACTGCACGACAGAGCTTCTGCACTCCACTGCACTGGTGGTACTCCACACTCCAGTGTCAGAGGTGCAGCATGCCACTGTACTGCTGGGCTTGTTCTCTGGAGGAAAACAAAACAATAAACCAATGCTTCCATTTATTCTTTCAAATAAAAGAGCCATGCCAAAGCTATGAGGAGTTATTGTTGATGTTCTTCTGCCCATGTTGATCCCTTACTCAATGTCACCGAGAACAAATGTTCACATTGTCCTTTGCCAGAGCTTTCCGTGCTGCCTAACCTCCTACTGTATCAAAGAATAGACACAAAGTGCTGGAGTAACTCTGCGGATCAGGCAGCATCTCAGGAGAAAACAAATCTGGAGAAAACAAATCCTTTTCCTCCAGAGGCGATGCCTGACTGGCTGACTTTGTTTCTGTCTTCCGTATAAACCAGCATTTGCTGTTCCATTCTACACACTCCTACTGCATCACACTGACTCCACTTCAGAAGTATTTCATTGCTTGCTAACTGCTTGGGAACATTTGAAGAGTTACATGAAAGGTACCGTATCAAAGCTGGGATATACACAAAATGCTGGAGTAATTCAGCGGGACAGGCAGCATAATTCAGCGGGACAGGCAGAGGGTGGAAGGAAAGGGTGATGTTTCATGTCGAGACCCTTCTTCAGGTTTAGTTCCTTATTCATGGGGCAGTACAGTATCACTGCAGGATGTCTGGCTGGGGAATCCACAGCTGAAGAGTGACCATGTTACCTCCTAAACTCCAAGCCTTTAAAACAAATTAATCAGAACCTGGAAAATCGCCAGCAAATATTAATCATTAAATATCTGGAGTCTCCCACAGGAGTTTGGCTCCAACTCTCCATTGTGTGGCTGACTGTAGCTATAGAACATAGAACACTGAACAGCTTGAAGAAGGGTCCCGACCCAAAACTTCACCCACCCTTTCTCCAGGGATGCTGCCTGACCCGCTGAGTTACTCCTGTGACTTTGTGTCTATTTTTGGTATAAACCTTCATCTGCAGTTCTTTGTTTCTACATAGAACAGTACAGCACAGGAACAGACCTTTCCAGGAACAGGCTGAGACTATGTGTACTTTTCTCTGGGTGCTCTGGTTTCTTCCCACAACCTAAAGATGTGGTGGTAAGTTAATTGTTTACAGTGAATTCTCCCTTAGTGTAAGTTCCAAAGGGTACATTGATCGGTGGCGACAAATCTCTTGGTGCTCTTAAAATGTTGAATACTGAAAAGAAAACTTCACCTTAATGACTCATTCTTAGCTTTCAAATCGTTTGGAGAAACAACAGTTCAGAACCTTCAATAAACACCGCAAGCCCTTTAATTCTGATTAATGGGATTTTCTGCTTGTTTTCTGTCATTCTCGAGTCCTTAATTAATGGATATATGTCATCACCTGGGGATCACAGAAAAAGATGACCCGTCATTCAGGAAGTTAGAAGGCACACACTAGGACTTCGGATGACAACAATTGCAAGCCCAAACCTAGGTCTTCAAATAGAACTTACACGTACAACCTTGGAGCAAAAGATCAATAATGGTATTCCAAATACTAACTATATCCAGTGAGACATAGAGCCACCCAGTGTGGAACCAGGCCCAACTTGCCCAACTTGCCCACACTGACCAACATGTCCCATCTACACTATTCCCACCTGCCTATGTTTGACCCATATTCCTCTAACTTTATCCTATCCATGGACTTGTCTAAATATTACTTAAACGTTGTGATAGCACTTGCTACAGCAGCTTGTTCCATACACCCATCACCCTTTAATGAGAAAGATACCCCTCAGTTTCCTATTAAATCTTTCCCCCTCACCTTAAACCTATGTCTTTTGGTTCTTGATTCCCCTACTCTGGGCAAGAGGCTCTGTGTGTCTACCCGATCTATTCCTCTCATGATTGTGTGTGGAAATGTGTCTAAAAATATTACATTCCCTGTTAACGGTGGGTACACAATTGTACCTACTGCTATGTGATCATATGGTGGCTGAATGGATGTCAGCCATTTGATTAAATTTAATGTTTCGAAGTGTGTGAAATAAGTTGCAATATAGAGAACCATTATATAATAACACGAGCTACTGTTATGGGCCAGGAAGGCTCCCCACCTGAAACATAGCTTATCCATGTTTAGTTTAGTTTAGAGATACAATATGGAAATAGGCCATTCGACCCACCGAGTGCATGCTGGCCATCAATCACCGGTTCACACTAGTGCAATGTTATCCCATTTTCCCACTCCCTTCACACTGGGGGCAATTTACAGAGGCCAATTAACTTTTTTGCACATCTTACATTTATTTGTTCTATATCTCTCTACGTCATGGTCTATATCTCTCCTTTCCTTTCCCATGACTCAGTCTGAAGAAGTGTCTCGACCGGAAATTTCACCTATTCCTTTTCTCCAGAGATGCTGTCTGACCCGCTGAGTTACTCCAGCTTTTTGTGTCAACCTGCAAACCCGCTTGTCTTTGGGATGTGAGAGGAAACTGGGGCACCCAAAGGAAACCCACGCGGTCACACAGGGAGAAAGTGCAAACTCTGTGCAGACAGTACCCGAGGTCAGGATTGAACCCGGGTCTCTGGCGCTGAAAGGCAGCGACTGCCAGCTCCGCTACTGTGCCTGACCTGCTGAGTTACTCCAGTACTTTGTGCTTTTTTTGTGAACTAGCAATCCTTGTGTCTGCATGGAACAAATGTCTACTAGGAAAGATAAGCTGTTCTGTCTTTTTTGTATATCTTGTAGCTGGGGAATCATTTTTAAGAAAGTTGTTTCTGTGTATCTAAATCGTTCCATTGACTTCATGTACTTTACTACGGTGCAGTTTCTAAGTCCTCTATCTCAAAGAACTTTTAATTACTGGAACTGCAGCGTAATTATCATGTGATGCCACATGACCGTGATTAATAGTTCATGTTACCTTTGACAATGGACGCTCAGGTTTCCTCTCACATTCCAAAGACATGCGGGTTCATTGGCCTCATTCAATGTAAATTGCCTCTTGAGTGCAGGGAGATGATGCAAAGGTGGGATAGCATAGAACTAGTGTGAATGGGTGATCGATGGCTGGTGTGGGCTCGATGGACCGAAGGGGCTGTTTCCATCTTTCAATTCAATTTAATTCAATTCAAAATAGCACTTGACAAAAGCAAAATGATGTAAATGGAAACATTCCATAATAAAAGGTTGTAGGTTCATTCTCATCGGTAAAGTGTAAATTTATACATTAAACTTTTGAGATACAGCGTGGAAACAGGCCCTTTGGCCCACTGAGTCTGCGCCAACCAGCGATCACCCCGTACACCAGCACTATCCTACACACTAGGGACAATTTACAATTTACAGAAGCCAATTAACCTACAAACCTGTACGTCTTTGGAATGTGGGAGGAAATAGGAGCACCCGGAGAAAAACCGAGACGTCACAGGGAGAAAGTAGAAACTCCATACAGACAGCACCAGTAGCCTGGATCGAACCCGGGTTTCTGGTCCAGTAAGGCAGCAACTCTACCACTCCGCCAATGTGCTGCCTTAATTGTCCCTGGTGTGTAGGATAATGCTGGTGTACGAGGTGATCGATGGTTGGTGTGGACTTGGTGGGCTGAAGGGCCTGTTTCCACACAATCTCTAAAGGCTGAAGGCTAAAATTCTAAATACACTCAGCAATCAGGCGACCTTAATGGAGAGGGGAACAGAGTTGCTGTTTCAGATTGTTGACTTATTATTCTAATCAATCATTACCCTGAAATGTAAACTCGGTTCTCCGTGCCAAAGTTGTCTGATGTACTGGGAATGTTCCATTTTAAAAGCACCTGACAGACGTCCTGCCTCTCCATAAGAACCAGCATAAGCAGGTCATTTGTGGATGATGTGCTTTTTGTACACCAACTGCCCTGTATACATTTACACTTCCCACATGAATGGTCGTCAACTTAAACCTACAGCAAGGAATACGAGAAGCACAGACCTATTGTATTTTGATAGTGTTTTTGCAAAGCTTCGAAAATTTGCTTTGGTGGGTGGAAGAGGGTAGACTTTGGTCAGTTAAGAATCTTCCAGCTTTCTTTCCCCACTCCACCCCCCACAATCAATCTGAAGAAGGCCCCCGACAGGAAACATCATCTGTCATGTTCTCCAGAGATGCTGCCTGACCCGCTGAGTTACTCCAGCACTTTGTGTCTTTTAAAAAAAAACCAGCATCTGCAGTTTAGTTTAGTTTAGAGATACAGCTTGGAAACACTGCGATTAACATATAACAGCCTTTCTATGGAAGGAGAATGAATCTTATTCTGTGTTTAGTTTAGATTTTCAGCATGGAAACAGATCTTTCAGCCACCAGGTCCTGGTCGACCATTGATCGCCCATTTACATTAGTTCTATCCTACACACTAAGGACAATTTAGAATATTCAGAAGCCAATTAACCTGCAACCCTGTACGTCTTTGGAGTGTGGGAGGAAACCGGATCACCCGGGGAAAACTCACGCAGTCACAGGGAACATGTACAAGCTCCATACAGACAGCACCCGTAGTCAGGATCGAACCTGGGTAGTAAGGCAACAACGCTACCCCTGCACCACCATGCCACCCCCTGTTCTATGGTTCAACAATTTCCCATGCTTTTTCTACTTGGAATAGATCAAAATTCTTTCATTGTTTTGGTTATTGTATTAAAGATAATTTCAAGGGATTTTCAAGTGGAATGGGTGAGGGACATTCTGTGGGTAAGGCAGTAACTGGAGAGAGAGAAGCAATCAACACTATGCATCTAAGTGAGATCTGATGAATTCGCATTGATCTGAAAGGTTAGCTCCATTTCCCCCTCCATGCTGTATTTTCTATAATTGCAGGTTTCCTATACCAGCAGTGTGTCACTTTTGGACCTATTATTAGCCCAGCTAAAGATTTTAACGTGTAGATGGGACATGTTGTTCGGTGTGGGCAAGTTGGGCCAGAGGGCCTGTTTGCACACTGTATAACTCTTTGATTCTGTGATTCTATGACTCTTATGACTATAATTCACTAGTTTCTAAAGTTCCATTGATTAACGTTGATTAACGTAAGGGTCAAATATGGGGGTGGGGGGTGGAGGAGTGGGGTAGGGGGAGAGAATTGTATTTGTTTCAATTAAATGCTATTGTTCGGGGTTGTACAGAATGTGCCATTACATTGTGTAACATTCCTGAGGATTCCTATTCCAACCTTTCATGCTTGTTATGCTCACATAGAACAGAACCATGGCAATTAATTGAAGCTCTTTATCATTGCTGTATCCATGCTGGGAAATCTATACTCTTGTTATAAATGGTTTTTGCATTGTGTGTGGTTTGGGCACAGAGTCTAATATAATGGCCAGAAGCAATCCTGTCAGCACTGGAATAGTTGATAATATATTTTCTTGTATTTAAAAAATAGAATAGCTACTTGGACTAGTTGTAGAAGTCACTTGGACTTTAGTTAAATCATGTTTAAATAATTATTAATGCTGCTCTATACAAGCCTACTGAACTTTGCATTTTTATTGTGTTCATGTGATACTTGTTTAAGTGTGTTTGCGATTCTCCTATTTTAAACTGTTTGAGGAACCCTATTGTAAATCTTTATTTTCATTTTCCAAATTTAAGATAAACTTGCTGAAATAAATTGGGGCGGCACAGTGGCACAGCGGTAGAGCTGCTGCCTGACAGCACCAGAGACCCGGGTTTGGTCCTGACTACGAGTGCAGTCTGTATGGAGTTTGTACGTTCTCCTCATGACCACGCTGGTTTTTCCCCGCACTCCAAAGACGTATAGGTTTGTAGGTTAAATGGCTTTGGTAAAATTGTCCCTGGAAAGGATAGTACTAGTGTACGGGGTGATCATTGGTCGGCGTGGACTCCGTGGGCCAATGTGCTTGTTTCTACACCGTATCTCTAAAGTTTAGTCTCAATTATGGGAAAGGTGTCTGGCGATTGCACAATGCGATTAACACTTCAAAGCCTTCATATGAAAGGAGTATGAATGTTGAGTTCCTTGTTGTCTTGATGCCAATAAACTGTTGGCAGCCCAAACACAAGGAGATAGCGAGAATGGAGGTGGGGGTTAGCGTCATAGAGTCGTACAGCACGAGAATGGGCCCTTCGGCCCAGCCTGTCCCTGCCGACCAAAATGCCCCATCTATGATACTCGCAGTGGCCCACGTTTGGCCCATATCCATCTAAATAGTTTCTCTCCGTATTCCTGTCCAATGTCTTTTAAATGTTGTTGTAGAATAGTTCAAACATTATTCCCAGTTGTTTTGTTGCATTTTGGAGAAGCACCCTGCAGAAAATGTTTCCAAGCTCAGAACATGTTCTTGGTATATTTTTGTCTCATTCACTCACTGCTTTTCTCGAGGGTGGCTGGTTATATCAACAAACAAAGTACTTCTAAACTAAAGAACGTGGAGTTTGTTTCTTGGCTTTGTCCTTATCACCTCAAAGAAAGGTTTACTCCCACACTCCAAAGATGTGCAGGTTTGTAGGGTAATTGGCTTTGGTAAAATTGCAAATTGTCCCTAGTATGTAGGACAGTGCTCGTGCTCGCTGATCGGTGCAGGCTTGGTGGGCCGAAGGACTTGTCTTCATGCTGTATCTCTAAGGTCTATAGTCTAAAGAAACCCACGCAGTCACAGGGAGTACATGCAAACTCCACACAGTCAATATTTGAGGTCATGATTAAACCCGGGTACCTAGCGCAGTGAGGCAGCAGCTCTACCTGCTATGTCACTGAACTAGACGATAGTTCCCACAACCCCAGAGGTGGTGAAGAAGGCTTATGCACAGTTGCCTCTGTAGGTCAGGGCATAGAATATGAAAGGTGGGGGGTTTGCTTGCAACTGTACAAAAACAGGTTAGATCATACTTGGAGTATTGTGTGCAGTTCTGCTCTCTGCAATATGGGAAGGAGATGGTCGTGGAGTGCAGAGGAGATTCACCGGGATGTTGCCTGGATTGGAGGACTATAGTTATGGGGAAAGATTGCCTAAGCTGGGTATGCTTTCCCTGTGAGTGAAGGAGGCTGAGGGATGGATGACCTGATGAAGATGTATAAAATTATGAGGCATAGATAGGATAAATGGAACTTTTTCCTGTGGAAAGGTTATCAAAAATAAGAGGGCATAGGTTTAAGATGAAAGTAAGGAGTCTAATGGGCCTGTCCCACTTAGGCGATTTTTCAGCGGACTGCCGGCGACTGTCAAGTTGCCGGCAATCGCCTGAAAAACCGGGAACTGGAACAGCGACTGTCAGAGTAGAACACACATACACACACACACACACATCGCAAAGGCAGGGGCCAGGGCAAGCGGGAGAGCACAGTCTGAAATTCATACGGTGCAAAGCCAAGGTGATACAGACACACACCGCGATAAACTGGAAGGTTGACGCTGTAATTAAGACGACTAGCAGTACACGGTAAAACCCCTGTCTCACTGTGCGAGCTGACCCACGCGGTACCCCGAGTTTAAAACAAATTTAAATCGTGGTAATCACGTACAATTAACGTAGCGGGAACGTCGGAACTCGTGGACGCAACTTAACGACTCTTGGCGCTAACGGGAGGTACCCGTGAAACCTGTTAACTCTTGAAAAAGTTCAAACATGTTTGAACTTTTCCACGAGTAAAATGTACTCTTGAGGTTAAAATTTGAAACATTTAAACTTGTTGTAAGAACGTAGTGGCCCGTGCGTTTAACTTTGTGACTCGTGATTCTACCGTGGGAACTCTTTTTAGAAACAATAATCAGGGACAGAAATATCAGTTACTTAGACTTTTTAAAGACAAATTCTGCTTAACAAAGTTAAGCAAGTTATTGATAAGGTGACAGAGTGGGTTGAAAAGAAAAAATTGCTTGAAGTTTATATATAAATTTGTGTTGTGTTGTGTTGTGTTGTGTTGAAAAGCTTTTTGCTGATCCGTTTGATTCTCACTGTTTGTTTACTTCATTGCACAATAAAAGAGAGTTCTTTGCTATCAAGATCAAATTGATGTCTGGAAGTCTTCATTTTAATATCACTACAAAGTCTCATGACTTGAATGTAATATTCCTTTCATCATAAAACACAAAATAGAGGAAGGCAAAATATATTCACATCTTGATTCTCACAATCATTTCTGAGATTTAAGGACTCAGCTGCCTCATATGCTGTGCTTTTAAAATGTTTAAAATTGTCCCCTCTCAGTAGATCAGAAAATAAGACAAACAGCACGGTGAATGTGAAACAAAGTCTTTATTCATCTTGTTCAATATAAAAAACGCTTTTTTGCACATATTGAGAAAAGGAGCACCACAGCAAACAACACAGTGGTCTGAAAAAGGGCTTCTCATACATGAAAATCAACAAATGAAGCACAAATAAAAGTATTTCCACTATATACTAATTCAGCTGAGAAATGCACAAGTCTAAATTCAGGCAATAAAAGATACAATGCAATGCGCTAAATGACAAGTTTTGAGATCTACAATCAGATAAGCAGATGCATGATAACCACGTTTTAAAGGAAAGACAGATGCAATGAAATTACTTTTACACCACAATAAAAAATAAAATCCACACTTAAAGTTAAACAAAGAAAAGTCAGCAGGATTTAAGCTAAACATGAAATTAACTGGATTTTTCTGCATGTGGGCTCTCCTCATGCAGTGATGTACCTGTGGTCGGCAGCCGCTCAAAATAAGTTGTCCTGCCACGGCACACTGCCCAATCTGAATTATAGTAGGAGCAGAGATGGTCTCTCTGCTCTTTTGCACTGTTGGTCCCCGTGTTACCTCGAAAACACTGCAGTGGTACCAAAGTCTCGTCGTTTGTACCACTCCTCCACGCACCTAGTGTTATTCTCCCTGTTTGACTGTCCACTAAGTCACCGTCCTGCATGGCTGTTGCTGATCCTGAAGCTGCACCTCTGATACGGATCAGGTTGTGCAGAACACATGCAGCAAACACAATAGTCTCTACTTTCTTTGGCTGGCATGACATCATTTTTTTAACATGTGATGATTTTTCAACACTTCGATAAACATTGTTGCCTCAAGATTAACGGGAGAGGAACTTGGTACACTCGGGAGACGAACTTGGAACATCGCAGAAATGAGAAGTAAACGGCAAACTTAGACATACCCGTGGGAACTCGGTTAAACTCTGGATCATAAACTTGTAGTATCGTACGCAACCACGAGTCTTTCACTCGGGGTCACTCGTGGGTCAACTCGCACAGTGAGACAGGGCTTTAAGTCCTTTAAACAAGGGGGGGGGAGAGGAGAGAGAAGGGGGGGAGAGGGGGGAGAAGGAGTGGAGACAACTTTTAAGAAGCCAGACAACTTTTAATAACCCAGAGATACTGTGCTGTGAGGTTCGGCGGATATTTAACATTACCAGTTCTCCTTGGTTCTGAAAACTGCTGCTTACGTTTTTTTCCCCCAATGAGCCAATGAAAATGACCGGTCAGCAAAGGCGATTAACTAAAACTACCTACGACTACCTCGACTACATGGCGACCCCACTACAACTGCACCTACGACTGCAGGATTATCGATTTTCTCCATGGCGACCAATTTTTAGGGGCAGAAATGTTGTCAACATGTTGAAAAATTTGCGGCAACCATACTGAGGCCGCGACTAGTTCCCAGAATGCGGGAACTCCTCGCGACCATGAAGGAGACTCACCAGAGACCACCAGCAAACATCTGGCGACCATGTGGCAAGCCCAGAGTCTCCTGCACTCGCCTAAACAGTCGCCTAAGTGGGACAGGCCCATCAAGGAGGTGTGGTCAGATACAACCATACGCTTAAAAGATACGCACTTAAATAGACAGGATGTAGAAGGATATGGACCATGGGATTAGTGTGGTATATATATATATATATATATATATATATATAGCATCTTGTGTTGTAGTTGTAGATATATATGTCACATTTCTCACTAAAATGTGGAGCTCCAGGAAACTAGAGAGGCACAGTGAAAAGATTTTTGTCGCATGCTAACCAGTCAGTGGAAAGACTATACATGATTGCAACCAAGCCGTCCACAGAGTAAAGATGCAGGATTTGGTGACCCTTTGTTGAGCTCCCAATATCATTAATGTATCCTCCCTTAGTCAGGGAGATGGGAACCATACACAATATTCCTGCTGCAGTTTTACCTGGGCGTATTTTATAGTGGTAAGATACCTTTATGATTGTGTTCTATTATTATTGCAATAAAGGTCAGCATATCATCTGCCTTCCTAATTGCTTGCTGTGCCTTCATGCAAACTTATGTGATTCATGTATAAGGATACCCAAGTTCCTCTGAACAAGTGCATCTTTCGATCTCTGAGTATTTAAGAAAAATTATGTTTCTATCATCTTCTGACAAATATTTTCCATCGATTATGTCCTCACCCGATCACGTATTTGTCTTTATCTCCTTGAAGCCTCTCTGCATCGTCTTCACAACTCAGTGAGAATTTCAGCAAACTTGGATATATTACACTTGGTCCTGTCACTCAAAGTCATGGATATAGATCATGAACGGCTGGGTCCCAGAACTAATCACTCTGCCACCCCACTAGTCACAACCATCCAACCTGGACAAGACCCAATGATTTCCACCTTCTGCTTTCTGTCTCTTAAAACGTATCTATAATCCATGCCAATCCCAAGAACTCTAATTTTGTTCAGTAACTTCTTGCAGGTAATTTTATTGAAGGTCTTCAGAAAAACCAAATGCTCTGTGAAAACTGGTCTCTGCTTATATTTGCTGTAAGTTGCAACCTCAGGATGATTCCAATTGATTTATCAAACACTATCTCCCTTTCATTAGAATCATGTTGACTTTGCCTCTTCCTACTCTTTTGATAAATTGAAAGATAAAACATGGAGCAGGCCCACCAAGTCCATGCTGTCCATCAATCACTGGTTCACACTAGTTCTATGTTATCCCACTTTCACATCCACTCCCTACATACTGAGGGAAATTTACAGAGGCCAATTAACCTACAAATCCTCTTGTTCTTTGGGATGTGGGAGGAAACCGGAGCAGTCACAGGGAGAACGTGCAAACCCCACATAGACAGTACCCAAAGTGAAGATCGAACCTGGATCTCTGGTGCTGTGCGACTGCATGTCTACCAGCGGCACCGCTATGTAGAGCTTAACACATTCAAGCATTTCTTACTATTTATGCCAGGCTAACTGTTCTATAGTTCTCTCCCTTCCTTCTTAAGTAATGGGGTTACACTGATTATCTGCCAGTCTAGGGAACCTGATCTGGAATCTATGGAACAGTGGAGCCTGAGGAGCAGTGCTTCACAGTCTCAAGACATTCTGATGCATAGTATTGATATGGCACAATATTTCCATTCAATTTTATTCGTTGCAGTGGATGAGTTTTCATCCATGGCTGCAACCATGTACTTTGCTTATGCAGCTGAATTACATTGGCTAAAATCCGAGTCTCAAGACTGAAGGGCGATGTATGAAGATGAATCTTTCAAGACAGGAGAGGCTTGGATTAGTTCGTCAGGTTGGAAACATATCTTTTATGGATGTTTGGGTCTGCGATGTGGAACCACACTTGGAATCAAACCGTCTTGTTACAGTATACAGTATAGTGTAAAATGTTATGAGAGGAATAGATTGGGTAAACACACAGAGTCTCTTGCCCAGAGTTGGGTAATCAAAAACTAGTGGACATAGGTTTAAGGTGAGGGGGAAAAAATGTAATAGTAACCTGAGGGGTAACTTTTGCACAAAGGGTGGTGGGTGTATGGAACAAATTGCCAGAGGAGGTGGATGAGGCAGGTACCATCGCAACGTTTAAGAAACATTTGGACAGGTACATGGATAGGATGGGTTTAAAGGGCCAAATGCAGGCAGGTGGGACAAATGTGGGTGGGACATGTTGGTCGGCGTGGGCAAGTTGGGCTGAAGGGTTTCCACGCTGTATGACTCTGGCTTCAGTTGCAAGATATGTTCTGAAATGGGTTGAATTTTCTCTACATGGCCTCTAGATCAGTTCCATTCTCCATGTTGCCAGCTGGCTCATAGGGACACGCCAGACTGTACTTGGTCTTATAAGGCCAATTCTTTTATATACATTTTACCATGAGAATAATTCATCTTGTATCTTTTAATTGCTAGATAACCTGCAGTATAAATCCTGCAGGCTTCAAAACACTAACGGCAGTTTGATTATTGCAGAAAGATATCTTGGCCTGTGAGTTTCTCCTCATTTTGTTATAGACATTAAAACCTTTTTTAATGCCCTGTTCAGATTTATGCTTGGGTGAAATTTATGGGGTTGGGTGGATTAGCAGTCTTGGTAGATACTGGGGAAGAACGAGAAAGATATCACAGAGGTGCCACTGAGAGTTGGAGTCACAGTGTGAATAAAGTCTCTGTCAGCCTGGGCCTGTAGTGAGTGAACAATTCAAACTGAAGAAGGATCTTGACCCGAAACATTACCTATTCCTTCTCTCCAGAGATGCCGCCTGTCCTGCTGAGTTACTCCAGCTTTTTGTGTCTATCTTCAATTCAAACCTAACCTTCCCCTTTTAAACCTGGAGGTCTTCTCCCAAGCAACTAAGCTCTTAGATTAGTTTAGAGATGCAGGCTCTTCGACACACCGAGTCGGCACCGACCAGCAACCCCCACACATTAACAATACCCTACACACACTAGGGACAATTTTACACTTATACCAAGCCAATAAACCTACAAACCTATACGTCTATGGAGTGTGGGAGGAAACAGAAGATCTTAGAGAAAACCCACACGATCACGGGGAGAACGTACAAATTCCGTAAAACAACACACGTAGCAGGGATCGAACCTGGGTCTCCGGTGCTGCAAGCGCTGTAAGGCAGCAACTCTACCACTGCTCCACCGTGCTGCCCTTGTACATGCCAGCAGTGAACAGCGCGGGTGTACTGCACGTTCATGTAAATACATTCTTACCAGTTTGAAATACTCTTTCTGTTTACATTTTCGGGCTAAGATATCAACTGCCAGCCTCCTAATCTTTAGTCAGAGGGTGGTGAAACTGTGCAATTCTTTGCCATGGAAGGCTGTGGAGCCTGTCAATTGATATTTTTAAAGCAGAGACCAGACTGTGGGACCCGTTGGGTCCCTGTTACACAGGAGGCTTGGGACCCCAACGCAATATTCCACCACTCACCCATAACCCCCAACTGCACAGGCACAGCTCATTTCCCCTCATCCCTAGCACTCTCTCCCCCTCCTCTTCACCCACCCTCTTTACCCTCCCTCTTCTTTCCCCGCCTCCCCCAATCCCTCCCTCACCTCTCTCTCCCTCTCCTTTACCCTACCATCAGTCACTCCCTCCCTCCATCTCTCCCCTCCCTACTCCCTCCTAACCCTCTATCCCCCACCTCACCCACTCCTCACCTCTCCTATCCCCCCACTATCCCTCCTCACCTCCCCCACTGCCTATCTCCCCCTCTATTCCCCACTCCCTACCTTCCCCACTTCCCCCACCTCTACTCCCCCTCCTCCCGCAATTCCCCCACTCTCCCTCTTAACCTCCCTCTTCTTTTCCCTCTCCTTCTACCCTCCCCAATCCTTCACCATATCGCTCCCTCACCTTTCATTTTCCCTACCCTCAGTCACTCCCTCCCTCCCTCCTTCCCTCCCTTCATAACTCCTTTCCCCACCCTACTCCCCTCCTCTCCATCGATCCCCTCTCCTCCCCCACTCTCCCTCCCCATAATCTTGAGGTTGCCGCTCCTCAGGGGATCAGAGGGTAAGGGGCCGGAGCTGCGGGGCGTAGCGACGGCGGTGCGTTTGGGACTCACAGCAGGCACTGGACACTCTCCCCCACCAGGATCAGACTCTCCGCTTTCCATTTGGCGACATCTCCGAATCCGGGCCGAGCCGCTTCCGGTCCCTCCGAAAATTATGTCCGGTTGGAGACTTCTGCCGGCCACTTACAGCATCCCTCAGATCCAGTAAAGACGCGATGGTGCAGGAAGGGGCGGACCATCCCGCGGAGTGACAGGAGAAGAGACCAATCCGCGCGGCGTTGACTGGCAGGAGAGGAGATCGATCTGCGCACGCGCGGTTTTTACGATTTTTAAACCTCACTATCTTTTACAATATACTACCGATCGGGATGAAACTTGTTGCACTCGCAGCACAGGAGAACGGTGAGAGAGTTGATGGAAAATCGTACCACTATCACGTACCAGTTTTGTGCAAATTGAAAAACCGCGCAAACCGGATGAGCACACGATCAGAGTTTTAGTTATGTGGAGATAGAAAATACATAGAAAATAGATAGAAGACAGATAGATTCTTGATTAGTACGGGTGTCAGAGGTTATGTGGAGAAGGCAGGAGAATGGGGTTAGGAGGGAGACATAGATCAGCCATGATTGAATGGCGGAGTAGACTTGGTGGGCCAAATGGCCTAATTCTCCTCCTATCACATATGACATTATGACCTTATGGCCTAATCTCATATTCATGTCAGTGAGAGATTTATATATATTTTTCTTTAAGATACTACTGGTGTAGATCTTTGTTATTCAAAGATGATAATATAAATATTTTCTCATGATACGGGTAGCAGTAGGAATCTGAAATAGTGCGCTGTAAAACACTACCAAATGCTCGGTAAATTGGGAATGTGAGAACTTAAATTAGCAGTGTTCTTTTTGTGTTAGGCAAGGAGAATTGAGCAAGGGAGGATAATAGAGTAAAGATTCAGGAGAACACAAAGTGGTGGATTAACTCAGCACGTCAGGCAGTATCTCTGGAGAACACGGGTAGGTGACCTTTCGGGTCGAGACCCTTCTTCAGACTGATTTGGACTAAGATTTAGGTGGAACTGGTTAAGGTTTTTTCCTGGTTCCTTATTCCTTCTTTGACAGCTTCTTACACAGAAAAGCTTCCCTTGTATAGAATGTGGAAACAAGGAACTGCGGATGCTGGTTTATACCAAAAATAGACACAAATTGCTGGAGTAACTCAGCGGGTGAGGCAGCAACTCTGGAGAAAAACGATAGGGACCATTCTTCAGACTGAACGTTGGGAGTGGGTGAAGAGCTGGAGGCAAGAAAAGACCAGGACCAATCAAGGCCCGGCTCACAAATGACCTTGGGCAGTGTGGCGTCTAGTCAGCCCATTGTTGGCTTGGGAAGGTGTGATCTCAAGAGGAAACAATGAGGAGAACGGTGGCACTGGTTAAAGAACTAGGGCGGAGGAATGGGGCAAAGGGGGAGGGGAGGGGAATGGAAGTAAAAGTTGGTTAAAATAAGAGAATTCAATGTTCATATGCTGGGTTATAATGTAGTTTGTCACCACCCTAAATCCACAGTGTTTTGGAAAAAAAACTTCTGATCGTTCTTGCTCGGTATCTCTTTACTGTTCCGCTGGAACAAAAGGAGACTATTTAACTGAATATTCGGAGAGCCTTCAGACCACTACTGAGTGGGCTGTTGCTTAGTGATGCTCGACATGAGAAAAGCCTCACTGAATGATGCAAACACGAGTACTGATTGTTTCGTTTTTATGTCCTTCACAGAGGCACACACGTCGGGAGCAGAAAGTGGACGATGTCCAGAAAGAAAGAGGCATCAAACGGCGGGCGGTTTGATGGTGAAATGGATCTCAATGCTGCCTGGGACCTCAGGGCAGATCCTTATGAACACAACAGCCTCCAAGAGACTCTGGAAAAGGCTCGTGAAATCTTCCAGCTTTGCGACAAAGAAGAGAAAGGCTTCATCACCAAGAGGGATATGCAGGTAGTGTAAAAGTAGTGTTTCATTGGACATTTGAAGAAACCGATCTTAAGATCAGAAGCATTTAAATACTATTGATTATGGTGGTGAAGTGAGTGTGAATGTTTCCGGCTAAAAGTTGGTCATCTTGATTCAGGTGTTCACAGAGTCAAGATATTATTGTTCCCCAACCCTTCAATCTTTCAAAGATTTAGAGTCATAGTGTCATACAGTGTGGAAATGGGCCCTTCAGTCCAACTTGCCCACGCCGACCAACTGGTCCCATCTACATTAGTCCCATCTGCCTGCATTTGGGCCATGTCCTTCTAAACCTATCCTATCCATGTAGCTGTCTAAATGTTTATTAAATGTTAGGATAGTTTCTGCTTCAACTGTCTCCTCCGGCAGCTCGTTCCATACACCCACCACCCTTTGTGTGAAAAAGCTACCCTCTCATGCTCCAGGTTCCTATGAAATGTTTGCCCCACCGAAAGATTTTCAGGAAGTAGAGTCTAAGGGTGAACTCCACATCCTGAAGTCTTTGAATGGAAAGGTTGGGGAACAGTAAAAAGAATATGACACTGAAAATGATCTGTGTATTGTGTCCCCGGTGTCTGCCTGACGTTGGTTGGATCACCCACTGCGTTAGCTTGAGCACTGAGTCAATGCTGACACTGAGAGTGTGGCACAGACAGTGGGGATACACTTGCAGAGGTATCTTCCAAGGATGCATGGTTGAACATAGACTGTAGAACAGTGCAGCATGGGAACAGACCTTCAGCCCGCAATGTCTGTGACGCCGTGATGTCTCGCTGGCTCTAGTAACAAGATATGTTCTGAAATGGGTTGAATTTGCTCTACATGGCCTCTAGATCAGTTCCATTCTCCATATTGCCAGCTGGGTGACAGGGACACGACTAACTGTACTTGGTCTTATAAAGCCAATTATTTCAAATGATTATAACATGAGAATAATTTACCTTAGTGCCTTTTAATTGCTAGATAACCTATCAATCCTGCAGGCTTCAAAACACGAACTGCAGTTGGATTATTGCAGAAAGATATCTTAGCCTGTGAGTTTCTCCTCATTTTGTTATAGACATTTAAGCCTTTTTTATACCGTTAGAAACATAGAAATTGAAAATAGGTGCAGGAGGAGGCCATTTGGCCCTTCGAACTAGCACCGCCATTCATTGTGATCATGGCTGATCATCCACAATCAGTAACCCGTGCCTGTCTTCTCACCATATCCCTTGATTCCACTAGCCCCTAGAGCTCCATCTAACTCTCTTTTAAATTCATCCAGTGAATTGGCCTCTACTGCCTTCTGTGGCAGAGAATTCCCCCAAATTCACACTCTCTGGGCGAAAACGTTTTTTCTCATCTCAGTTTTAAATGGCCTCCCCTTTATTCTTAGACTGTGGCCCCTGGTTTTGCTCCCCCAACATTGGGAACATTTTTCCTGCATCTAGCTTGCCCAGTCCTTTTATAATTGTATATGTTTCTATAAGATCCCCCCTCATCCATCTAAATTCCAGTGAATATAAGCCCAATCTTTCCAATCTTTCCTCATATGACAGTCCCACCATCCCGGGGATTAACTTCGTGAACCTACGCTGCACTGCCTCAATAGCAAGGACTGACACTGAGAGTATGGCACAGGCAGTGGGGATACACTTAGGAGACCAAAACTGCACACAATACTTCAGATGTGGTCTCACCAGGGCCCTGTACAACTGCAGAAGGACCTCTTTACTCCTATACTCAAATCCTCTCGTTATGAAGGCCAACATGCCGTTAGCTTTCTTCACTGCCTGCTCTACCTGCATGTTTACTTTCAGTGACTGGTGTACAAGGACACCCAGGTCTCGTTGCACTTCCCTTTTTCCTAATTTGACATCATTGAGATAATAATCTGCCTCCTTGTTCTTGCGCCAAAGTGGATAACCTCACATTTATCTACATTATAGTGCATCTGCCATGCATCTGCCCACTCACCCAACCTGTCCAAGTCACCCTGTAACCTCCTAGCATCCTCTTCGCAGTTCACACTGCCACCCAGCTTTGTGTCATCTGCAAATTTGCTAGTGTTACTTTTAATCCTATCATCTAAATCATTAATATATATTGTAAATAGTTGTGGCCCCAGCACCGAGCCTTGCGGCACTCCACTCTCCACTGCCTGCCATTCTGACAGGGACCCGTTTATTCCTACTCTTTGTTTCCTGTCTGCCAACCAATTCTCTATCCATGTCAATACCCTACCCCCAATACCATGTGCTCTAATTTTGCCCACTGATCTCCTGTGTGGGACCTTATCAAAGGCTTTCTGAAAGTTCAGATACACTACATCCTCTGGCTCTCCTTCAACCATTTTACTTGTTCCATCCTCAAAAAATTCCAGAAGATTAGTTAAGCAGGATTTCCCCTTCATAAATCCATGCTGACTTGGACCAATCCTTTTACTGCTATCCGTTATC
Source organism: Malacoraja senta (assembly GCA_038087875.1). NCBI lineage: Eukaryota > Metazoa > Chordata > Chondrichthyes > Rajiformes > Rajidae > Malacoraja > Malacoraja senta. The sequence goes on from CM075979.1 coordinate 30,600,507, forward strand.
ACTTCTTTAATAATTGACTCCAGCATCTTCTCCACCACCGATGTCAGGCTAACTGGTCTATAATTCACCGTTTTCTCTCTCTCGCTCCTTTCTTGGAAAGTAGGATAACATTAGCTACCCTCCAATCCACAGGAACTGATCCTGAATCTATAGGACATTGGAAAATGATCACCAATGTGTCCATGATTTCTAGAGCCACCTCTTTGAGTACCATGGGATGCAGACCATCAGGCCCTGGGGATTTATCAGCCTTCAGTCCCATCAGTCTACCCAATACTATTTCTCGCCTAATGCAAATTTCTTTAAGTTGCTCTGTCACCCTAGGTCCTCTGGCCACTAGTACATCTAGGAGATTGTTTGTGTCTTCCTTAGTGAAGACAGAACCAAAGTACCTGTTCAACTCTTCTGCTATTTCCTTGTTCCCCATAATAATTTCACCTGTTTCTGCCTTCAAGGAACCCACATTTGCCTTTACTAATCTTTTTCTCTTAACATACCTAAAGAAGCTTTTACTATCCTTCTTTATAATCTTGGCCACCTTACCCTCGTATTTCATCTTTTCACCCTGTATTGCCCTTTTTGTTACCTTCTGTTGTCCTTTGAAAGTTTCCTAATCCTCTGGCTTCCCGCTACTCTTTCCTATGTTCCTTTTCTTTTAGTTTAATTCCATCCCTAACTTCCCTTGTCAGCCATGGTTGCCTCTATACTTCCCCTAGAATCTTACTTCCTCTTTGGAATGAAATGATCCTGCATCTTCTGGGTTATGCCCAGAAATTCCTGCCACTGCTGTTCCATCATCATACCTGCTAGGGTCCTTTTCCAGTCGACCTTGGCCAGCTCCTCTCTCATGCCTTCATAGTCCCCTTTGTTCAACTGCAACACTGATACTTCTGATTTAACCTTCTCCCTCTCAAATTGCAGATTAAAATTTATCATATTATGGTAACTACATCCTAGCGGTTCCTTTACCTTGAGTTCCTTTATTAAATCTCGTTCATTAGACAACACTAAATACAGAATTGCCTTCTCTCTGGCAGGCTCCAGTACAAGCTGCTCTAAGAATCCATCTCAGAAGCACTCTACAAACTCCCTTTCTTGGGGTCCAGAACCAACCTGATTTTCCCAGTCTACCTGCATATTGAAATCTCCCATAGCCACAGTGGCATTACCTTTGTTACATGCCAATTTTAACTCCAGCTGCAACTTGCACCCTATATCCAGGCTACTGTTTGGGGGCCTGTAGATAACTCCCATTAGTGTCTTCTTACCTTTACAATTCCTCAATTCTATCCTTTACTATTCCTCAGTTCAGATTTATGCATGGATGATATTTATGGGGCTGGGTGGATTAGCAGTCTCGGTAGATACTGGAGAAGAACGAAACAGGTACACAATAACTACATAGGTGCCACTGAGAGTTGATGAGAGAACATAGTGCCATGGTAAACTACTCTCATCTACCTGCACATCATCCATACCCGCCCATTCCTTGCATATCCATGTGCCAATGTACAAGCCTCTAAACGCTGCTCTCTTATCTGCCATCTCTCCAGCGTTCCAGCCATCCACCACCCTCTGTGTAAACACATTTGTCCCGCACATCTCCGGTGATCTTGCTCATGTGGAAAGGGTTGAGTTTTTGATTTTCTAGATCCATCCATCTCATTTGGAACGGCACAATGGCGCAGCACTACGGGTGCTGACTGCATGGAGTTTGCACATTCTCCCCGTGACCATGTGGGTTTTCTCCAGTTTCATCGCACATTCCAAAGACGCGCAGGTTGTTTATAGATTCATTGGTCTCTGTAAATTGTCCCTTGTTTGTAGGATAGAACTAGTGTATGGGTGATCGCGTGGATTTGGTGGGCCGAAGGGCCTGTTTTCATGCTGTATCTCTAAACTAAACTAAATCTCCTTTAAACTTTTCCCCTCTCACCTTAAGGCCTCATCCACAAGTGTGACACAATCTTATATTGGGGCATAGGATCATGAGTGTAATAGATCGGGTAGATGTACACAGTCTCTTGCCCAGAGTAGGGGAATCAAGAGCCAGAGGACACAGGTTTAAGGTGAAAGGGAAAAGATAGGAACATGAGCGGCAGCTTTTTCTCATAGAGGGTAGTAGGTATAAGGAACGAACTGCCAGAAGGGGCAGTTGAGGCAGGTACTATAACAACATTTAAAAGACATCTGGCAGGCCATGGATTGGAAATGTTTAGAGGGATATGGGCTAAATGTGGGCGGGTGGGACTATTGTACATGGGGCCTCTTAGTCGACATGGGTTAGTTGGGCCGATAGGCCTGTTTTGCTGCTGTATGACTCAAAGTCTTTGACATTTACATCCTGGGAAAAAGGTTCCAACTGTCCACACTATTTATGCCTCTCATAACTAAACCAACACCTCCTGGTTATAATATATCGTGCAGAGAGCATACTTTTCTTCAGCAAAAAAAAAGCTTTGCTGACTTGTTTTCTAACCAGGAAAGTTACCGGTGTACAGGGGGATGTAATGAATTGTAAGGTCTGATTAAAATTAAAAATGTGCTTAGAAGTGGTTGAGTTACCTCTAAACTTGTGCTATGGTCAAAATTACAGCAGTTGCCCACATTGATTACCCAGGGGAGTATTTTATGTTGCCCATTACTTATCTGATCCTCTCTTAGTGATGTTCAGCATCAGGGTCTGGATGTAATGACCCCTGGCAGCCACTTAGGGCAGCACTGAGGGAGTGCTGAATAGTTGGTGCTGCTATCTTTCAGACAAAGTGCTTAGGAGAAGGGGGTACTTCTTCCTGAAGAGAAGGGAAGTCACGTGGACCATAATTCCCATCATTGACTTCGTCTACACTTCACACTGCCAAGGGAAAGCAACTGACATAATCAAAAACTCATCCCATCCCAGTTATTCCTCCTTCTCCTTGCTCCCATCCAGCAGAAGTTACATAAGCATGAAAGTGCGTACCACCAGACTCAGGAACAGCTCCTTCCTCTCTGTTATCAGGCTTCTGAACAGGTCCTTCCATAAGCTAGGGGACTGATAGACTGCAGCTCTACCCCATTGTGGACATTGGACTTTGAGTATGGAATGGTGCACTACAATGCTAAGAATTATAGTCTACACTCGGGCTTTCTTCCCCTTTGTTCTCTCTATTGTACTTGAGTCTGACATGATTATATTGATGTATAATAATAAACCTAAAACAAAAAATCTCTGCAGGCCCTATTCAATGCCACAAAAACATTCATCTCATTGGTTGTGTTGTGTATGGGGTCTGAATTGACTGGTGGAGAAGCAACTTGTCCCTTACCAATGCACCATGTCTCTGCAAGGTCGTTATTTTACAATATAGCCCTAATTTTCAACAGCTGTTGATAAGACACCCAATTAGATCGTAAATGTCCTTTGAGCGAAGAATGAAAGCACTTCAGAAGGTTAAAATCCTCCAGCTTCCTTACAATTAATGAAGGTTATATTTTACTGCTTTCTTATCCTGAACTACAAACAAGATTATCTTAACTGCCTGGTAAGATGAAATGCATTGCAATACCTAGAATATTAAACTCCATCGTAAACAGATTCAAAGATCTTGTATAGAAAATAAAAAAATGATGTGTTGAGAGAGGCTAAAACTGTTAAAGATGTTTTTGCAATAAAATACTGGTAAAATTATGATAATATGATGGGGTCAATTTTAATTGTTTTTTAAATGCCCAGTGCTTCTTGACAGCATTACAACTCTGATATAAATTTAGTTTTTTTTTACTCCTGTTTGCAGCTACCGATGGCTTTGCATTCAGAGTGGGGGAACAAGACAGGAGAAATCAGCCAGCGTTTGAACTTCTGATGACCATCTATTGATAGCAATTGCCCCAAGTGTGCAGGGAGTGGATGAGAAAGTGGGATAGCTTAAAATCTATGTTAATGCGTGTTCGATGTTTGGTAAAGACTCAGTGGTTTCCATGCTGTGTCTTTCCATCAATCGAGATCTTTCCACCCTCATATAACATGCTTTTTTCAGTAAGTTTATCTCCTTCCCAAGTTGTCTCATTTATGGATACTGAAGCCAATGATAAGCTCCAAAACTATATGTCCATCCACCAGCAAAGTGGCAGGGATGCCTCTGAAGAAGGGTCCCGACCCCAAACGTCACCTATCCATGTTCTCCACAGATGCTGCCTGACCTACTGAGTTACTCCAGCACTTTGTGTAACCAGCCTCTGCAGTTCCTTGTTTCTCCATATTACTGCTCCACAGCAAAATCTCCCCAAGGTATGCCTACTTTGAAGAAGTTTTCCTCCACTCTCCGATGCGAGTTATTTGAGACCCTCTCTCACTGACCCATCCTCTGTGGAGTCTGAAGAAGGGTTCAAACCTGAAACGTAACCTATCCATGTTCTTCAGAGAAGCTGCCTGACTTGCTGAATTACTCCAGCACTTTATGTCTTTTTTTTTTGCCTGGGTCCTATATCTGTGGGGATGCATTATCCATTGAAGGTGAGTGCGTCTGATTTTCAGGTGGGTAGATCTTCCCACTACCTGGACATTGTAGCATTAGGGTTAACTGTGACAGTGTTTAGTTGGATT
>CM075979.1:30605291-30957078 GCA_038087875.1 Malacoraja senta
TCTCCCGAGCTGCTGCCTGTCCAACTGAGTTCCTCCAGCATTTTGTGTCTATCTTCGATGATATTGAAGTAAGATATCTCCTGTCATTTCCCTGTAGGCACAGAGCTGATTGTGGGGTCGGGGTAACCACTATGCTAACAGTCCAATGGCATCTCATGGGCAGCCATGTGTGAATTAAAGTAAATGCTGGCAAGTTATTCAGCGCTGAAGGCAATGCCGGTGAAATTCTCACAGGTGCATTTCACAGGAGAGTCACTGGATAGCGCTCTAGTGTCGATACCCTGACTTCCTTTGCCTCCCTGAGGCCATTTGGAATACAGCAAATATATTGCCTGTCGTTAGCTAAACTGGTCACCCAATCACCAAATATAACTCTCTCTGTTCCTCTCAGCTCTGTTTTGTTAACACTGTATGATATCTCTGTTATGTCTGAATTAATTACGAGCAAACAATGTAATTCTATTTACCACCACTTCATGATTTACCATTTCAACTTACTTATCAGCTCTGATAGAAAACAACACCTGATTACAGTTAGGAAATGCCTAGTGAATGAGTCTGTGATGATGGATAATTTGCTTATGTTCTGTTGTGATCTCAATAGGTTAATTAAAAGTAAATGAAAACAAAGAGATGTCAGACAAGGGACATTGCTGTTATTGTCCACATTATGAATCCCCTGCTGCATTGGTTTATAAGCTTACATGCAGTTACTTTCTGTGTTCTACCATTGCTTAACTGGCTAAAATTATCTGATTGAAAATAATAATAGGAATCACTATAATTTGCATTATGCTGCAGTTCATGTTGTATGTTTTGATTGATAATTACATGCAACTTTGTAATCTATTCAGTGAAGAAGATTTTCACTAAGATGCGACTGCTTAAACAAAAGACCATTTTGTGTTTTCCAAAACTTATTTTGCTATAAAATAATACTGATTCTGTATCCTTGTGTAAAAAAAAATGACTGGATAATAAATATATCATAACAAGTGCACTTACTAAGAAAGAGATACCTGGTTTAAAAAAATTGTAATGCTGTGGTTTTGCACTAATTTACGAAGGATGTAGAATTTGGTAGGATTTTGGTTTTGAACATGTATCTCTGTATTCTCACACAAACCCATCCCGCAAATCCCATGGGATTACTGGGCAAAGTCGAGTGGTTAGTTGGACTGAGTGTACGTCTGATAGAAATGAGCAAAATAATGAGAGGTCTTAATCGAGCAAATAGGGGGAAATACTTCTAGCTGGAGAATGGGTAGCTGGACTTATCTCAAAGTACAGTCACAGTTAGAAAAAAAAGTTCTGTACAAGTGCTTGGACAATGAGGGAATTAATATACATGGTAAGTTTAGGGATCGAAACAAATACATTGTTGAAAAGGCTAAAGGAAAGGGTTACGACATACACTCTGTATATGGGATTATATTTCAGTCTTCACCCTGTGGCTGTGTTTGTGCAGAGCAGATCCCTGGTCCTTAATCCCCATCTGATCTTTTAATGGAATACATATTGGTGGAAGTTAAGAGTTGGTTACTTGTTCCACCAGATCACACTCCAGGCAGTGAAGACTGAAACCTGCAGCTTAATTTTCTTCACGACTTGCCATCCCTTTCAATTAAAGTGCGGCTTGAACATTCTGCTCAGTTGTTGATGGTGTTGCCTTGTAAATCAATGAGTTAAAGATCTGATATTTCTCCCGCTACCAATGCACCATTTAAGTAATCCAGTATTCCCCAGAATCGTTTCAAGGTCAGTTTATTGTCGCATGTACCAATTAAGTTACAGTGAAATTTGAGTTACCATACAGCCATACTGAGTGAAAAGCAAAATAAAAGTTAACATAAACATCCATCACAGTGGATTCCACGTTCCTCACTGTGATGGATGGCAATAAAGTTCAATCTTCCTCCTCTTGTTCTCCCACGGTCGGGGCAGTCAAACCATCCGCAGTCGGGGCAATCAAAGCCCCCGCAGATGACGATTGAAGCCCCCGTCGGGGTGATCGAAACTCCCTCGTCGGGGCGGTTGAAACTCTCTCCGCAGCATGGAGCTCCCGAATCGGCCTCTTCTTACCAGAGACCGCGGGCTTCAACATGTTAAAGTCTACAGGCCCCACGGTTGGAACTTCGATCCCCGGCAAAGGGATCGCAAGCTCCGCGATGTTAAAGTCCCGCGGACTCCCACGGTTTGGAGTGCCAGGTCGGTCACCAACTCCGCGATGTTAGGCCGCAGTGGGGACAGAGATACGATATGGAAAAAAATCTAATCTCCGTCGAGGTAAGAGATTGAAAAAAAGTTTCCCCCAATCCCCCTCCCCCCACCCCACACCCCACCTAAAACAAACCAAGGAACACTAAAACATACTTTTAACACATACTAAAAATAACAAAAATAACTGTTGGCGAGGCAGCCACCACTCGCTTCTATAAATATACTTCTATTTATTTCACTCTCTGTATGGCAGCAATCATCATTCAATAGTGAGCCATATAAAGGTGTGACTAAATCCTGATCAAAGATGTCAGTTGTATGACAGATGCATCCTGAATGACAATGAATGATGAGAAGTGCGGAGGTATACAATACCCAGATAGGAAGGACATAGATTGACTTAAATGGTTTTTGGACTGGAAGAGATAACTTGGGGCAAAGCCAGAGAGGGATTGGGCAAGTGATGAGAAATGTAAAAATGAGGCATTGCAGGAATGGGAACGGGAATATGAAGGTGAATGGGCAGTGCATGTTGGAATGCGGGTAGCTGAATTTTCAAAGAAGGAACTGCAGTTTTTGGTTTAAACTGAAGATAGACACAAAAAGCTGGAGTAACTCAGAGGGACAGACAGCATCTCTGGAGAGAAGGAATGGGTGACGTTTCAGGTCGAGACCCTTCTTCAGTCTGAATTGTAAATTGTCCCTAGTGTGTAGGATAATGCTAGTGTACGGGGTGAGCACTGGTCGGGGCGGACACGATGGGCCGAAGGGCCAGTTTTCATGCTCTATAAACTAAAGTAAACAACTTTTATACAGTTATAACCTTACAGACAACTTATTTGTAATCTGGCAAAGGTTTGTCCCACAATCAGCAAGATTTAAGAGGCCTTTGACGTGGATGAGGGCTGATCTTATTGAGTATATAAAATCATGAGAGGAATAGATCGGGTAGACTCAGAGTCTCTAGTAAGGGAATCAAGAACCAGAGAACATAGGTTTGAGGTGAAGGGGAAAATATTTAATAGGAATCTGAGGGGTAACTTTTTCACACAAAGGGTGGTGGGTGTATGGAACGAGCTGCCAAATGAGGTAGTTGAGGCATGGACTATTGCAATGTTTAAGAAACAATTAGACAGGTACATGGATAGTATTTGGGCAAGAACTGCAGATGCTGGTTTAAATGGAAGGTAGAAACAAAATGCTGGAGTAACTCAGCGGGACAGGCAGCTTCTCTGCAGAGAAGGAATGGGTGATGTTTCAGGTCAAGACCCTTCTTCAGACTGCTACTAGTACATGGATAGGACAGGTTTAGAGGGATATGGGCCAAACGCAGGCAGGTGGGACTAACGTAGATGGGACATGTTGGTCGCTGTGGGCAAGTTGGGCCGAAGGACCTGTTTCCACGTTCGATGACACTATGTGTGGAAATTGACTGTCATGTTGCCCAGCAATACCGACATCCCTTCAAAGTGCCTTGAAATGCAATGCATGTAATATTCAGGACTTCCTGAAACTGAAAGTCACCCTGTAAAATGCGAGCTTGTTTGTCAGATGCCAATAACTGCTCAAGGTGCAAAAATGGTGTCATCATATAATAACGTATAACGCTGACTTGGAGCAAGATATTTTTTTAACTGTGAAAATTCCTCTGAAATCTCCCGATTGAGATAGGTAAAAATAATGCATTATGTTCTCATGTAACATTGAGCCTGCAGACAAAAAGCGAAGCACATTTTTTCCCTTCTATTTTTAACATTATTTTAAAATGCTATTTCTTACAGTTAGTTTCCTCTACTTCCTTTGTTTACAGATTTGCATGTAAATAATGAATGCTCACTGCTTTGACAGGCAGTAAACATTTGCACAAGGCAGGGTTTTGAACATGTTTGGACTTGATAGCCATTGTGAGACATTTCCTGTAGGTTACTACCATGACAGAAAACAATGACAAATTTTAGAATGTAGAAACAAGGAAACTGCAGGTGCTGGTTAATGCACAAAAGCACACAAAGTGCTGGAGTAACTCAGCAGGTCAGGCAGCATCTTTGGAGACATAGAACATAGATAGGTGATGTATCGGGTCAAGACCCTTCTTCAGAAGAAGCGTCTCGATCCGAAACATCACCTATCCATTTTCTCCAGAGATGCTGCCTGGCCCGCTGAACTACTTGTTATCTTTAACGTAGAATCTTAAATGAGCAAAACCCCAAGTGCTGGAGGAACTCAGCAGATCTAGTAGCATCTATGGAGGGAAAGGACGTGATGCATCGGGTGAGGCCTCTTCAAATTTTATGAAGGAGGATCCCAAGCCAAAGCGTCACCTATCAGTTTCTTCCAGAAATGCTGCCTGACCTAAGTCTGCGTGATTTCTCCAGCACTTTGTGTTTTGCTCAAGATTCCAACAATCCTAATTGATATCACTTGTCAACTTCTTCCCTTCTCTAAAGGTATTTTACATCTTGCAGGTAGGCCTGTGTTTCCACAATGTGCATTCTGCGCATGTAGGTCTATTGAGGGCATGAACCTAAGTGAGATCTATATCTGAACATGCAGGCTCACATACACCTACAAACACACATGCTTTTACTCCATCAAAGAATCATGTTAGCCATTGAGAGCAAGAATTCCAGTGACGTTGCTTAGAATTTCCCCCTTGCACATTATATTTTCCACCAAAACCTAGCCTGACTTTGAAAATGGCACTGGCTGACAGTTAACCCAGCAGAGAGTAAGACTTCAATGCAGACTGATGGCTTGTATGTCTTCACTACTTTGCAGCTGCCCTTATCCATAAGACTAAAAGAGGGAGTTTAAATGTATTGATTTTTGAGTCTGGACTAGTTCAGATGCAGGGTTTACATGTTTCATTGCTCTGTTGTAACATTTTGTCATTTAACTTTTCCGTTAATTAATAAAGTATTGCATTTACTGGTGTATTGAACTTATTCCAACATTACAGCTTCATGTGTAATTTGTTAGTTTTTATTAATGCACCACTTGATGTAAACAAGATTATTTGATTTTTTATACATGTCTTTAAGCTAGAGGATGGTGAATTTTACTTCGGAGTCACGTGAGTGACTACGTGAAGAACCCGCTCAGTGCGCAGGCGCGGCATTACGCCAGCAGTGCAACAGCGGCGGCAGCTGGAGGAAGGCTCTCCGGCTGCAGTTTAAAAAACGGACCGTTGGGTAAGTATACTGAACTAGTCTAACGGAGAAGGAGAGTGTGGGTGTTCTTAGAAAATGAGTACACTGAAGAAAAGACTCTCCAAAAGAACTGCCCCCAGCTCAACTCCACCAGAGGAGCGTTCAATCTCAGGGGGGCAGCAACAGGTGGCAGGACCGCTCATAGAGCGCTCCGCTATCCCCGAGACCGAGCCAAGCCCAGTCCCGCTAATGCCTGAACAGCGGACAGGGAGTAAATCCATTAGGAAAAGTAACCGGCCGGTAATTTCCGATTCGTCGGATGGGGACATGTCTCCACCTGAACGGAGGAGAGACAGCCGCCAGAGCTTGCAACAGCTCTTGGAGCAGATGCTCCAGCGGGATACGCAGAAAAAGCGTTCTCGCGGAGGTAGGTCAGGCACCTCGTCCACAGTGTCTTGTGCACTGCCCTCTGCTCCCTCATTACTGGAGGCTAGCATTGGTGACCAGGGTTGGGCTGGTCTGGAACAGGGGCTGGCGGACGAGTTCGGCAGTATGCAAGGGGTGCAGGAGCAGGAAGAGCTGCTGGGTGTCGTGGACCGCTATGTAGCAACCCCACGTGCTGGAAGACCGCTGGAACCAAAAATGGCGGCCAGCATCAATCATCTTTCCAATAAGCCCTTGCAGGAGAAGGTACTTCTTGAGGCGCTCAAACTTTACACAGCACCAGAGAACTGTGAGGCCCTCAGAGTGAAGACTGTGAACAGCCAGATCTGGGGGCACGTGGGGTCAAACATTCATAACCATGAACTAAAGCTACAGCGGATCCTAAGGCTCCTGACGTCGGCCATTACAGCCTTTGCTCGTTCTCTGGAAAGCACGGAGATGGATACCTGCCAGCAGGATGTGCTGGCACTGATGTGCAACACACAATTTGAGATCAATAATCTCCGGCGGGAAAACATAAGACCTGCCCTCAATCCCAAATTTGCTGGGTTGTGCAGAGCCCCAGCTGCAGAGACGGACACTCTGTTATTTGGGAAAGACTTCAACAAAAAACTGAGGAACATGGATGAAGCAGCGAAAACTTTCGGCCTCATGAGGGCAGGCCCTGCGATGAGCAAACCAAGAGCTACAATACCCAAGCGGCAGCACACCATGGCATCCACCAGTCGACGTCCTCAATATGGGACTGGTGAAAGCTCGGGGACCGCATTTTATCCCCAAAGATCTTTTTTAGATCAGGGCCCACAGCGGACCCCATGGAAAATGCGCCACCCCCCAACATCGCCAGCACGTCAGACAAGCAAAGCCTACAAAAACATCAGGAAACAAAAGAAACACCAATAACCATGGAGCTGGTGGGTCTGGTTCCTGCCAGCATATAGAGAATAAGGGTGCTTTACTAACAGGGGGGAGATTACACTGGTTTAAAGAAGCATGGGTTACTGTCACGTGTGACAAGTATATACTCAACAGCATTAGTGGAGGGGTCATCCAAAAGACCAAACATGAACCTTTGGAATTTGTATCAAATATATTCACTAAAACCAAAAAAGATGGTGGATGTCGCATCATCATTGACTTAACATCACTAAATAAGTTTGTTGAGTATATACATTTCAAAATGGAGACATTTGTTACTGCCAAACAACTGATTTCCAAAGGATACTTCATGGCAAGCATTGATCTTAAAGATGCTTACTATCTAATACCCATACACAAGGATCATTGCAGATACCTAAAATTTATCTGGTTGGGGCAGCTGTGGCAGTACAAAGCATTGCCCAATGGGCTAACTTCAGCCCCAAGATTATTCATCAAAATATTGAAAATAGCCATGGCAAGACTAAGAAAACAAAAACATATTGTCATGGCATACCTGGATGATATTCAGATAGTAGGGAAAACGATGGAATTGGCTGTGGCAGCAGTATCAGCTACAAAACAGCTCCTCGAAACTCTGGGGTTCGTCCTACATCCAGATAAATCTAAGTTGAAGCCATCCACTATCATGGACTACCTGGGCTTCACAATTAACTCAGTCCATATGACTGTTACCTTGCCAAAGGAAAAAATAAAATTAAAATAAAAATTAAAAAATTAAAAAATGGTTGCATTAGCACAATCATGCAACAATTTAATGGTCAACAAACGACCAATTATTCGACAAGTACCAAGAGTGATTGGGAAAATGGTAGCAGCATTTCCAGCTACACAATTCGGACCTTTGCACTATCAAAATTTACAAACAGCAAAGGTACAGGCACTAAAACGACATACAGGTCACGATGTTCGTGTCATGTAATTACCCACTGAAGCAATATCAGCTACAGTGGTGGGCAGAACATTTTTGGCATAGTTTCAGCTCTATCATCATCACTAACCCTACTTTAGTTCTTCAAACAGATGCCAGTGCTCAAGGCTGGGGAGCAATTAACTCCATATGCAGCACAGGTGGTAGATGGACTAACCTAGAGTCATCATTACTACTGACACTGGGCATTAACTATCTAGAGATGTTGGGCGCCTTTTATGGGTTAAAAGCATATGTATCTAATATGCAGCACTTGCATGTTCGGTTACAGATTGATAATACTACGGTGGTGGCTTATATAAACCATATGGGCGGCATAAAATCATTATCATGCGACAAATTGGTCAACGTGATTTGGCTATGGTGTGTCGAAAGACATATTTGGCTATCAGCTACTTATCTACCAGGTAAGCTAAACACAGTGGCAGACACCAGGTCACGCAAATTCAATGATAACATCGAATGGATGTTAAACCCTAAAGTATTTGCTAAAGTTATTAAGCAGTATGGAACGTCAGATATCGATGTATTTGCATCAAGACGAAATCACCAGTTACCTATGTATGTCGCTTGGGAACCAGACCCAGAGGCAGCAGCAATAGATGCCTTCACGCTGGATTGGGGAAATGTCTTATATGCTTTCCCTCCCTTCTGCCTCATCAGTCGGGTACTTCGCAAAATACAGATGGACTCTGCTTCTGGAATTTTGATGGTGCCCGACTGGCCTACACAGCCATGGATCCAGGTTCTACATGACATGGTGGTTGAGTCACCAATGGTCTTTCCCAGTGATCCAGGATTATTAACTCACCCAGTATCAGGCATAAGCCACCCATGCCATGAGAAAATTAAACTCCTGGGTTGCAGGTTTTGAATAGACCTTACCTGGAACTGGGATTGTCCGAACGAACCATCACCACCATGTCGGCATCCCTTTGAACATCCACCAAGAGGCAGTACTTAATCAGCATAAGAAAATGGGAGAAGTACTGCCAGGAAACAGGGACAACGTATGCAACAGCCACAGCCACCAACGTACTGGAATTCCTGGCCCATCTACACCATGATGAAGGGATCAGTTACAGTGCCATCAACACAGCGCGAAGTGCTCTTTCTGCTTATCTCAAACCAGCAGGACAACAGGCAATGGGATCCCATCCACTGGTGGTAAAACTGATGAAGGGCATTTATAATATCAAGCCCCTAAACCCAGGTATACCCATATTTGGGATATCAGTGTGGTCCTGACATACCTCAGGGAATGGCCACCAGCCAGATCCCTCAGCCTCGAGCAATCTACACTAAAGACACTCATGTTGATGGCACTCGTATCCGCTCAGAGGGTTCAGTCACTACACAAGTTAAGGCTGGACAACATGGTGACCACCCCAGATCAGATCACATTCATCATACAGGGTCTGGTGAAGCAAAGCAGGCCAGGAACAGCTAATCCACTGATGGTATTCCGGGCCTACCCACAAGAGCCACGGTTGTGTGTCGTGACCCATCTATAACATTACATAGACACAACCCACAATATCAGAGGGAGTGAAAAAGCCTTATGGGTCAGCCACAAGAAACCTCATGGCCGGGTAACGAGCCAAACCATTTCAAGATGGCTCAAACAGGTCCTGAAGGTTGCCGGAATAGATACTAATACATTTAAATCTCATTCCACTAGGGCAGCATCTACATCAACGGCCGACAGAATGGACGTATCGGTTGACCATATTCTGAATACAGCAGGATGGTCGAGGGAAACGACATTCAGAACTTTTCATAATAAGCCGTTGATGAAACCTGATTTATTTGCAGAGAAAATATTACAAGCTGCAAATATTTAATTTAAGCCCGGGGGAGCTATTTAATTTTGTGATTGTTAATAAATACCTTTTTTGTTTCTTGAGAAACAGATTCATTGGTTGATTACGATAACACTTCCTCCCTCAAGAACTTCGGCAGTGAGTGAAATAAAACTGTTACACGGTTTGAAATCACAGAGCTTTGAAATCTTCACGTAGTCACTCACGTGACTCCGAAGTAAAATAGTAAGATTAAACGAGAACTTACCAGTTTGAAGTTTGATCTGTATTTTATGAGGAGTTACGATGAGGGATTACGTGCCCTCCGCTCCCACCCTCATTATATGGATCAAACTAATAAATTGATGTCTCCTTTTCTTTACTATGTTTACTTCAAATACCTGTGTCTATCTGTGATTCCACACCGCTGCTTGGAAGTATGCCGCGCCTGCGCACACTGAGCGGGTTCTTCACGTAATCCCTCATCGTAACTCCTCATAAAATACAGATCAAACTTCAAACTGGTAAGTTCTCGTTTAATCTTACTATTTTCTCCAGCATTTTACAAGGCTGATTCATACCTCTGTCTGTTTACAATCTTGTTACAGTCTGTTTTGTCCCGTGGTATTGCCTTTGAATGTAATTGTCCCCACAAGATAAAATGCAACAGAAACCCACAGAAAGGGTGTGAGAAACTTGGTGCCCATAGAATAAACGTTTCAAATAAAAGCAAAATTGGTGTCGGAAGAATACCAAATATTGGGAATACCTGACTGATCCAAATATTTTGGAAATAGCAGCAATTTGCCCCAAAATAGAAAAATATTCCAGCATACTTTTTTATAAAGCCTTTTTAAAAATGATGGATCTGGAACCCAAAAAGGATATTTAGAAGCAGGCAGCTGAGATTTTATTATAGCCTATAATTTTATTATTGGTTTGTAGGTTAATTGGCTTCAGTAAAGATTGTAAATTGTCCCTAGTGTGTAGGATAGTATTAGAGTAAGGGGATCGCTGGTTGGTACGGGCTCGGTGGGCCGTAGGGCCTGTTTCCGTGCTGTATCTCTAAACTAAACTTAAGCAGTGATGTTTTGCAGGTAAAGGGTGAGGTGGTGGGGCGACTGACCATAAGAAGGGAATTCTATAGCATTGGATCTTGACAATGTGACTACCTGCTGTGGGGAGAAGGGAGGGAGATGTACGGATAACTAAAGTGGGAGTGATGTTGACTGGGTTTGGAGGTGATTAGAGCTATTGAAGGCTAATGGGTTTAAAAAAGAAAATATTATATTTCAATGTAGAAAATATTATGTTTCAATGTAGAACTTTATACCAAAGATAGATACAAGGTACTGGAGTAACTCAGCGGGTCAGGCAGCATCTTTCCTATCCTTTTCTCCACAGATGTTGCTTGACCTGCTGAGTTACTCTAGCACTTTATGTCTAGCTATGTCATGTTTTAAATTTGACAGACTGGGATCTCAACTAAATTACCAAGGGGTGGTGCAGGCTGAGAAAAATATGAGTAAGTAAAATGAAGGTCATAGAGATTGGAAAGTGAGAAGCTGAAGGGAACATTGGAATAGGTTGCAGGTGACCAAGGCCTGGATGAGAGTTTCAGCTGCACTCAGGCTGAGAGGAGCAGATGGAGCTGGCTGAATGGTAATTGTTGTGGGGGAGGATATGAGATGACTGGCTGTGCTTGGCATTAAGATGTCAGGGTTTCAAACAGCCTGTTACATTAAATAATTACGTTAGAGCATAGGAAACGGGATCAGGTGGGCAAATCTTCTTTTCGTGTCCATCTTGTTACAAATGTTGACCTCGTTATCATCGTCCGTCCTGAAAAGAACGCAAGCTTCTGGCGACAATCAGTGGAAGCCATCACTTGTCGCAATAGATGATGGTGGTAGCAAAATTAGCTCAGGATACTTCCAGTTTCCAGCCCCGCGACGTGGACGCTTCTGCTATGGGGCCAGGTGGGCAAATTGGCTCCTCACTCCCGGTCTAAAATTTAAGAGGATTATGCCTGATCCAATCTTGGCTTCTCATACCACTTTCCCATTCTCTCCCCATATCCCTTCAATGATTCCTTTATTATCACATGTACCAAGGTATAATGATTTTTTTTTCATACAGATCAATGATATTATTACCATACAGAAGTACAATCCCGGTTAAGACGTGCGGGTTTGTAGGTTAATTGGCCTGTTCCTATGCTGCATTGTTCCAACTTCTGTGTTCTCAGATGGGATGGACTGAACAGAGGAAATACCTATGATTGAGGGAGAACAAATGAGCTCATGTGGTAGTTAGAAACAATTATGCTTCTATGGCTGTGTTGTGCATTGCTGATGGGAAGTGTGCGAGACAAGTCCAACAGAAACATAAGGTCCTGGAGCTGGAATAGAGGACCAAGAGATGTGTTTGTTCCTCAACCAGCTTAGCCTGGTGAAAGGCCTTCCCCGCACACACTGTGCCATATGGAAAGGAACTCTGGAAAATCTGGTGGTTTGTACAAGCAGAAATGGGGATGATAGATGAAAATGGAGAGGAAACAAGGCATGGGAAAGGTGGTCGAGTCAAAAGGAGAGTTATTGGGTTGTGATTAGGTCAGGCCGAGTTCAAAATGGTGATGGATGATTGGGATTGGCAGGGTGCAGGTCAACTTGGATCAGAATAGTTATCATTGGTCTGGGAGAGGAAGGGTGATCAGCTGAGGTAATGGTCTAACTGTATAGTTTGGTTAATTTATTATTGTTGCATGCACTGAGGTACAGTGAAAAGTTCATCTTTATAAGTTCATGAGTGATAGGAGCAGAAAGACCATTTGGCCCATCAAGTCTACTCTGCCATTCAATCATGGCTGATCAATCTTTCCCTCTCAACCCCATCTTCCTGCCTTCTCCCCGTAAGGCCTGACACCCACTTTTTTGTTGCATGCTGTTCCAGTCAACGAAAAGACTATACACAAACTACAATCAAGCCGTCCACAGTGTACAGATACAGGATAAAGGGTACAAAGTTTAGTGCAAGATAAAGTCCAGAAAGGTCTGATTAACGATAGTTTGAAGGCCTCCGATGAGGTAGATGGGAGGTCAGGACCGCTCTCTAGTTGGTGAGAGGATATTGGAAGGGAACTGTTTTAGTTCAAAGGTTTTAAAGGTTTCTAAGGTCTTTTATTGTCACGTGTACCATATAAGGTACAGTGATATTCGTATTACCATACAGCCATACAAAAAAAAGTAACAAGACACACAACTAAATAAAAGTTAACATAAACATCCACCACAGTGGATTCTCCACATTCCTCACTATGATGGAAGGCAATAAAGTCTAATCTTCTTCCCTCGTTTTATTTTTCTCCCGCAATCGGAACAATCGAACCATCTGTCGGTGCGAGCGAAGCTCCCGCAGCCGGCGGTCGAAGCCCCCGCATCGGGGCGGTCGAAGCTCCCGCGGCTTGGAGCTCCCGGAGTCTGTCTCTAACCAGGGACCACGAGCTTCACGATGTTAAAGTCCACAGGCTCCCGCGGTTGAAGCTCAGAAGACGATTCCTGGCAAAGGGATCGCCAGCTCCACGATGCTAAAGAGCTCGACAGGTCAGAGGTGAAGACAGGCAAGGGGGTTATTTGATAGGCAGATTGTTGGACAAAGACTAGGGATCAAAGTGCAGGTGTGAGCCCGAGAGGATAAAGAGTTGTGAGTTGGTAAGTACATTACTTTTGAAAGGGCCTATTTGACAGGGGTTCCAGTGCCATGCTGCACAACCTGGAAGTTCAGCAATGCAGGGTTTGCAAGTAATGCAAGAGCACATTTCTGTGCAAATAGCCCATGGAAAGCACAGTCCATGTGTCAAGAACATTGATCCTTCTGCATGGAAACAGGCCATTCGGCCCACCACATCAATGCTGACCAATGGGCATCCATTCGTATTAATCCCAGAAGTTGTCTCAGCGGCAGATATGTATCCACACCATTGAACACAGAGGTGAGAGTCCAATGCATTACGATGTGCCCAATGCAGCCTGGAAGGAAAATTATTGCTCATGTGACTTGCAGTAAATGCCCAATATTCGGTTTATTTGACTTAAATTATAATTAAATAATGCGGTAAGGAGAATGATAACACTACTTGGTTATTT
Organism: Malacoraja senta; assembly: GCA_038087875.1. Lineage (NCBI taxonomy): Eukaryota > Metazoa > Chordata > Chondrichthyes > Rajiformes > Rajidae > Malacoraja > Malacoraja senta. Next base: position 30,618,922 of record CM075979.1, read on the forward strand.
TTCCGGGCAATGTTAGGCTGGTGTCAGTGTCCAGACAATCTTGAAATAATCAGCAGAGGGCACTCCTGCACTGGGTAACACTTGCCATTGTGAGCCATTGCCATGTCTCTGGTAATGTGTGGGCCTATTGAACCTCCCCCCTCCCCCACTCTCTTGCCTGTGTTCACCTATTATCTGCCACACTTTGTCCTACCTCTCCTCTTTCCCAGCTTTCTCATGTAACCCCCTCCCCTCCCCCCACCCACCCACAATCAGTCTTTAGACTTTAGTGATACTATGTGAAAACAGGCCCTTCGGCCCACCGAGTCCACGTTGATCTGCGATCACCCCATACACTAGCATTATCCTACATGCTAGGGGGAAAAAAATCAATTTTACCAAAGCCAATTAATCCATAAACCTGTATGTCTTTGGAGTGTGGGAGGAAACCGGAGCACCCGGGGAAAACCCATGCGGTCACAGGGAGAACGTACAAACTCAATACAGACAGCACCTGTAGTCGGGGTTGAACCTGGGTCTCTGGCGCTGTAAGGCAGCAACTCTACCGCTGTGTCACCGTGCCGACCCAAAACATCACCTAGCCATGTTCTCCAGAGATGCTGCCCGACCCGCTGAGTTACTTCAGTTCTTTGTGTCTCTCTAAACCTTTCCTGTCTACAGTATATAGCCAAGAATATTTGTACACTCTCCATAATCAAGGCCCAAACCTTATGTTATCTTATACTTTTGGCTACTTATCTTGGACAGTTTTGATTGTGGAGGCAGACTTTGGCTCTATGTTATTGTAACAAAGACTAGAATTAATGGAACATTCATTGTTTTTTTTCAATGAAGTGCACACAATGTTAGTGGTAAACAGAATATGATGTTAACTTTAATCCGATAACATCAAATGTATACCAACGTGACATACAGCACCATTACAAAACTAGTCTGATTATGTTAAGGACGTTGAGGATATCTTATGCAACACTCTGTGCAACACTTCCTAAATTTACATACAGGGATTGAAGTGAGCTTGGCAGTGATTGTGTTGTGGAAAAAAACAAGCCATGTCCCAGTCACCTCTGTGTAGGAAGGAACTGCAGATGCTGGTTTAAACTTAAAATAGACACAAAAAGCTAGAGTAACTCAGTGGGACAGGCAGCATCTCCGGAGAGAAGGAATGGGTGATGTTTCAGTCGGCATCTGAAGAAGGGTCTCGACCTGAAGCATCACCTATTCCTTCTCTATAGAGATGCTGCCTGTCCCGCCGAGTTACGCCAGCTTTTTGTGTCTACCCCCATGACCTGGGATTGGACAATTATCTTCATGTTCCTCATCATCGTGGTCTATCAGTGTCCGCAGGACCACTGCAACTCAAGGTAAAAGCCTTTAACACTGGCTAACTAGGAATGCCTAAATCTAACACTATGTGCGGATGGTATCAGCAACAAGATACACATGAGAAGGGAGATCCTGCATAGAAGAGGTGAGGAAATAACCAGTGTTACAGTGAGGGTAGGGAGAATAAGAAACACGGTGTATTGATTTATGTCAGTATGTAACCTCAAAATAGCCACTGTGACAATGTCTAGATGTAGAAACAAAACCTGCAGTTGCTGGTTAATACACGTAATTGAGCAGGTCTTGTATAACCCTGAGTTGCTGGTTAATACACGTAATTCAGCAGGTCTTGTATAACCCTGAAGCAGGTCAAAGCTTTGCTACAGGGTTATAATTAAAAGAAACATGACAAATGTTAACATTGGCACTGATGACTGGCAAGTGGCTGCGGAGGACCGGGGGAGGTGGAGAAAGGACCTCCGGGTGGGTGTGAAGCATCACAACAGAATGTTTTTCAAGACCCTGGAGGTCAGGCACCAACACCCCAAAATGGTCAACGGCCAGTGTAACGGCAAGAAACAACTTCACCTGTGGAGGCTGTGGGAAGGTCTGCCTCTCCAGGATAGGTCTAGTCAGCCACAGCAGGAAATGCAACCACAGATGAATCATTCCCCTCTCCAAGCAGGACAACATCAAAGCTGCACCATCATCCCTCGCAGATGGGCGGATGCCAACTATATAAGCATATACATTACAATTCCGACTCACTAAATTACTTGGCTGTCAAGACTGTTCTGCATTTCAGGATGGAGTCCAAATGCAAATTTATTATCATAATTATATTTGCTAATGAGCGTGGATTTGCTGAACAATTGCTTCACTGACATTGAACTGTGCTTTTAAGCCACCATCCATTTGCATCTTACAAAAGTGCATATCCTGCACAGAATCTACCAAATGCAAAATGGATTCTATGGCACTGTGATCATGTGAACGGATCGCTGATTGAGGAACAGACTACAAATGGGGAGGAGGAGTATTGGAAATTGTACGTGATTTTTTTAGAGGAGACTGAAAGGGAAGGGTTGTGTCAGTTTGTCCGGTTCTATTGTGGAGAGCAGGAATAGAGACACAAGGAACTGCAAGTGCTTGAATCTGGAGCAAACTGAAGAAGGGTCCCGACCCGGAACGTCTCCTGTCCATTCTCTCCACGGATGGTGCCTGACTTGCTGAGTTCCTCCAGCACTGTGTTACGAGCAGGAGGAGAGATTGTCCTCATTCATATTTTGGCGATGGTAAACGGAGAAAAGAAGTATAATAATTCCATGGAGGCAATAGAAAAAGTACGGGTGTCGGAGGTTATGGGGAGAAGGCAGGAGAATGGGGTTAGGAGGGAGAGATAGATCAGCCATGATTCAATGGTGGAGTAGACCTGATGGGTCGAATGGCCTAAATCTACTCCTATCACTTATGACCTTATGAAAAATAGCATTTGTCATATGCGGGGACACAAAAAGAAATAGCAGCAAGTAAATGGATAGGAAACGTTTAGAGGGATATGGACGACTTGGGCAAACATGGGGAAATGGGAACAAGCTTAGATGGGGCATCTAGGTCAGTATGGACGAGTTGGCCTGCTTCCATGCTGTATGTCACTGTATGTCACTAAGTAGAATTCTCTTTCAGGATGGGTAGTTTTAAGTACCAGTTAAATGTAGATAATTACCAATTGAAGGATGTGGGCAGCCAATCCTCTCTGTGTGGCGCCCTTCGGCCCATAGCGTTTGTGCTGAACATGATGCCCAGTTAAACTGATCTCATCCATCTGTACATGATCCATATCCATGTGCCCATCTACCAGACTCCTGAATGTCACAATCGTATCTGCGTCCAATACTACCCTGGCAGTGCATTCCAGGAATCCACCACCCTGCGTAAAAATCTTGCCCTGCACATCTCCATTAAATGTTCTCCAATCATCTTGTAGCTATGGCCTCTAGTTTAGAGGGCTCTGAACCATAGGCAGCCCAATGGGACTAGCTCAGGTAGCCAACTAAGTCAGCATTGATGTATTGGGTCAAAGGGCCTGCTTATAACTCCATGGATCTATAACACAGATGGTTACACTGTTGTTTAATTATATTCACACCCCTGGTCACCCTTTCATTTGTTTTTCATTTAAACTATATACAAAGAATCATGTGTTGCAAGCTCCCATTGAATCTCTAGCTAGCTCCTCCTCAGCTCCTCTTCCACCTTCATGCCTTTCAGTTCCTTCACACTCACCAACAAGAGTTTAACAGCATGCATTAAAAATCCCCCCCCGCCCTTACCATCCATCCATTCTGAGTTCTACTGGGAGTCCGAAGTAGGGTCCTGACCCGAAACGTCACCCTTCCTCTTTCTCCAGAGATGCTGCCTGTCCCACAGAGTTACTCCAGCACTTTGTGTCTGTCTTGAGTATTTGCACTTTGGACACCCAAACCAACACTTCGAAGAAGGGTTCCACCCCGAAAAGTACCCCATCCTTTTACTCCAGAGACGCTGAGTTGCTCCAGCACTTAGTTTCTATCTTCCAGACCTCAATCAATCTTGACCGCAGGAGGTCACCAGGACATCAGTTTGACTATCAGACTTGGGTTTATTTTGAATTGAGGACTCTTGCTCATTGTTCCATTGTTCAACAGGGGTACACTGTCAAATCTGTGGACCTTTCCAGGACATCAGGGCCATTCAGATCCTCTAGGATGGGAAAGTTTTCAACTGCAATAACCCATGTTCACCCTCATGCCAGTGGAGGTCTGGTTGTTTTCACAAGGGGGGCGGCACAGTGGCACAGCGGTAGAGTTGCTGCCATAAGGGCCTGACGCCCGATGTCGCCTGAAAACCGTCAAGTAGTACGACAGGATGCGACACAGCTGCGTCAAGGTACGTCACTCCGCGTCACCATGTGTCACCAATTACCACGCGTCACCATGCGTCCCCATGGGACAGGGCGCGCGTCACCGTGCGTCACCATAGGACAGCATGCGACAGCATACAGCAGCATATGACAGGGCCTGTGACATCACAGCCGTCAAGTGGCGTCAATGTACGTCCATCCGCGACACGATACGGCAAGATACGACAGGTTGCGTCATCTGGGGCATCTTGATGCATCATGACGCACGACGAAGTACGGGTGACGCGTGGTGATGCACGGTGACGCAAAATAAATAAGCATCGGCAATGACTGTGCGTCACCACGCGTCACCCGTACTTCATCGTGCGAAAGGGCGCACGACATGATACGACACGCAGATGTCGCGCGAGGATTTTGAACATTCCAAAATCCTGGGGCGGCTGGGAGACACTTAAACTGCTTTAAATTGCTGAATTGTGAATAGTTGTGGAGACACAAGAGAGCAGGAGCAGATAACATGCGTCACCACGTGTCACACCGCGTCACCACCCGACCACGACGCGACAACCTCTTTTTAGACCCCGGTTCGATCCTGACTACAGTTGCTGTCTGCACGGAGTTTGTACATTCTGCCTGTGACCTCGTGGATTTTTTCTCCGGGTGCTCCGATTTCCTCCCACTCTCCAAAGACGTGCAGTTTCGTATGTTACTTGGCTTCAGTATAGATTGTAAATTGTCCCTAGTGTGTAGGATAGTGTTAGTGTATGGGGGTGATTGTTGTTCGGCGCGGACTCGGTGGGCCAAATGGCCTGTGTCCGTGCTGAATCTCTAAACTAAATTAAATTAAATGTACATGATGTTTTTTTTATTATTTTTGTACATTTTCACAAAGGCGTACTAATTTGTTCAGTAGCAACAACTAATCTAAAATTATTGGACACTCTGGAATTGTCAGGTTTGAATTCACACACAGTTTATAATCATTTGGGATTTAAATAGCTGCTCTAGGTGGCGTGATGAGAATCATGCCCCGTAAATAAAATACTATTTAACCCAATAGTGTGAACAACGAATATTGCAATGTCAGATAACCCCTCCCACCCACCCCGCCCATGTTCCTTTCCTACTCCCACCTGTCCAGCCAGCCCCCCCCTTTATTCACACTTTACACCCCTATCCCCTCTTTACCTGCCCCCTTCCTGATCCCATCTGCCCATCACCCACATGCCTATGCACCTGGATTTCTTCCTCCTTGGTTCACCTTTCCTATTCCCGCCATCCCCACCAATCTCCTTCCAACTGACCATCATCTCTCTCTAATCTACTTGCACCTAGGACCTACCAGCTTGCTCAACAATCACCTCCCCTCCCCACAACCCCTCCCCGTCCCAGTTGCTTGATTCCATCCACCTCTCATCCCCCATTCACTTATCACCTACTCATCCTCTTGTGTCACTTCCCAACAGGTACAGCAGGCAGTGAGGAAATCAAATGGCATGTTGGCCTACATAGCGAGAGGATTTGAGTATAAGAACAAAGAGGTCCTACTGCAGTTGTACAGGGTCCTAGGGAGACTATTCCTGGAGTATTGTGTGCAGTTTTGGTCTCCTAATTTGAGGAAGGACATTCTTGCTATTGAGGGAGTACAGTGTAGGTTTACCAGGTTAATTCCCTGGTTGGCGTGACTGACATATGATGAAATAATGGATAGACTGGGCTTATATTAACTGGAATTTAGAAGGAAGGGATCTTATAGAAACTTAAAGAGGGGATCTTATAGAAACATATAAAATTCTTAAGGGATTGGACAGGCAAGATGCAGGAAAAAAGTTCCCCAAGTTGGGAGAGTCCAGAACCAGGGGTCACAGTTTGAGAATAAGGGATAGGCCATTTAGAACTGAGATGAGGAACAACTTTTTCACTCAGGGAGTTGTGAATTTGTGGAATTCTCTGCCACAGAAGGCAGTGGGGGGCAATTCACTGGATGTATTCAAGAGAGAGTTAGATATAGCTCTTAGGGCTAACGGAATCAAGGGATTTGTGGAGAGAAAGCAGGAATGGGGTACTGATTTTGGATGATCAGCCACGATTATATTGAATGGCAGTGCTGGCTCAAAGGGCCGAATGGCCTACTCCTACACCTATTTTCTATGTTTCTATGTTTCAAACATTGGCCATCCTCCCTCTACACCCTTGATCCTCATGCAAGTTCCAGACATTCAACATTGACCCTTCATTTGGCTCCACAGATGCTGCTTAACCCACTGAGTACTTCCAGCAAAAATAAATGACACAAACCGCTGGAGTAACTCAGCTGGTCAGGCAGCGTCTCTGGAGAACATGGGTAGGTGACGTTCCGGGTTGGGACCCTTCTTCTCACTTTCTTCCCCTCTCCAACCAGTTCTTCCAGCAGTTTGGTATCTGCTCCTGCTCTCTTGTGTCTCCACAACTATTCACAATTCAGCAATTTAAAACAGTTTAAGTGGTATTCAAATACAAAACCCCACTGCAGATAAAGGATGCAAATAACGACAGGGGAAGTGACTGAAGAACTCAAAGAATTATATGCAACTTTATTTCTCTGCAATCCAATTCCTGCACATTGTTCATCCCCGAGTCTTATAGTTGCTCCAAGTATGGTCATACCTATGTAGAAACAAGGAACAGCAGATGCTGGTTTACACAAAAGCACACAAGGTGCTGGAGTAACTCAGCGGGTGGGGCAGCATCTATGGAGAACGTGGATAGGTGACATTTCAGGACCCTCTTCAGACTGGTTTGGGGGGAGGGTATGGGGAAGAAAGCTGGGAGAGAGGAGAAGCAGGACAAATGGGGAACAGGCCAGTAGGGGTTATCTTGGAGGTCAAGACCATTAGGAAGGATTCCCCCTCCTCCCCTCACCCCCCACCCGAACTATTTCAGTATCCTTGTAATTTCATAAGGCACCACTTTGCTTTAACGAGTCATTGAAATGCGCAGTAGCGCAACTGGTAGGGTCCAGGCAACCCGGGTTCGATCCCAGCCCCGGTGCCACGTGGATAAGTGGATCTGGAGAATACAACTATGTCAATTCAAATGAGTGCATCGATGGGTGTTTCCGTATTCGAATGACATCTTCAAATGAAAGGTCGTGCCTTAGAATTTGCCTCGCACTTGATACAGGTGGATTGTCATTGGCAGATGCATTGTACAAGCGCAAATCAGCATCTGAAATGAAAATTTGCAGTTTTTAACAACAGTTTCCAGAGTGCCTTAAAGTACAGTTTCCCGAGAGCAAGGGTTAAAGTACAAAACAAAAGTTTCAGTTGCCCTCAGTGCTGGAGAAACAATATTTGTCCTTGGCAGCCAGATTTATGCGGTCTGTTTCAGGAAATTGGCTTCAATAATCTGGTTTGTAAATTGCAAGTTCCTTTTGGAAGAGTTGCTTTCGGGATAGTTTAAGTTTGCAGCAGAGTTGACAACGACTCCCGGCTCTGCCCCACGCATCCGACTACAATAGCATTCGGCTAGTTTTCCATCCAGTCGGGACGTCTGTGTCACGGTGTGTGTGTGTGTGTGTGTGTGTGTGATCTCGCTCAGCCCCTACACCTCCGCAGGGCTGTGGAACCGGAGCTGTATTCGCCTGATCGCTTCTGTTTTCCTGTGTCAGTGTGGAAGTATTTCAGCGGGAGCTGCCAACGTGCAAAGTTACACATTCCGGGGATTCCCTGCGAGAACTCAAAGCCAGGATCACAGGTAAGTGTGCATTTAAACTTCGGTCCACATTAAAAGTCTGCAACTTTAGCCGGCAAAGATGCCAATCGGAAATGGATTCAACCATGATAACGTTGCCTCACGACTCCCCCCCCCCCCCCTTCCCCCTGCAACCGTGACAAGAGAATGATGTGAGATGCATCAGGTATTCTTTATACCAAAGACAACTGTAAACACCATCCTTCTGATGGACAGAAGTGTACAAAGTGTATAGAAGTGGGAGGCTTGGATAGAGTGAATGTGGGGAGTCCAGGACCAGAGGTCAGAGCCTCAGAATAAAAGGACATATCTTTAAAAAAGGACATATGAGGAGGAATTTCTTTAGTCAGAGAATGGTGAATCTGTGGAATTCATTGCCACAGATGGCTGTGGAGGCTAAGTCAATGGGTATTTTTAAGGTGCAGATTGATAAATTCTTAATTAGTAAAGGTGTCAAGGGTTATGGAGAGATGGCAGGAGAATGGGGTTGAGAGGGAAAGAGAGAAGAGCCACGTTTGAATGGCGGAGTAGACTTGATGGGCCAAATGGCCTAATCCTGCTCCTATAACTTATGAATGTATGAGAATCATGAGAGGAAAAGAGCGGGTAGATACACAGACTCTCTTGCACAAAGTAGGGGAATCGAGAATACTGAGGACATAGATTTAAAGTGAGGGGGGAAAGATTTAAGAGGAACTTTTTCACACAAAGTGTGGTGGGTGTATAGAAGGAGCTGCCGCAGGAGGTAGTTGAGGATTGTGCTATCGCAATATTAAGAAACAATTAAAGTATACCGATAGAACAGGTTTCGAGGGATATGGGTCAAATGCAGGCAGATGGGACTAGTGCAGATGTGACATGTTGGGCTGAAGACCTTGTTTCCACGCTGTATGGCTCTATGACTATGACTCCAGAAAAACACCTTCAGGACAGTGTTCATTGCAGGTGACAAATCTCCTCTGCTTGGGTCCTGGAGATAATGAAGTAGTGCCTTGGTATATAGATACCCTGATTTAAAGTGCTACTTATTTGTCAAATCTTTGAAGAATGTAGGGTGATGTTATTGAAACATGCAAAGCAGGTACTGGGCTCGATAAGGTGAATGCTGGTTTGTTGTGACCTTTGGATGGGGCATCTAAAACCTGGGTCTGCAGACTTGATATCAGGTGTCTGCCATTTAGGCTTAGGGGGGGGGGGGGGGGGGAGAACATGTCTTTACTGAGATAGTAACCTAAAGTGGATCTGAGTATCAGTTGTGGTATATATTCAAGAGAAACGATAATATGGGATTCAAGGGAAAGTGTTTAAAGCAGGAACAAGGAATTTCATTTGCTGGGTCATGCACAAATTGAGCTCCAAGGCAACACGTCTACCACTGCACCACTGCGCCATCCTTTTGTTTATGGTGAGGGGGGAAAGATTTAATAGGAACCTGAGGGGTAACTTTTTTATACAAAGGATGGTGGATGTATGGAACAAGTTGCTGGAGGAGTGTTGAAACAGTTACTATCACAACAATTAAGAAATATTTAGGCAGGTACATGGATAGGTATAGTTAAATATGGACGAAACGCAGGCAGGTAGGACTAGTGTTTTATTGGGGCATGTTTGGTCGGACTGAAGGGCCTGTTTACATGCTGTATCACTGACTATGATAAAAGGACAAAGTGCTGGAGTAACTCAGCAGGTCTGGCAGCATCGCTGCGGAACAGGGATAGGTGACGTTTTGGGTCGAGGCCTTTCTTCAGACTGAACAAGGGCCTGGACATGAAACGTCGTCTATCTATGTTCTCTGAGGATGCTGCATGACCCGCTGAGTTACTCCAGCACTTTGTGTTCTTTGGTGTTTAATGCAGTAGAGTGATAAAGATTAACCATTATCTTCAAGAATAGTGGAGCAGTGACAAAGGACCAAATTAATTTATCTCATATGAAGGAACAGTAATCTTTTAATCTAGCTGCAAATGAGACCACTGTTATTAATTGGGGGGTTTTCACACTTTCATATTGTCTTATATTTTCACTTTCCCTCCAGCCATTCTCTCGTCTCATTCTTTTTCTTTCTGCTTCCCCTTTTAACCTTTTAGTTATGTTTTCTTTGCTTCTCTCACCACCTTTGGTTGCAAATGAAGGTGTGCATTCTGGTGCCAGAAATGCTCTCTCCCACATTATGTAACTTTTTCACACTGAAGGCGGTCGGTATTTGGAATGAGGATGTAGTTGAGGCAGGTACGGTAACGACATTCAAAAGGCATTTGGCCAGGTACATGGATAGGAAATATTTGGAAGGTTATGGATCAAATGCGGGCTGGCGGGACCAGTGTGGAGGAGGCATCTTGGTTGGCATGGACAAGTTCTGAAGGTCCTGTTTCAATGTTGTATAACTCTATGACTCTCCAATGTAAATACAAACTATGTGTGATGAACTCATGTGGAATTTTAGATTTGCATGTTTACAGTGGAGAATAAAGAAAACAAGGCATTCATTTCATCTAGCCTACTCACTTTTTTTCCTCTTGAATGGGAATCTCTCAAAATAATTCTACAGAGTATTAAAGTGAAATGGAGGAAAGCAAGTCCTCATGCTATCTATTTCTAAAATAGTATGGAGTATTATACAGAGACATCATAACTATTTTAGAATGGCATGCAGTTTCAAAATAAGAACTCACCTGTTGTCTCATTCATGAATATACAGTGCTAGGTTTAGATTAGTGTAGTTTATTGTAACGTGTACCAAGGGATGGTGAAAAGCTTTTGTTGCGTACTAACCAGTCAGCGGAAAGACAATACATGATTACAATCGAGCCGTCCACAGTGTACAGATACAGGATAAAAGGGAATAAAGTTTAGTGCAAGATAACCTTCAGTAGAGTAAGATTAAAGATAGTCCGAGGGCCTCCAATGAATTAAAGATAGTCCGAGGATCTCCAATGATACTCCAGTGCTTTTAAAGAGCTTGGCTAGTACTAACAATATTGTTGTTCCCTTTTTTTTAATCTATTCCACCTCTCCCACGCGCAAGAACATTTATTTTAGTTTGAAAGAAAGTTTTCTCATAGAAAATTCATAAATTTCCTGTTAAGAATTTTAAAATAATGATTTACTGAAAGATTTACTGAAAGATTTGGATTTCAGATCCAGGCATTGAGATGTTCTAAATAATAGTTATAGAGTCATACAGCATGGAAACAAGCCCAGTTTGCCCATGACAACCAAGATGCCCCATCCGCACTAGCCCACCTGCCCGCAATTGGCCTATATCTCTCTAAAGCTTTCCTATCGCTGGGGACCCCTGGAAAAGAGCTCCGACAGCCGGCCCTGCGGTCTGCGGTGCTTCCGGCTGCAGCGCGGCGGGGACTTTAGATCTTCGACCGCCGGCCTGCGGCCTACACCAACCTGAAGCCGCGGTCTCCGTTGGGGAAGCACCCATTCTGGACTTACCGGGACTATACCTGTCTACTCATCTGGACGCCCGCAGTGGCGGCTGCGGAGGGTTGAGGTCCCGACCATGGGGGAAAATGGAGGAGGACTGGCCAAATTTTGTGCCTTCCACCACAGTGATGAATGCTGTGGTGGATGTTTGTGTTAAATTTTTATTGTGTTTCTGTGTGTTCTTTTTTCATTGTACCGCTGCTGGCAAATTCATTTCACTTGCACTTTATGTGCAAGTGACGAATAAAACTGATACTGATATTGATATTGATTGATATTGATATCCATGTACCTGTCCAAATGTTTTTTTTAAATATTGTTATTGTGTCTGCCTCAACTGGCAGCTCATTCCATATACCCCCCACCCTCTGTGTGAAGAAGTTGCCCCTCAGGTTTTTATCAAATCTTTCCCCTCTCGTCTTCTGTTGAAAAACTAGTGAGTTTTGTTTCTAGTCTAAGCCAGAAAGAACTAAGCTTGGGAATGACTGATAATAATTCTATACACTCTATCTTCGTCTTTATTTTGAAAGAGGAAGTTCAACAATTATCAGAAGTTTAGAATGCTGTAGCTGTTGCTTCATCTTTGGATTAAAATGTATTAATTAATTAAAAAAACAGCAATCTAAATGGTTCAAAGAAATTGGTACCTGTTTCTTAACTTTTATTTTAAGGAGTGTTGTAAGCAATTCTGGCTCTTAGCTCACATAGATTTAATCACACATGTATACCTCTATAGTTTTGGTGACTCATGTTAAATATATGCCTAACGAATTTCCCAGTTTAGGAATTTGTACCTCTTGAAATCCTCTCTGAAAGATGCACAGCGTAATTTGTATAACACTGTCGACTTGTTAAGTAGCAATTTTTGCGGGACCCAAGTAGGATCAAATTTTAATAAATTGTTTAGTGGTTACGTGGGGTGAGTTGCCTGGCATTGTTTTACCGAAAATTCAACAGGAGTTGCCGTTTGTGCCTAATAGGTGCAGCAGAGGAATGCAGTCATCTGATCTCCAGGAGTGCTTTTACTCTAAATGAGGCGTTTGACATTTCCTTGGCTTATAATTACACCCTGATGTCAAAGCAAACAGTTTTGGACCGAGTATAAGCTGAGAAAGCATCACCGGGAGACTGATTGTCCGGTTGCTAGGTAACATAAGGCAAGTGGGACATTTGGAAATCACCCGCTTGTGTTGGTATGGTGAAGAGCTCACATTTTGCAAACCACTTATCAAAGCAAATCCCATCTGGCCTCCGCTTGTTTTGAATCGGCCACTTTGGGCGCTTGATGGGGAGGTTAAACATGGTTGATTTCCATAACCTGTTAAGCAGAAACTTATGTAAAGCATTCTAGGCTGTGTTATTCTGTACTCTTATGCTTTATATAGTTCATCCATTAAGTCGTCATCTGCTTGCCCTGAGGGTTGTCAACACGATAAAAGTCAAGAGTGTTTAATCATCATATGTCCCGAATTGGAACAATGAAATTCTTACTTGCAGCAGCACGACTAGTTTGGATGTTCCTCATTATGTTAAAGGAACATAACTAGTAATAGGATTGAAATGAAGTTTGACTTTAATATGATCAAAAGCAAATGCAAATCCAGTAATAACGTTTGAGTATCAATAGTGAATACAACATGAACAGCAGGGGTATGGGGCTAGTTGGAAGGAAAGGGGGGATCCTCTTTACTCCAAGTCCCACTGCACATGGCTGTGTGTACATTTTTAAAGAGACGTAGTTTGTTTTATCATGTATCATAGATGCGTAGAGTCATAGTGCAGGGAAACAGGCCTTTCAGCCCAACTAGTCCATGCTGACCAAGAAGATGCTGACTAAGACAAATCCTATTTGCCTGCGTTTGGCCCCTATCTCTCGAAACCTTTCCTATCCATCAGTCGATCACTATCTACTGGAGAGAAGGAAGAGAGATCTGGTTTTGATATAATTGGTATAAACAGACACCAATGTTACTATCCTCTTTTTAGAATTCATTAATTGCAGGCCAGAACAGAATGTGTTGGTCCCAATGCTGGGTTCCCATGGAAGTGAAGTTCCCAATGATGATTAAATCCTTAAGCACGATCATGTGGCATGGTTTAGGTTCCATTAGAGTGCTTAAGCAAGAGGGACAAAGCCTTAGGGAAAAAGTCACAAAGTGTTGGAATCTCAGCGGGTCAGACAGCATCCCTGGAGGACATGGATAGGTGACGTCTTGGGTCAGGACCCTTCTTCAAACTCAAACACTTGGAATTACTTTTTGGAACCCACTGTGGATCACTTTGGATTGATAAATCTCTGTATTAGCATTCAATTAACAGAGGATTGTGCCGCCCCTGACACTCCGTAGTTTTGAAGCATATTTTAAAAAGGTTTCTGTATATAATATGAAAGTAAAAGGCCTACGCTCCTGCAGGGATTTTGTGAAGATTTCATCACAATATGTCACGATTGTAAAGAAATCTCTCAATACCTCAAATGCAGCAGCTATCTTCATTTACACAGTATTTAAATACCTGAAGAACCCTTTAGGAAGCATAAGCATAATGTTAAGCATAATGAGTCAAATTGGAGAGGGATAAGATTGGTGAGAGGATCACTGGTTTTGCCCATACAATGGATTTTCAGGAAGTCTGCCATTAATACAGAGAGGGACAGACTTGGGGAAGATGGTGTAAAAGATGAGGCCTTGATGATTCAAGTCTGCTCCTTGACTTTGTTCAAAAGTAAAATAATTCTAAAGACATGGATGTTTTTATTTCACATCCTGCTCTTGCAGAAATTAAGTGTGAAATCCTTCCAGGGTGACTGCAGCTCCAATTCCAGAATATTCCATGCTTATTAATAACCAAAAGTGAAGATATAATTGTGTCATAATATCCTCTAGGTATGACAAAGTACTTTACAACCAACAAAGTAACTTCATTTTATACTCGTGTTGATTGTGGAATACATGTTTGGTGTGGGTAAGTTGGACCTCAAAATAAGATTGTAGTAGATCCTGCTTAAGCATCGCTTTGATCTTTAAAACTCATGTCCTTATTTTCAAATCCATTTAGTTTACTTTACTTTAGTTTAGAGATACAGCATGGAAACAAGCCCTTTGGCCCAATAAGTTTGTGCCGACCAATGATCACCTGTACACTGGTTCTATGCAATTTACAGAATCCACTGCATCCTACGCAATTTACAGAATCCAATTAATCTACAGACTTGCACGTTTTGTTAGATGAGGGAGGAAAGCGGAGCACCCGGAGAAAACCCACCCGGTCACAGGGAGAACGTGCAAACTCCATGCAGGCAGCACCCGCTGTCAGGATTGAAATTGGGTCTCCGGCGCTGTAAGGCAGCAACTCAACCACTGCGCCACTGTACTGCCCCCTTCCTATATGGTCTGATCCCTCTCTTCTTCTAGAATCTCCACCTGCAAAGGTAGCTGCTCCCCTACAGTTCTGGACTCCAGCACGTCCCCAGATTATATCGCCCCATCATCTGTGGTGATGCCCTCAGCTGCCAGGCCTTGTCTAGAAAGCACTTCCACACCCTCGCTCTCCACCACTGTGGCTTTTTTCCCCCCTTCTTTTGTTCCACACAACTTACAACTGTGATCAGGTCCTAAGGACGCCTGCCCTGCTTTCTCTTTATGTCTTATGTCAGTCTGAAGAAGGGTTTTGGCCCGAAACGTTGCCTATTTCCTTCGCTCCAGAGATGCTGCCGCACCCGCTGAGTTTCTCTAGCACTTTTGTCTACCTTCTCTTTATGTAACTCAGGTCTTTGTTGCTTTGAAGCAACTTTTGCTACCGTAAATGGAAGTTGCAGTTGCCATTGTCACATACTGGCGAGCTCTCTGATAGCGTCGCCCTGAAATGAATTAAAAGAGCACTTTGTCTCTCTTTTCTTTCTTTCTCTCCCTCTCTCACATTCACACTCCCACTCTCACTCTCTCTTACTCTCTCATACTTACCCTCTCACTCTCACTCTCTCTCTCTCTCTCTCTCATTCTCATTCACTCTCCCACTTTCACTCCCTCTCACTCTCACACACTATCACTCTCTCACACTTGCTCTCGTTCTCTCTCACTCTCTCACTCTCTCACTCTCACTCTCTCACTCTCACTCTTGCACTCTTTTTATTTGTCTCTCACTCATTCCCTCTCACTCGTTCTCACTCTCTCCCACTCTCAATCCCTTTCACTCTCTCCCACTCACACTCTCGCTCTCTCTCACTCTCACTCTATGACTCTATAACTTTCAACGGTAGAGTTAAGCTATGAGGTAAAATGGATAAGAGAAGAAAGCTCACACTCTGAGAGTTGTGCAGCCTTGAAACTGCCTGAAATAGTGGAGGAGATTGAAGCCATAGATACATTTAAAAATATACTTGAAGTATAAAATGTTGTGATATGTGAGGCTATGGTCAAAGAGCTGGAATGTGAGAATAGCCTAAATGCTCTTAGAAACAAAGAACTGCAGATACTGATTTATACCAAAAATAGACACAAAGTGCTGGAGTAACTCAGTGGCTCAGGCTGCATCTCTGCAGAAAAATGATGGGTGACGTTTCGGGTCGAGACCCTTCTTCAGACTATTGTCAGGGGAGTGGGTGGTACAGAGACAAAATGTAGTCGGAAACAGTAAGACCCCGCCCACTCCCCTGATATCAGTCTGAAGAAGGGTCTCGACCCGAAACGTCACCCATTCCTTCTCTCCTTAGATGCTGCCTGTCCTGCAGCATTTTGTGTCTATCTTCGATTTAAACCAGCATCTGCAGTTCTTTCCTACACACTTGAATGCTAAAAGTTGTTCCTGCCTTTCTGCTCATAGCTATGAAGCATGAGGGGAGCACAACGCTCGCTCCTGGTGTGATAAGTGGTGTAAACGACAGTGCCAAGAGGGATGCAAAGCGAACCACAGCCTATGAACACTGTCTGACTGACCGCAGGCAAGCAGGCCCCAAGTTAAGTGCAGCCTTATGCTCGGGGATCCTTTAAAAAGGCCTTGCAGGCAGCTGTTATTTATTGATCCCCATCATAGGGGAAACTAAATGGTTTCCAAAGAGAAGGGCCATTAGTGGCACGGCAGGTGATGCCCACCACCCTATCTCTGCAGGCTTGTGGAAAGGACAAAATCCCTTAAGTCCAGGGAGGGCATTGTCCCTTTAAGGTCAAGATCAGCAGCGGTGGAGACATTTTCAAACGTGACTCCGAATATTGATGTCAAAGTGAATGCATCTGGTCCACCATTAAAATTTAAAAGAACTTAAAAGGACTTCAGTGTGATGGGCACTGAATAGTTGGCTCTCAGCACCTTATTATATGAACTGTGCTCCTTCCACTGTTCTCATGAAAAATTAAACAAGTTCCCTCATCTCCCACAGCAAGATAATTTAATACAACCACTCTCCAAGCCTGAGAAATCTCTGACCGACCAAGATATTATTTCTACATTAGTGAATATCATCTTCCTATGCTGTCAGGATCCATAGGACCTCAGTCCTATTTAATCAACTCCACAAAGGACGAGATGTCCTATTATGTTTTGTACCTATCTCAACTTCCAACCCACTATTCCTCTCTCTCAGTTCCTTTCTAATTCCATGTGGCCTTGAAATTATACAGCATCGTAAGAGACCAATTCAATCTATCAAGCTTGTGGCAGCTTATTAATCAAATTATTAAATTAGTTCAGTACTCAGTTCTTTTGGATAGAAACATCATTAGAACATGGAGCATAGAGCAGAACAGCACAAGAACAGGCCCTTCAGCCCACAATGTCCGTCCCTTGCGGAAACAATTAAGGTACATAGATAGGACAGGTTTGGATGGATATGGGCCAAATGTAGACAGGTGGGAGCAATGTTAATGGGTCATGTTGGTCGGTGGGGGCAAGTTGGGCCAAAGGGCCTGTTTCCACACTGCATGACTCTAAGTCCATGCTAACCATTTATCCTACACTAAATCCATAAAAATGATTTCTCCTGACCTGCTGAGTTAATCCATCACTTTGTGTTCTTCTTTGTAAACCAGCATCTGCTGTTCCTTGTTTCTACTGAGTAAAATATTGCAGTTTAATCTCATGGATGGACAGCCGCATTAGATACGATTTTTGCTTGAGTTTTTGAACCCACTTGAAACCCATTCATCATAGAGTCATAGAGAGTCATAGAGTGATACAGTGTGGAAACAGGCCCTTTGGCCCAACTTGCCCACACCACAACAATGTCCCAGCTACACTAGTTCCACTTGCCTGCACTTGGTCCATATCCCTCCAAACCTGTCCTATCCATGTACCTGTCTAACTGTCTCATAAACGATGGGATAGTCCCAGCCTCAACTACCTCCTCTGGCAGTTGTTCCATACACACACCTCGGATTCCTATTAAATCTTTTCCCCTTCACCTTGAACCTATGTCCTCTGGTCCTTGATTCCCCTACTCTGGGCAAGAGACTCTGTGCATCTACCCGATCTATTCCTCTCATGATTTTGTACACCTCTAGAAGATTCCCCCTCATCCTCCTGCGCTCCATTTAATAGAGACCAAGCCTACTCAATTTCTCCCTATACAGTATATAGCTCACACCCTCTAGTCCTGGCAACATCCTCGTAAATCTTTTCTGAACCCTTTCAAGCATGACAATATCTTTCCTGTAACATGGTGCCCAGAACTGAACACAATATTCTAAATATGGTCTCACCAACGTCTTATACAACAGCAACATGACCTCCCAACTTCTATACTCAATACTCTGACTGATGAAGGCCAAAATACCTATGGAGAAGGGGAAGCATCGCAATATGATATCTGATCTTGCTCATGTGGAAAGGATTGTGATTTTGATTTGCTACACCCATCCATCTCGTCTGGGGCAGCATAGTGGCGCAGGTTCGATCCTGACTATGGGTGCTGACTGTATGGAGTTTTTATGTTCTCCCTGTGACTGCATGGGTTTCTCCGAGTGCTCTGCTTTATCCCACACTCCAAAAACATACAGGTATGTAGGTTGGTACACAAAAATGCTGGAGAAACTCAGCGGGTGCAGCAGCATCTATGGAGCGAAGGAAATAGGTAACGTTTCGGGCCGAAACCCTTCTTCGTTACCTATTTCCTTCGCTCCATAGATGCTGCTGCACCCGCTGAGTTTCTCCAGCATTTTTGTGTACCTTCGATTTTCCAGCATCTGCAGTTCCTTCTTTAACAGGTATGTAGGTTAATTGGCTTCTGGAAATTGTAAATTGTGTTTAGGATAGTGCTAGTGTTCGGGATGATCGCTAGTGGACTGAAGAGTCTGCTTTTGCGCTGTATCTCTAAAGTCTAAAGTTTAAAGTTAAAGTCGGCCTTTTCATGTGACCTTGTGGCCCGAGGGATACTTTCGGTTTGCAAGAAAAATTCTAAATCAACCTAATTTATTCAAGATAGTATCAAACCCCTAAAGGTAAATGATCTTCAAATGTTTAAAAATAGACATAAATTGCTGGAGTAACTCAGCAGGTCAGGCAGCATCCCTGGAGAACATGGAGAGGCGATGTTTCAGGTCGGGACCCTTTTTCAAACTGATTGTGGGGAAGGGGAAGGAGTAGAAAGCTGGGGGAGAGAAGGGGCAGGACAGAGCATGGCTGGTAATGGATGAACACAGATGAGGGGGTTGTTGGATAGGCAGATGATTGGACAGAGTCCAGAGATGAAAAGACGGGTGCGGGCCAGAGAGGATAAATTGTTGTGAATTGTTAAGTTTAGGGATAGAAAAGTTGTGAATTGTGTATCTATTGTAAAGGTACAAGCGGAGGGGGAGGGGGAGGGGAGGGAAACAAATCTAAGGTCAGCCAGGTTTCAGGGGGTGGAGGGAGGGGGAGGGAGGAGGACGAGATTGTTGTGGGTTAGTTAATTAAAATTGGGAAAATATCTTTGTCCCCAATGAGCCCGTATATATATATATATGTGTGACTCATAATCTGGAAGAGAAGGCATGACTTGTGCGGTTACTTAAAAAGTCTGTTGCCAGAGAGTGCAGTTTGTTGACTATTTGGGAGGAGCCCTTCATTATTGTTCATTTAGAATTCATCCCCAAAGAAAAATATTTATTGGGCAAACATCAGTGACATGCAGCCTTCAGCACGGGGTCTAAGTCCAGGAGCAGGTGAACATGCTCAACCCTGGGAGATACCAAGTTCTCCAGCTCCCCTCTCCCAAACCTAGAGTCCAAGCAGCTGAACCCTGAGAGCAAGAGCTGGTCTAAGGGCCAACTACTGGAATGATAACACGCTCATTATTCCAGTTCTGTCCTGGTGAACATTCTTAAAATATTAAAGCATTTGCCAGTTTGTGTTTCCCCCCCCCCCCCCCCCCCCTCTTTTGTGACTTTGTGAAAATATTGGTGGAAAAGGGGTGGAGAGGGGTTGACGTAGAATGGGCAGCTAGATTTTAGTTGTGGACAGACAAATGAACACCTTTATGAATGAAGTGATGGTCATGTTAATATTTTGGGTGGATGAAACGGAATTGGTCAAAGTCAATAACATTTATGTTCTTACCTGGCAGCTTGCTCGGGACTTGGACTCTTTATGTGTAGGAAAGAACTGCAGATACTGGTTTAAATCGAAGATATACACAAAATGGTGGAGTAACTCAGCGGGACAGGCAGCATCGCTGGAGAAAAGGAACAGGTGACGTTTCAGTCTTCAGTCTGAAGGCTCGACCTGAAACGTCTCCCATTCCCTCTCTCCAGAGATGCTGCCTGTCCCGCTGAGTTACTCCAGCATTTTGTGTCTAGCTTGGACTATATACATTGGTAATGTTCATCTCTTTCTCTCTGTCTCTGCCTCTGTCTATGTCTGTAAGTGTCTGTCTGTCTGTCTCCATCTCTGTCTGTCATTGTCTGTCTATCCCTGTCTCTGCTTCAGACCTTGCTTTTGTCTCTGTCTGTATGTGTGTGTGTGTGTCTGTGTCTGGCTCAGTCCATCTCTGTCTGTTCGTCTGGGTCTGTCTGTCATTGTCTCTGTCTCTGCTTCAGTCTTTGCTTCTGTCTTTGTCTGTCTCTGTCTGCCTCCATCTCTGACTGTCCATCTCTGTTTTTTCTGTTGCTGTTTCTGTCTCTGTTTGTTGCTGTTTCTGTTTCTTTCTTTCTATTATGTTTCTATTTCTATTCTCTCATCTGTTCTCTGTAGCTCTCAAGCTGGAATGCTGAGTGAATCATTACTGCCTTAAAAAAAAATCCAAATGTGAAAATTTTTCTCCACTCCAGTTACAAGAATAAGTGACGTATCAGTAAAATGGTGACATGTCGTGGTACGTACTGTAACATTTGGTTGGAAAACCTTCTGTTGCCTGAATGTATGAGACACACAAACTCTTTGTTATAGTTTATCTTGGTTAAGGAGCTGCTTCTGGTTTCTGCGGTATCCACTGCTTATTAAAGAAGTTTTATGTAAGTGTGGCAGCGCTGGGTGACCTTGCAACATATTGTGTCGCATTTCTTCACGGGGTTAGCTGCATATTTTTATGTACCATCAAAACTGGTACTAGATGACTTGGGAAACACTAGGAAAGCTAATGGCTCTTTTCAATCTTACAAGTAAAGTGTTTACGGTCTACAGGTGCTGTCTGTACAGAGTTTGTACGTTCTCCCTGTGACCCGCGTGGGTTTTCTCCGAGATCTTCGGTTTCTTCCCATACTCCAAAGACGTACAGGTATGTAGGTAAATTGGCTTGGTGAATGTAAACATTGTTCCTAGTGAGTGTAGCATAGTGTTAATATGCGGGGATTGCTGGTCGGCGCGGACTCGGTGGGCCTTAGGGCCTGTTTCCGCGCTGTATCACTAAAGCCAAGACTGGATGCCAATAAAGTTTGGTAAAAGATGATGGGCAAATGGGTGCACAAACGCAGCTGAACCATGGAGGACTGATGTTGGAAGGAAGATGGTGTGGGCTTTGCCAGATGTTGCACTCAGGGTCAGGAGTCAAGTGTTACGAGTGTTTACTTGTGATCTGTACTGACAATGTGGCTCAGTTACTGGCTGAGTTATTTGCCTACGGTAACATATCACGTGTGTGCATACAATGTGTACCAGGGAGAAACCACGTCCAGGAATAGTTTTTTGCTTCAGTCATTAGCTGCCACCATTAGAGTGACTGCTTTTGAGTCAGAGGTTGGGAGTGCAACGTCATTTTCGAGGCCTTAAAGACAAAATGGAACTTCAGCACAGTAGGGAATGAGTGAGTGCTGCACTGTCAGGGTACTGCACCCCGCTGCACTGCCAAATGCACTGCACTACAGAGGCAATGCATGCCAGAGATGCTGAACTCCACTCCACTCCAATGCACTACTCTACTCTACTCCACTCCACAGCCAGAGATGCTGCACTACACTGCACTGCACTGCCAGAAGTTCTGTACTCCACTGCACTCCACTGCACTCTACTCTACTCTACTCCATCGCCAGAGATGCTGCACTACACTGCACTGCACTGCCAGAGATGGTGAACTGCACTCCACTACCAGGGCTACTGCTCTGCCAGAGTTGCTGCACTGCTCTATATTGCCAGAGGAGCTGCACGGCACTGCACTGCCAGAGATGCTGCACTTCTCTACACTGCCACAGGTACTGCGCTCCACTGCCAAAGATACCACACTTGCCGAGATACTGCATTGCCAGGAGTACTGCACAGCACTGCCAAATATACTGCACGACAGAAGTGCTACAGAAGTGCTCCAGAGGCACTGCACTCCACTCTACTGCACAACTGCATTGCCAGCGGTGCTGCGCGACATTGCCTAACGTATACTGCACGACAGAGCTTCTGCACTCCACTGCACTGGTGGTACTCCACACTCCAGTGTCAGAGGTGCAGCATGCCACTGTACTGCTGGGCTTGTTCTCTGGAGGAAAACAAAACAATAAACCAATGCTTCCATTTATTCTTTCAAATAAAAGAGCCATGCCAAAGCTATGAGGAGTTATTGTTGATGTTCTTCTGCCCATGTTGATCCCTTACTCAATGTCACCGAGAACAAATGTTCACATTGTCCTTTGCCAGAGCTTTCCGTGCTGCCTAACCTCCTACTGTATCAAAGAATAGACACAAAGTGCTGGAGTAACTCTGCGGATCAGGCAGCATCTCAGGAGAAAACAAATCTGGAGAAAACAAATCCTTTTCCTCCAGAGGCGATGCCTGACTGGCTGACTTTGTTTCTGTCTTCCGTATAAACCAGCATTTGCTGTTCCATTCTACACACTCCTACTGCATCACACTGACTCCACTTCAGAAGTATTTCATTGCTTGCTAACTGCTTGGGAACATTTGAAGAGTTACATGAAAGGTACCGTATCAAAGCTGGGATATACACAAAATGCTGGAGTAATTCAGCGGGACAGGCAGCATAATTCAGCGGGACAGGCAGAGGGTGGAAGGAAAGGGTGATGTTTCATGTCGAGACCCTTCTTCAGGTTTAGTTCCTTATTCATGGGGCAGTACAGTATCACTGCAGGATGTCTGGCTGGGGAATCCACAGCTGAAGAGTGACCATGTTACCTCCTAAACTCCAAGCCTTTAAAACAAATTAATCAGAACCTGGAAAATCGCCAGCAAATATTAATCATTAAATATCTGGAGTCTCCCACAGGAGTTTGGCTCCAACTCTCCATTGTGTGGCTGACTGTAGCTATAGAACATAGAACACTGAACAGCTTGAAGAAGGGTCCCGACCCAAAACTTCACCCACCCTTTCTCCAGGGATGCTGCCTGACCCGCTGAGTTACTCCTGTGACTTTGTGTCTATTTTTGGTATAAACCTTCATCTGCAGTTCTTTGTTTCTACATAGAACAGTACAGCACAGGAACAGACCTTTCCAGGAACAGGCTGAGACTATGTGTACTTTTCTCTGGGTGCTCTGGTTTCCTCCCACAACCTAAAGATGTGGTGGTAGGTTAATTGTTTACAGTGAATTCTCCCTTAGTGTAAGTTCCAAAGGGTACATTGATCGGTGGCGACAAATCTCTTGGTGCTCTTAAAATGTTGAATACTGAAAAGAAAACTTCACCTTAATGACTCATTCTTAGCTTTCAAATCGTTTGGAGAAACAACAGTTCAGAACCTTCAATAAACACCGCAAGCCCTTTAATTCTGATTAATGGGATTTTCTGCTTGTTTTCTGTCATTCTCGAGTCCTTAATTAATGGATATATGTCATCACCTGGGGATCACAGAAAAAGATGACCCGTCATTCAGGAAGTTAGAAGGCACACACTAGGACTTCGGATGACAACAATTGCAAGCCCAAACCTAGGTCTTCAAATAGAACTTACACGTACAACCTTGGAGCAAAAGATCAATAATGGTATTCCAAATACTAACTATATCCAGTGAGACATAGAGCCACCCAGTGTGGAACCAGGCAGGCCCTTTGGCCCAACTTGCCCAACTTGCCCACACTGACCAACATGTCCCATCTACACTATTCCCACCTGCCTATGTTTGACCCATATTCCTCTAACTTTATCCTATCCATGGACTTGTCTAAATATTACTTAAACGTTGTGATAGCACTTGCTACAGCAGCTTGTTCCATACACCCATCACCCTTTAATGAGAAAGATACCCCTCAGTTTCCTATTAAATCTTTCCCCCTCACCTTAAACCTATGTCTTTTGGTTCTTGATTCCCCTACTCTGGGCAAGAGGCTCTGTGTGTCTACCCGATCTATTCCTCTCATGATTGTGTGTGGAAATGTGTCTAAAAATATTACATTCCCTGTTAACGGTGGGTACACAATTGTACCTACTGCTATGTGATCATATGGTGGCTGAATGGATGTCAGCCATTTGATTAAATTTAATGTTTCGAAGTGTGTGAAATAAGTTGCAATATAGAGAACCATTATATAATAACACGAGCTACTGTTATGGGCCAGGAAGGCTCCCCACCTGAAACATAGCTTATCCATGTTTAGTTTAGTTTAGAGATACAATATGGAAATAGGCCATTCGACCCACCGAGTGCATGCTGGCCATCAATCACCGGTTCACACTAGTGCAATGTTATCCCATTTTCCCACTCCCTTCACACTGGGGGCAATTTACAGAGGCCAATTAACTTTTTTGCACATCTTACATTTATTTGTTCTATATCTCTCTACGTCATGGTCTATATCTCTCCTTTCCTTTCCCATGACTCAGTCTGAAGAAGTGTCTCGACCGGAAATTTCACCTATTCCTTTTCTCCAGAGATGCTGTCTGACCCGCTGAGTTACTCCAGCTTTTTGTGTCAACCTGCAAACCCGCTTGTCTTTGGGATGTGAGAGGAAACTGGGGCACCCAAAGGAAACCCACGCGGTCACACAGGGAGAAAGTGCAAACTCTGTGCAGACAGTACCCGAGGTCAGGATTGAACCCGGGTCTCTGGCGCTGAAAGGCAGCGACTGCCAGCTCCGCTACTGTGCCTGACCTGCTGAGTTACTCCAGTACTTTGTGCTTTTTTTGTGAACTAGCAATCCTTGTGTCTGCATGGAACAAATGTCTACTAGGAAAGATAAGCTGTTCTGTCTTTTTTGTATATCTTGTAGCTGGGGAATCATTTTTAAGAAAGTTGTTTCTGTGTATCTAAATCGTTCCATTGACTTCATGTACTTTACTACGGTGCAGTTTCTAAGTCCTCTATCTCAAAGAACTTTTAATTACTGGAACTGCAGCGTAATTATCATGTGATGCCACATGACCGTGATTAATAGTTCATGTTACCTTTGACAATGGACGCTCAGGTTTCCTCTCACATTCCAAAGACATGCGGGTTCATTGGCCTCATTCAATGTAAATTGCCTCTTGAGTGCAGGGAGATGATGCAAAGGTGGGATAGCATAGAACTAGTGTGAATGGGTGATCGATGGCTGGTGTGGGCTCGATGGACCGAAGGGGCTGTTTCCATCTTTCAATTCAATTTAATTCAATTCAAAATAGCACTTGACAAAAGCAAAATGATGTAAATGGAAACATTCCATAATAAAAGGTTGTAGGTTCATTCTCATCGGTAAAGTGTAAATTTATACATTAAACTTTTGAGATACAGCGTGGAAACAGGCCCTTTGGCCCACTGAGTCTGCGCCAACCAGCGATCACCCCGTACACCAGCACTATCCTACACACTAGGGACAATTTACAATTTACAGAAGCCAATTAACCTACAAACCTGTACGTCTTTGGAATGTGGGAGGAAATAGGAGCACCCGGAGAAAAACCGAGACGTCACAGGGAGAAAGTAGAAACTCCATACAGACAGCACCAGTAGCCTGGATCGAACCCGGGTTTCTGGTCCAGTAAGGCAGCAACTCTACCACTCCGCCAATGTGCTGCCTTAATTGTCCCTGGTGTGTAGGATAATGCTGGTGTACGAGGTGATCGATGGTTGGTGTGGACTTGGTGGGCTGAAGGGCCTGTTTCCACACAATCTCTAAAGGCTGAAGGCTAAAATTCTAAATACACTCAGCAATCAGGCGACCTTAATGGAGAGGGGAACAGAGTTGCTGTTTCAGATTGTTGACTTATTATTCTAATCAATCATTACCCTGAAATGTAAACTCGGTTCTCCGTGCCAAAGTTGTCTGATGTACTGGGAATGTTCCATTTTAAAAGCACCTGACAGACGTCCTGCCTCTCCATAAGAACCAGCATAAGCAGGTCATTTGTGGATGATGTGCTTTTTGTACACCAACTGCCCTGTATACATTTACACTTCCCACATGAATGGTCGTCAACTTAAACCTACAGCAAGGAATACGAGAAGCACAGACCTATTGTATTTTGATAGTGTTTTTGCAAAGCTTCGAAAATTTGCTTTGGTGGGTGGAAGAGGGTAGACTTTGGTCAGTTAAGAATCTTCCAGCTTTCTTTCCCCACTCCACCCCCCACAATCAATCTGAAGAAGGCCCCCGACAGGAAACATCATCTGTCATGTTCTCCAGAGATGCTGCCTGACCCGCTGAGTTACTCCAGCACTTTGTGTCTTTTAAAAAAAACCCAGCATCTGCAGTTTAGTTTAGTTTAGAGATACAGCTTGGAAACACTGCGATTAACATATAACAGCCTTTCTATGGAAGGAGAATGAATCTTATTCTGTGTTTAGTTTAGATTTTCAGCATGGAAACAGATCTTTCAGCCACCAGGTCCTGGTCGACCATTGATCGCCCATTTACATTAGTTCTATCCTACACACTAAGGACAATTTAGAATATTCAGAAGCCAATTAACCTGCAACCCTGTACGTCTTTGGAGTGTGGGAGGAAACCGGATCACCCGGGGAAAACTCACGCAGTCACAGGGAACATGTACAAGCTCCATACAGACAGCACCCGTAGTCAGGATCGAACCTGGGTAGTAAGGCAACAACGCTACCCCTGCACCACCATGCCACCCCCTGTTCTATGGTTCAACAATTTCCCATGCTTTTTCTACTTGGAATAGATCAAAATTCTTTCATTGTTTTGGTTATTGTATTAAAGATAATTTCAAGGGATTTTCAAGTGGAATGGGTGAGGGACATTCTGTGGGTAAGGCAGTAACTGGAGAGAGAGAAGCAATCAACACTATGCATCTAAGTGAGATCTGATGAATTCGCATTGATCTGAAAGGTTAGCTCCATTTCCCCCTCCATGCTGTATTTTCTATAATTGCAGGTTTCCTATACCAGCAGTGTGTCACTTTTGGACCTATTATTAGCCCAGCTAAAGATTTTAACGTGTAGATGGGACATGTTGTTCGGTGTGGGCAAGTTGGGCCAGAGGGCCTGTTTGCACACTGTATAACTCTTTGATTCTGTGATTCTATGACTCTTATGACTATAATTCACTAGTTTCTAAAGTTCCATTGATTAACGTTGATTAACGTAAGGGTCAAATATGGGGGTGGGGGGTGGAGGAGTGGGGTAGGGGGAGAGAATTGTATTTGTTTCAATTAAATGCTATTGTTCGGGGTTGTACAGAATGTGCCATTACATTGTGTAACATTCCTGAGGATTCCTATTCCAACCTTTCATGCTTGTTATGCTCACATAGAACAGAACCATGGCAATTAATTGAAGCTCTTTATCATTGCTGTATCCATGCTGGGAAATCTATACTCTTGTTATAAATGGTTTTTGCATTGTGTGTGGTTTGGGCACAGAGTCTAATATAATGGCCAGAAGCAATCCTGTCAGCACTGGAATAGTTGATAATATATTTTCTTGTATTTAAAAAATAGAATAGCTACTTGGACTAGTTGTAGAAGTCACTTGGACTTTAGTTAAATCATGTTTAAATAATTATTAATGCTGCTCTATACAAGCCTACTGAACTTTGCATTTTTATTGTGTTCATGTGATACTTGTTTAAGTGTGTTTGCGATTCTCCTATTTTAAACTGTTTGAGGAACCCTATTGTAAATCTTTATTTTCATTTTCCAAATTTAAGATAAACTTGCTGAAATAAATTGGGGCGGCACAGTGGCACAGCGGTAGAGCTGCTGCCTGACAGCACCAGAGACCCGGGTTTGGTCCTGACTACGAGTGCAGTCTGTATGGAGTTTGTACGTTCTCCTCATGACCACGCTGGTTTTTCCCCGCACTCCAAAGACGTATAGGTTTGTAGGTTAAATGGCTTTGGTAAAATTGTCCCTGGAAAGGATAGTACTAGTGTACGGGGTGATCATTGGTCGGCGTGGACTCCGTGGGCCAATGTGCTTGTTTCTACACCGTATCTCTAAAGTTTAGTCTCAATTATGGGAAAGGTGTCTGGCGATTGCACAATGCGATTAACACTTCAAAGCCTTCATATGAAAGGAGTATGAATGTTGAGTTCCTTGTTGTCTTGATGCCAATAAACTGTTGGCAGCCCAAACACAAGGAGATAGCGAGAATGGAGGTGGGGGTTAGCGTCATAGAGTCGTACAGCACGAGAATGGGCCCTTCGGCCCAGCCTGTCCCTGCCGACCAAAATGCCCCATCTATGATACTCGCAGTGGCCCACGTTTGGCCCATATCCATCTAAATAGTTTCTCTCCGTATTCCTGTCCAATGTCTTTTAAATGTTGTTGTAGAATAGTTCAAACATTATTCCCAGTTGTTTTGTTGCATTTTGGAGAAGCACCCTGCAGAAAATGTTTCCAAGCTCAGAACATGTTCTTGGTATATTTTTGTCTCATTCACTCACTGCTTTTCTCGAGGGTGGCTGGTTATATCAACAAACAAAGTACTTCTAAACTAAAGAACGTGGAGTTTGTTTCTTGGCTTTGTCCTTATCACCTCAAAGAAAGGTTTACTCCCGCACTCCAAAGATGTGCAGGTTTGTAGGGTAATTGGCTTTGGTAAAATTGCAAATTGTCCCTAGTATGTAGGACAGTGCTCGTGCTCGCTGATCGGTGCAGGCTTGGTGGGCCGAAGGACTTGTCTTCATGCTGTATCTCTAAGGTCTATAGTCTAAAGAAACCCACGCAGTCACAGGGAGTACATGCAAACTCCACACAGTCAATATTTGAGGTCATGATTAAACCCGGGTACCTAGCGCAGTGAGGCAGCAGCTCTACCTGCTATGTCACTGAACTAGACGATAGTTCCCACAACCCCAGAGGTGGTGAAGAAGGCTTATGCACAGTTGCCTCTGTAGGTCAGGGCATAGAATATGAAAGGTGGGGGGTTTGCTTGCAACTGTACAAAAACAGGTTAGATCATACTTGGAGTATTGTGTGCAGTTCTGCTCTCTGCAATATGGGAAGGAGATGGTCGTGGAGTGCAGAGGAGATTCACCGGGATGTTGCCTGGATTGGAGGACTATAGTTATGGGGAAAGATTGCCTAAGCTGGGTATGCTTTCCCTGTGAGTGAAGGAGGCTGAGGGATGGATGACCTGATGAAGATGTATAAAATTATGAGGCATAGATAGGATAAATGGAACTTTTTCCTGTGGAAAGGTTATCAAAAATAAGAGGGCATAGGTTTAAGATGAAAGTAAGGAGTCTAATGGGCCTGTCCCACTTAGGCGATTTTTCAGCGGACTGCCGGCGACTGTCAAGTTGCCGGCAATCGCCTGAAAAACCGGGAACTGGAACAGCGACTGTCAGAGTAGAACACACATACACACACACACACACATCGCAAAGGCAGGGGCCAGGGCAAGCGGGAGAGCACAGTCTGAAATTCATACGGTGCAAAGCCAAGGTGATACAGACACACACCGCGATAAACTGGAAGGTTGACGCTGTAATTAAGACGACTAGCAGTACACGGTAAAACCCCTGTCTCACTGTGCGAGCTGACCCACGCGGTACCCCGAGTTTAAAACAAATTTAAATCGTGGTAATCACGTACAATTAACGTAGCGGGAACGTCGGAACTCGTGGACACAACTTAGCGACTCTTGGCGCTAACGGGAGGTACCCGTGAAACCTGTTAACTCTTGAAAAAGTTCAAACATGTTTGAACTTTTCCACGAGTAAAATGTACTCTTGAGGTTAAAATTTGAAACATTTAAACTTGTTGTAAGAACGTAGTGGCCCGTGCGTTTAACTTTGTGACTCGTGATTCTACCGTGGGAACTCTTTTTAGAAACAATAATCAGGGACAGAAATATCAGTTACTTAGACTTTTTAAAGACAAATTCTGCTTAACAAAGTTAAGCAAGTTATTGATAAGGTGACAGAGTGGGTTGAAAAGAAAAAATTGCTTGAAGTTTATATATAAATTTGTGTTGTGTTGTGTTGTGTTGTGTTGAAAAGCTTTTTGCTGATCCGTTTGATTCTCACTGTTTGTTTACTTCATTGCACAATAAAAGAGAGTTCTTTGCTATCAAGATCAAATTGATGTCTGGAAGTCTTCATTTTAATATCACTACAAAGTCTCATGACTTGAATGTAATATTCCTTTCATCATAAAACACAAAATAGAGGAAGGCAAAATATATTCACATCTTGATTCTCACAATCATTTCTGAGATTTAAGGACTCAGCTGCCTCATATGCTGTGCTTTTAAAATGTTTAAAATTGTCCCCTCTCAGTAGATCAGAAAATAAGACAAACAGCACGGTGAATGTGAAACAAAGTCTTTATTCATCTTGTTCAATATAAAAAACGCTTTTTTGCACATATTGAGAAAAGGAGCACCACAGCAAACAACACAGTGGTCTGAAAAAGGGCTTCTCATACATGAAAATCAACAAATGAAGCACAAATAAAAGTATTTCCACTATATACTAATTCAGCTGAGAAATGCACAAGTCTAAATTCAGGCAATAAAAGATACAATGCAATGCGCTAAATTACAAGTTTTGAGATCTACAATCAGATAAGCAGATGCATGATAACCACGTTTTAAAGGAAAGACAGATGCAATGAAATTACTTTTACACCACAATAAAAAATAAAATCCACACTTAAAGTTAAACAAAGAAAAGTCAGCAGGATTTAAGCTAAACATGAAATTAACTGGATTTTTCTGCATGTGGGCTCTCCTCATGCAGTGATGTACCTGTGGTCGGCAGCCGCTCAAAATAAGTTGTCCTGCCACGGCACACTGCCCAATTCTGAATTATAGTAGGAGCAGAGATGGTCTCTCTGCTCTTTTGCACTGTTGGTCCCCGTGTTACCTCGAAAACACTGCAGTGGTACCAAAGTCTCGTCGTT
Organism: Malacoraja senta; assembly: GCA_038087875.1. Classification (NCBI taxonomy): domain Eukaryota; kingdom Metazoa; phylum Chordata; class Chondrichthyes; order Rajiformes; family Rajidae; genus Malacoraja; species Malacoraja senta. The sequence goes on from CM075979.1 coordinate 30,649,949, forward strand.
TGTACCACTCCTCCACGCACCTAGTGTTATTCTCCCTGTTTGACTGTCCACTAAGTCACCGTCCTGCATGGCTGTTGCTGATCCTGAAGCTGCACCTCTGATACGGATCAGGTTGTGCAGAACACATGCAGCAAACACAATAGTCTCTACTTTCTTTGGCTGGCATGACATCATTTTTTTAACATGTGATGATTTTTCAACACTTCGATAAACATTGTTGCCTCAAGATTAACGGGAGAGGAACTTGGTACACTCGGGAGACGAACTTGGAACATCGCAGAAATGAGAAGTAAACGGCAAACTTAGACATACCCGTGGGAACTCGGTTAAACTCTGGATCATAAACTTGTAGTATCGTACGCAACCACGAGTCTTTCACTCGGGGTCACTCGTGGGTCAACTCGCACAGTGAGACAGGGCTTTAAGTCCTTTAAACAAGGGGGGGGGAGAGGAGAGAGAAGGGGGGGAGAGGGGGGAGAAGGAGTGGAGACAACTTTTAAGAAGCCAGACAACTTTTAATAACCCAGAGATACTGTGCTGTGAGGTTCGGCGGATATTTAACATTACCAGTTCTCCTTGGTTCTGAAAACTGCTGCTTACGTTTTTTTCCCCCAATGAGCCAATGAAAATGACCGGTCAGCAAAGGCGATTAACTAAAACTACCTACGACTACCTCGACTACATGGCGACCCCACTACAACTGCACCTACGACTGCAGGATTATCGATTTTCTCCATGGCGACCAATTTTTAGGGGCAGAAATGTTGTCAACATGTTGAAAAATTTGCGGCAACCATACTGAGGCCGCGACTAGTTCCCAGAATGCGGGAACTCCTCGCGACCATGAAGGAGACTCACCAGAGACCACCAGCAAACATCTGGCGACCATGTGGCAAGCCCAGAGTCTCCTGCACTCGCCTAAACAGTCGCCTAAGTGGGACAGGCCCATCAAGGAGGTGTGGTCAGATACAACCATACGCTTAAAAGATACGCACTTAAATAGACAGGATGTAGAAGGATATGGACCATGGGATTAGTGTGGTATATATATATATATATATATATATATATATAGCATCTTGTGTTGTAGTTGTAGATATATATGTCACATTTCTCACTAAAATGTGGAGCTCCAGGAAACTAGAGAGGCACAGTGAAAAGATTTTTGTCGCATGCTAACCAGTCAGTGGAAAGACTATACATGATTGCAACCAAGCCGTCCACAGAGTAAAGATGCAGGATTTGGTGACCCTTTGTTGAGCTCCCAATATCATTAATGTATCCTCCCTTAGTCAGGGAGATGGGAACCATACACAATATTCCTGCTGCAGTTTTACCTGGGCGTATTTTATAGTGGTAAGATACCTTTATGATTGTGTTCTATTATTATTGCAATAAAGGTCAGCATATCATCTGCCTTCCTAATTGCTTGCTGTGCCTTCATGCAAACTTATGTGATTCATGTATAAGGATACCCAAGTTCCTCTGAACAAGTGCATCTTTCGATCTCTGAGTATTTAAGAAAAATTATGTTTCTATCATCTTCTGACAAATATTTTCCATCGATTATGTCCTCACCCGATCACGTATTTGTCTTTATCTCCTTGAAGCCTCTCTGCATCGTCTTCACAACTCAGTGAGAATTTCAGCAAACTTGGATATATTACACTTGGTCCTGTCACTCAAAGTCATGGATATAGATCATGAACGGCTGGGTCCCAGAACTAATCACTCTGCCACCCCACTAGTCACAACCATCCAACCTGGACAAGACCCAATGATTTCCACCTTCTGCTTTCTGTCTCTTAAAACGTATCTATAATCCATGCCAATCCCAAGAACTCTAATTTTGTTCAGTAACTTCTTGCAGGTAATTTTATTGAAGGTCTTCAGAAAAACCAAATGCTCTGTGAAAACTGGTCTCTGCTTATATTTGCTGTAAGTTGCAACCTCAGGATGATTCCAATTGATTTATCAAACACTATCTCCCTTTCATTAGAATCATGTTGACTTTGCCTCTTCCTACTCTTTTGATAAATTGAAAGATAAAACATGGAGCAGGCCCACCAAGTCCATGCTGTCCATCAATCACTGGTTCACACTAGTTCTATGTTATCCCACTTTCACATCCACTCCCTACATACTGAGGGAAATTTACAGAGGCCAATTAACCTACAAATCCTCTTGTTCTTTGGGATGTGGGAGGAAACCGGAGCAGTCACAGGGAGAACGTGCAAACCCCACATAGACAGTACCCAAAGTGAAGATCGAACCTGGATCTCTGGTGCTGTGCGACTGCATGTCTACCAGCGGCACCGCTATGTAGAGCTTAACACATTCAAGCATTTCTTACTATTTATGCCAGGCTAACTGTTCTATAGTTCTCTCCCTTCCTTCTTAAGTAATGGGGTTACACTGATTATCTGCCAGTCTAGGGAACCTGATCTGGAATCTATGGAACAGTGGAGCCTGAGGAGCAGTGCTTCACAGTCTCAAGACATTCTGATGCATAGTATTGATATGGCACAATATTTCCATTCAATTTTATTCGTTGCAGTGGATGAGTTTTCATCCATGGCTGCAACCATGTACTTTGCTTATGCAGCTGAATTACATTGGCTAAAATCCGAGTCTCAAGACTGAAGGGCGATGTATGAAGATGAATCTTTCAAGACAGGAGAGGCTTGGATTAGTTCGTCAGGTTGGAAACATATCTTTTATGGATGTTTGGGTCTGCGATGTGGAACCACACTTGGAATCAAACCGTCTTGTTACAGTATACAGTATAGTGTAAAATGTTATGAGAGGAATAGATTGGGTAAACACACAGAGTCTCTTGCCCAGAGTTGGGTAATCAAAAACTAGTGGACATAGGTTTAAGGTGAGGGGGAAAAAATGTAATAGTAACCTGAGGGGTAACTTTTGCACAAAGGGTGGTGGGTGTATGGAACAAATTGCCAGAGGAGGTGGATGAGGCAGGTACCATCGCAACGTTTAAGAAACATTTGGACAGGTACATGGATAGGATGGGTTTAAAGGGCCAAATGCAGGCAGGTGGGACAAATGTGGGTGGGACATGTTGGTCGGCGTGGGCAAGTTGGGCTGAAGGGTTTCCACGCTGTATGACTCTGGCTTCAGTTGCAAGATATGTTCTGAAATGGGTTGAATTTTCTCTACATGGCCTCTAGATCAGTTCCATTCTCCATGTTGCCAGCTGGCTCATAGGGACACGCCAGACTGTACTTGGTCTTATAAGGCCAATTCTTTTATATACATTTTACCATGAGAATAATTCATCTTGTATCTTTTAATTGCTAGATAACCTGCAGTATAAATCCTGCAGGCTTCAAAACACTAACGGCAGTTTGATTATTGCAGAAAGATATCTTGGCCTGTGAGTTTCTCCTCATTTTGTTATAGACATTAAAACCTTTTTTAATGCCCTGTTCAGATTTATGCTTGGGTGAAATTTATGGGGTTGGGTGGATTAGCAGTCTTGGTAGATACTGGGGAAGAACGAGAAAGATATCACAGAGGTGCCACTGAGAGTTGGAGTCACAGTGTGAATAAAGTCTCTGTCAGCCTGGGCCTGTAGTGAGTGAACAATTCAAACTGAAGAAGGATCTTGACCCGAAACATTACCTATTCCTTCTCTCCAGAGATGCCGCCTGTCCTGCTGAGTTACTCCAGCTTTTTGTGTCTATCTTCAATTCAAACCTAACCTTCCCCTTTTAAACCTGGAGGTCTTCTCCCAAGCAACTAAGCTCTTAGATTAGTTTAGAGATGCAGGCTCTTCGACACACCGAGTCGGCACCGACCAGCAACCCCCACACATTAACAATACCCTACACACACTAGGGACAATTTTACACTTATACCAAGCCAATAAACCTACAAACCTATACGTCTATGGAGTGTGGGAGGAAACAGAAGATCTTAGAGAAAACCCACACGATCACGGGGAGAACGTACAAATTCCGTAAAACAACACACGTAGCAGGGATCGAACCTGGGTCTCCGGTGCTGCAAGCGCTGTAAGGCAGCAACTCTACCACTGCTCCACCGTGCTGCCCTTGTACATGCCAGCAGTGAACAGCGCGGGTGTACTGCACGTTCATGTAAATACATTCTTACCAGTTTGAAATACTCTTTCTGTTTACATTTTCGGGCTAAGATATCAACTGCCAGCCTCCTAATCTTTAGTCAGAGGGTGGTGAAACTGTGCAATTCTTTGCCATGGAAGGCTGTGGAGCCTGTCAATTGATATTTTTAAAGCAGAGACCAGACTGTGGGACCCGTTGGGTCCCTGTTACACAGGAGGCTTGGTACCCCAACGCAATATTCCACCACTCACCCATAACCCCCAACTGCACAGGCACAGCTCATTTCCCCTCATCCCTAGCACTCTCTCCCCCTCCTCTTCACCCACCCTCTTTACCCTCCCTCTTCTTTCCCCGCCTCCCCCAATCCCTCCCTCACCTCTCTCTCCCTCTCCTTTACCCTACCATCAGTCACTCCCTCCCTCCATCTCTCCCCTCCCTACTCCCTCCTAACCCTCTATCCCCCACCTCACCCACTCCTCACCTCTCCTATCCCCCCACTATCCCTCCTCACCTCCCCCACTGCCCATCTCCCCCTCTATTCCCCACTCCCTACCTTCCCCACTTCCCCCACCTCTACTCCCCCTCCTCCCGCAATTCCCCCACTCTCCCTCTTAACCTCCCTCTTCTTTTCCCTCTCCTTCTACCCTCCCCAATCCTTCACCATATCGCTCCCTCACCTTTCATTTTCCCTACCCTCAGTCACTCCCTCCCTCCCTCCTTCCCTCCCTTCATAACTCCTTTCCCCACCCTACTCCCCTCCTCTCCATCGATCCCCTCTCCTCCCCCACTCTCCCTCCCCATAATCTTGAGGTTGCCGCTCCTCAGGGGATCAGAGGGTAAGGGGCCGGAGCTGCGGGGCGTAGCGACGGCGGTGCGTTTGGGACTCACAGCAGGCACTGGACACTCTCCCCCACCAGGATCAGACTCTCCGCTTTCCATTTGGCGACATCTCCGAATCCGGGCCGAGCCGCTTCCGGTCCCTCCGAAAATTATGTCCGGTTGGAGACTTCTGCCGGCCACTTACAGCATCCCTCAGATCCAGTAAAGACGCGATGGTGCAGGAAGGGGCGGACCATCCCGCGGAGTGACAGGAGAAGAGACCAATCCGCGCGGCGTTGACTGGCAGGAGAGGAGATCGATCTGCGCACGCGCGGTTTTTACGATTTTTAAACCTCACTATCTTTTACAATATACTACCGATCGGGATGAAACTTGTTGCACTCGCAGCACAGGAGAACGGTGAGAGAGTTGATGGAAAATCGTACCACTATCACGTACCAGTTTTGTGCAAATTGAAAAACCGCGCAAACCGGATGAGCACACGATCAGAGTTTTAGTTATGTGGAGATAGAAAATACATAGAAAATAGATAGAAGACAGATAGATTCTTGATTAGTACGGGTGTCAGAGGTTATGTGGAGAAGGCAGGAGAATGGGGTTAGGAGGGAGACATAGATCAGCCATGATTGAATGGCGGAGTAGACTTGGTGGGCCAAATGGCCTAATTCTCCTCCTATCACATATGACATTATGACCTTATGGCCTAATCTCATATTCATGTCAGTGAGAGATTTATATATATTTTTCTTTAAGATACTACTGGTGTAGATCTTTGTTATTCAAAGATGATAATATAAATATTTTCTCATGATACGGGTAGCAGTAGGAATCTGAAATAGTGCGCTGTAAAACACTACCAAATGCTCGGTAAATTGGGAATGTGAGAACTTAAATTAGCAGTGTTCTTTTTGTGTTAGGCAAGGAGAATTGAGCAAGGGAGGATAATAGAGTAAAGATTCAGGAGAACACAAAGTGGTGGATTAACTCAGCACGTCAGGCAGTATCTCTGGAGAACACGGGTAGGTGACCTTTCGGGTCGAGACCCTTCTTCAGACTGATTTGGACTAAGATTTAGGTGGAACTGGTTAAGGTTTTTTCCTGGTTCCTTATTCCTTCTTTGACAGCTTCTTACACAGAAAAGCTTCCCTTGTATAGAATGTGGAAACAAGGAACTGCGGATGCTGGTTTATACCAAAAATAGACACAAATTGCTGGAGTAACTCAGCGGGTGAGGCAGCAACTCTGGAGAAAAACGATAGGGACCATTCTTCAGACTGAACGTTGGGAGTGGGTGAAGAGCTGGAGGCAAGAAAAGACCAGGACCAATCAAGGCCCGGCTCACAAATGACCTTGGGCAGTGTGGCGTCTAGTCAGCCCATTGTTGGCTTGGGAAGGTGTGATCTCAAGAGGAAACAATGAGGAGAACGGTGGCACTGGTTAAAGAACTAGGGCGGAGGAATGGGGCAAAGGGGGAGGGGAGGGGAATGGAAGTAAAAGTTGGTTAAAATAAGAGAATTCAATGTTCATATGCTGGGTTATAATGTAGTTTGTCACCACCCTAAATCCACAGTGTTTTGGAAAAAAAACTTCTGATCGTTCTTGCTCGGTATCTCTTTACTGTTCCGCTGGAACAAAAGGAGACTATTTAACTGAATATTCGGAGAGCCTTCAGACCACTACTGAGTGGGCTGTTGCTTAGTGATGCTCGACATGAGAAAAGCCTCACTGAATGATGCAAACACGAGTACTGATTGTTTCGTTTTTATGTCCTTCACAGAGGCACACACGTCGGGAGCAGAAAGTGGACGATGTCCAGAAAGAAAGAGGCATCAAACGGCGGGCGGTTTGATGGTGAAATGGATCTCAATGCTGCCCGGGACCTCAGGGCAGATCCTTATGAACACAACAGCCTCCAAGAGACTCTGGAAAAGGCTCGTGAAATCTTCCAGCTTTGCGACAAAGAAGAGAAAGGCTTCATCACCAAGAGGGATATGCAGGTAGTGTAAAAGTAGTGTTTCATTGGACATTTGAAGAAACCGATCTTAAGATCAGAAGCATTTAAATACTATTGATTATGGTGGTGAAGTGAGTGTGAATGTTTCCGGCTAAAAGTTGGTCATCTTGATTCAGGTGTTCACAGAGTCAAGATATTATTGTTCCCCAACCCTTCAATCTTTCAAAGATTTAGAGTCATAGTGTCATACAGTGTGGAAATGGGCCCTTCAGTCCAACTTGCCCACGCCGACCAACTGGTCCCATCTACATTAGTCCCATCTGCCTGCATTTGGGCCATGTCCTTCTAAACCTATCCTATCCATGTAGCTGTCTAAATGTTTATTAAATGTTAGGATAGTTTCTGCTTCAACTGTCTCCTCCGGCAGCTCGTTCCATACACCCACCACCCTTTGTGTGAAAAAGCTACCCTCTCATGCTCCAGGTTCCTATGAAATGTTTGCCCCACCGAAAGATTTTCAGGAAGTAGAGTCTAAGGGTGAACTCCACATCCTGAAGTCTTTGAATGGAAAGGTTGGGGAACAGTAAAAAGAATATGACACTGAAAATGATCTGTGTATTGTGTCCCCGGTGTCTGCCTGACGTTGGTTGGATCACCCACTGCGTTAGCTTGAGCACTGAGTCAATGCTGACACTGAGAGTGTGGCACAGACAGTGGGGATACACTTGCAGAGGTATCTTCCAAGGATGCATGGTTGAACATAGACTGTAGAACAGTGCAGCATGGGAACAGACCTTCAGCCCGCAATGTCTGTGACGCCGTGATGTCTCGCTGGCTCTAGTAACAAGATATGTTCTGAAATGGGTTGAATTTGCTCTACATGGCCTCTAGATCAGTTCCATTCTCCATATTGCCAGCTGGGTGACAGGGACACGACTAACTGTACTTGGTCTTATAAAGCCAATTATTTCAAATGATTATAACATGAGAATAATTTACCTTAGTGCCTTTTAATTGCTAGATAACCTATCAATCCTGCAGGCTTCAAAACACGAACTGCAGTTGGATTATTGCAGAAAGATATCTTAGCCTGTGAGTTTCTCCTCATTTTGTTATAGACATTTAAGCCTTTTTTATACCGTTAGAAACATAGAAATTGAAAATAGGTGCAGGAGGAGGCCATTTGGCCCTTCGAACTAGCACCGCCATTCATTGTGATCATGGCTGATCATCCACAATCAGTAACCCGTGCCTGTCTTCTCACCATATCCCTTGATTCCACTAGCCCCTAGAGCTCCATCTAACTCTCTTTTAAATTCATCCAGTGAATTGGCCTCTACTGCCTTCTGTGGCAGAGAATTCCCCCAAATTCACACTCTCTGGGCGAAAACGTTTTTTCTCATCTCAGTTTTAAATGGCCTCCCCTTTATTCTTAGACTGTGGCCCCTGGTTTTGCTCCCCCAACATTGGGAACATTTTTCCTGCATCTAGCTTGCCCAGTCCTTTTATAATTGTATATGTTTCTATAAGATCCCCCCTCATCCATCTAAATTCCAGTGAATATAAGCCCAATCTTTCCAATCTTTCCTCATATGACAGTCCCACCATCCCGGGGATTAACTTCGTGAACCTACGCTGCACTGCCTCAATAGCAAGGACTGACACTGAGAGTATGGCACAGGCAGTGGGGATACACTTAGGAGACCAAAACTGCACACAATACTTCAGATGTGGTCTCACCAGGGCCCTGTACAACTGCAGAAGGACCTCTTTACTCCTATACTCAAATCCTCTCGTTATGAAGGCCAACATGCCGTTAGCTTTCTTCACTGCCTGCTCTACCTGCATGTTTACTTTCAGTGACTGGTGTACAAGGACACCCAGGTCTCGTTGCACTTCCCTTTTTCCTAATTTGACATCATTGAGATAATAATCTGCCTCCTTGTTCTTGCGCCAAAGTGGATAACCTCACATTTATCTACATTATAGTGCATCTGCCATGCATCTGCCCACTCACCCAACCTGTCCAAGTCACCCTGTAACCTCCTAGCATCCTCTTCGCAGTTCACACTGCCACCCAGCTTTGTGTCATCTGCAAATTTGCTAGTGTTACTTTTAATCCTATCATCTAAATCATTAATATATATTGTAAATAGTTGTGGCCCCAGCACCGAGCCTTGCGGCACTCCACTCTCCACTGCCTGCCATTCTGACAGGGACCCGTTTATTCCTACTCTTTGTTTCCTGTCTGCCAACCAATTCTCTATCCATGTCAATACCCTACCCCCAATACCATGTGCTCTAATTTTGCCCACTGATCTCCTGTGTGGGACCTTATCAAAGGCTTTCTGAAAGTTCAGATACACTACATCCTCTGGCTCTCCTTCAACCATTTTACTTGTTCCATCCTCAAAAAATTCCAGAAGATTAGTTAAGCAGGATTTCCCCTTCATAAATCCATGCTGACTTGGACCAATCCTTTTACTGCTATCCGTTATCACTTCTTTAATAATTGACTCCAGCATCTTCTCCACCACCGATGTCAGGCTAACTGGTCTATAATTCACCGTTTTCTCTCTCTCGCTCCTTTCTTGGAAAGTAGGATAACATTAGCTACCCTCCAATCCACAGGAACTGATCCTGAATCTATAGGACATTGGAAAATGATCACCAATGTGTCCATGATTTCTAGAGCCACCTCCTTGAGTACCATGGGATGCAGACCATCAGGCCCTGGGGATTTATCAGCCTTCAGTCCCATCAGTCTACCCAATACTATTTCTCGCCTAATGCAAATTTCTTTAAGTTGCTCTGTCACCCTAGGTCCTCTGGCCACTAGTACATCTAGGAGATTGTTTGTGTCTTCCTTAGTGAAGACAGAACCAAAGTACCTGTTCAACTCTTCTGCTATTTCCTTGTTCCCCATAATAATTTCACCTGTTTCTGCCTTCAAGGAACCCACATTTGCCTTTACTAATCTTTTTCTCTTAACATACCTAAAGAAGCTTTTACTATCCTTCTTTATAATCTTGGCCACCTTACCCTCGTATTTCATCTTTTCACCCTGTATTGCCCTTTTTGTTACCTTCTGTTGTCCTTTGAAAGTTTCCTAATCCTCTGGCTTCCCGCTACTCTTTCCTATGTTCCTTTTCTTTTAGTTTAATTCCATCCCTAACTTCCCTTGTCAGCCATGGTTGCCTCTATACTTCCCCTAGAATCTTACTTCCTCTTTGGAATGAAATGATCCTGCATCTTCTGGGTTATGCCCAGAAATTCCTGCCACTGCTGTTCCATCATCATACCTGCTAGGGTCCTTTTCCAGTCGACCTTGGCCAGCTCCTCTCTCATGCCTTCATAGTCCCCTTTGTTCAACTGCAACACTGATACTTCTGATTTAACCTTCTCCCTCTCAAATTGCAGATTAAAATTTATCATATTATGGTAACTACATCCTAGCGGTTCCTTTACCTTGAGTTCCTTTATTAAATCTCGTTCATTAGACAACACTAAATACAGAATTGCCTTCTCTCTGGCAGGCTCCAGTACAAGCTGCTCTAAGAATCCATCTCAGAAGCACTCTACAAACTCCCTTTCTTGGGGTCCAGAACCAACCTGATTTTCCCAGTCTACCTGCATATTGAAATCTCCCATAGCCACAGTGGCATTACCTTTGTTACATGCCAATTTTAACTCCAGCTGCAACTTGCACCCTATATCCAGGCTACTGTTTGGGGGCCTGTAGATAACTCCCATTAGTGTCTTCTTACCTTTACAATTCCTCAATTCTATCCTTTACTATTCCTCAGTTCAGATTTATGCATGGATGATATTTATGGGGCTGGGTGGATTAGCAGTCTCGGTAGATACTGGAGAAGAACGAAACAGGTACACAATAACTACATAGGTGCCACTGAGAGTTGATGAGAGAACATAGTGCCATGGTAAACTACTCTCATCTACCTGCACATCATCCATACCCGCCCATTCCTTGCATATCCATGTGCCAATGTACAAGCCTCTAAACGCTGCTCTCTTATCTGCCATCTCTCCAGCGTTCCAGCCATCCACCACCCTCTGTGTAAACACATTTGTCCCGCACATCTCCGGTGATCTTGCTCATGTGGAAAGGGTTGAGTTTTTGATTTTCTAGATCCATCCATCTCATTTGGAACGGCACAATGGCGCAGCACTACGGGTGCTGACTGCATGGAGTTTGCACATTCTCCCCGTGACCATGTGGGTTTTCTCCAGTTTCATCGCACATTCCAAAGACGCGCAGGTTGTTTATAGATTCATTGGTCTCTGTAAATTGTCCCTTGTTTGTAGGATAGAACTAGTGTATGGGTGATCGCGTGGATTTGGTGGGCCGAAGGGCCTGTTTTCATGCTGTATCTCTAAACTAAACTAAATCTCCTTTAAACTTTTCCCCTCTCACCTTAAGGCCTCATCCACAAGTGTGACACAATCTTATATTGGGGCATAGGATCATGAGTGTAATAGATCGGGTAGATGTACACAGTCTCTTGCCCAGAGTAGGGGAATCAAGAGCCAGAGGACACAGGTTTAAGGTGAAAGGGAAAAGATAGGAACATGAGCGGCAGCTTTTTCTCATAGAGGGTAGTAGGTATAAGGAACGAACTGCCAGAAGGGGCAGTTGAGGCAGGTACTATAACAACATTTAAAAGACATCTGGCAGGCCATGGATTGGAAATGTTTAGAGGGATATGGGCTAAATGTGGGCGGGTGGGACTATTGTACATGGGGCCTCTTAGTCGACATGGGTTAGTTGGGCCGATAGGCCTGTTTTGCTGCTGTATGACTCAAAGTCTTTGACATTTACATCCTGGGAAAAAGGTTCCAACTGTCCACACTATTTATGCCTCTCATAACTAAACCAACACCTCCTGGTTATAATATATCGTGCAGAGAGCATACTTTTCTTCAGCAAAAAAAAAGCTTTGCTGACTTGTTTTCTAACCAGGAAAGTTACCGGTGTACAGGGGGATGTAATGAATTGTAAGGTCTGATTAAAATTAAAAATGTGCTTAGAAGTGGTTGAGTTACCTCTAAACTTGTGCTATGGTCAAAATTACAGCAGTTGCCCACATTGATTACCCAGGGGAGTATTTTATGTTGCCCATTACTTATCTGATCCTCTCTTAGTGATGTTCAGCATCAGGGTCTGGATGTAATGACCCCTGGCAGCCACTTAGGGCAGCACTGAGGGAGTGCTGAATAGTTGGTGCTGCTATCTTTCAGACAAAGTGCTTAGGAGAAGGGGGTACTTCTTCCTGAAGAGAAGGGAAGTCACGTGGACCATAATTCCCATCATTGACTTCGTCTACACTTCACACTGCCAAGGGAAAGCAACTGACATAATCAAAAACTCATCCCATCCCAGTTATTCCTCCTTCTCCTTGCTCCCATCCAGCAGAAGTTACATAAGCATGAAAGTGCGTACCACCAGACTCAGGAACAGCTCCTTCCTCTCTGTTATCAGGCTTCTGAACAGGTCCTTCCATAAGCTAGGGGACTGATAGACTGCAGCTCTACCCCATTGTGGACATTGGACTTTGAGTATGGAATGGTGCACTACAATGCTAAGAATTATAGTCTACACTCGGGCTTTCTTCCCCTTTGTTCTCTCTATTGTACTTGAGTCTGACATGATTATATTGATGTATAATAATAAACCTAAAACAAAAAATCTCTGCAGGCCCTATTCAATGCCACAAAAACATTCATCTCATTGGTTGTGTTGTGTATGGGGTCTGAATTGACTGGTGGAGAAGCAACTTGTCCCTTACCAATGCACCATGTCTCTGCAAGGTCGTTATTTTACAATATAGCCCTAATTTTCAACAGCTGTTGATAAGACACCCAATTAGATCGTAAATGTCCTTTGAGCGAAGAATGAAAGCACTTCAGAAGGTTAAAATCCTCCAGCTTCCTTACAATTAATGAAGGTTATATTTTACTGCTTTCTTATCCTGAACTACAAACAAGATTATCTTAACTGCCTGGTAAGATGAAATGCATTGCAATACCTAGAATATTAAACTCCATCGTAAACAGATTCAAAGATCTTGTATAGAAAATAAAAAAATGATGTGTTGAGAGAGGCTAAAACTGTTAAAGATGTTTTTGCAATAAAATACTGGTAAAATTATGATAATATGATGGGGTAAATTTTAATTGTTTTTTAAATGCCCAGTGCTTCTTGACAGCATTACAACTCTGATATAAATTTAGTTTTTTTTTACTCCTGTTTGCAGCTACCGATGGCTTTGCATTCAGAGTGGGGGAACAAGACAGGAGAAATCAGCCAGCGTTTGAACTTCTGATGACCATCTATTGATAGCAATTGCCCCAAGTGTGCAGGGAGTGGATGAGAAAGTGGGATAGCTTAAAATCTATGTTAATGCGTGTTCGATGTTTGGTAAAGACTCAGTGGTTTCCATGCTGTGTCTTTCCATCAATCGAGATCTTTCCACCCTCATATAACATGCTTTTTTCAGTAAGTTTATCTCCTTCCCAAGTTGTCTCATTTATGGATACTGAAGCCAATGATAAGCTCCAAAACTATATGTCCATCCACCAGCAAAGTGGCAGGGATGCCTCTGAAGAAGGGTCCCGACCCCAAACGTCACCTATCCATGTTCTCCACAGATGCTGCCTGACCTACTGAGTTACTCCAGCACTTTGTGTAACCAGCCTCTGCAGTTCCTTGTTTCTCCATATTACTGCTCCACAGCAAAATCTCCCCAAGGTATGCCTACTTTGAAGAAGTTTTCCTCCACTCTCCGATGCGAGTTATTTGAGACCCTCTCTCACTGACCCATCCTCTGTGGAGTCTGAAGAAGGGTTCAAACCTGAAACGTAACCTATCCATGTTCTTCAGAGAAGCTGCCTGACTTGCTGAATTACTCCAGCACTTTATGTCTTTTTTTTTTGCCTGGGTCCTATATCTGTGGGGATGCATTATCCATTGAAGGTGAGTGCGTCTGATTTTCAGGTGGGTAGATCTTCCCACTGCCTGGACATTGTAGCATTAGGGTTAACTGTGACAGTGTTTAGTTGGATTATTTTGTGTCTGTTTTGTGTAGTTGACGATGGATTTAATAAATATTGCAGGTTTAAATAAGTTGCATTTGAAGTACTTTGTTATTGATGTTTATGCATTAGCCAAGGACTAAAGGCCCATTTGTTTCATGTGATTTAATTGTCTACGTATTATTTAGCCGTTTGAAATGCCTTTTATGAGACTAATTCAGAAATAATGTGTTTTACATTCATAAAGATGAGCTGATAATGCACTCCACCAATTATCTGGCGGAGAAAAGATTGTCCTGTTCTGAATTTAGTGAATAGAGAGGTCACTGAAGAGAAAGTACAGCTTTGATGAGACGTGTGTATTTTGAGTTGGCTTAGCATTTACATGTAAATTATCTCGCCCAGTCCCTCGAAAAATGATATTGAACAATGCTTTGATCTTATTTCTTTCCCATTTAATTATCTGCCTATATTTAGCTATCTTCGTTCATACTCTTAATTGAAAGTCATTTTAAATGTGATGAACATTTTTTTAAATGCTGCTCTAAATACCCACTTTATTGTTTTATTGATATTTCTTCATGCAAGTTATTGCACAGTTTGAACATGTTCAGTGCACAGAGTGACTTAGTTTAGTTTAGTTTAGCTTATTGTCATGTGTACTGAGCAGTAATTGAAATGGGGAGGTTTCCAGTTTCCATCCCGTGCGTGAATTCGCAGCTTTATCCTGCGCTACTTAATCCAAGGGCGAGCGAATGAGCGGACAGACGGACGAAAGCAACGATCTTAGAGCGGAATAGATGACATTTCGGGTCGAGATCCTTCTTCAGACTGAGTCAGGGGAAAGAGGAAAAATAGATATATGCAGTACTAAGGTCAAATGAATGGAAGATATGCCTATATCTCCTGTTTCCCTTTCCCTTGACTGTCAGTTTGAAGAAGGGTCTCGACCCAAAATGTCACCTATGTCACCACAGCCAAACAGACACACGCACACACACACACAAATCCTCTCTGGCGGGCCGAGACCAGGAGCAGGGCGAAGGATGACATCAAATGGCAGCTATCGAAAAAGTACGGAAATGGGAAGGGGGAAATTAAAAAAAAAACACCCGAAGGAAATAGATGTTTAACACAAAAAAGGGGGGAGGCGATCGCGCCGTGTCCGTGTCGGAGGGAAGGGGGGGGGGGGGGGGGGGCAGGACCGGCCTTAAGTCGATTGGACCAATTGCTCCCAATTGGGCCCCGCGCCTAAGGGGGCCCCGCACCAGAGTAATCTACTCTCGGCTCAGGTAGATCTACCCCGGGTGGAGGGAGAGAGTAGAGAGGTGGAAGGGGAAGAAAGGGGTAGAAGGGGAGGGGGTGTGAGGGGGAATGGAGAAGGGGGAGAGGGAGAGGGGGAGGTGAGTCGTTCCCTCACGGTCCCGGGGCAGCGCTCCCGCCCCTCCAGTCGCCGTGCTTCACGCACACAGCCCCGGCTCCCCCCTTGCTCTCCCCGGGAAGACGAGGTGAACAATACAGGGAGGGCCGGGCCGGGCCCGGCCGGGGGTTGGAGCAACGTTTACAAACCTCGGCCTCAGCTCACACCCGTCCGCCCGGACCCCAGCATCCGCTCCTGCCGCCGGCCCTCTCCTTCCCTTCTCTCCTCCACTTCTATCCCTCCCTTCCCTTCTTACCTCCCTCCCTTCTCTCCTTCCCTCCCTCCTTCCTCTCTCTCTTTTCCCTTCTCTCCTTCCCTCCCTCCCTTCTTTCTCTCCTTCCCTCCCTCCCTTCTTTCTCTCCTTCCCTCCCTCCCTTCTTTCTCTACTTCCCTCACTCCCTTCTCTCCTTCCTCCCTTCTCTCCCTCCCTCCCTCCCTCTCTCGTTCACACACACACACACACACACACACAGACACAGACACACAGACACTCCCCCCCCCCAAGTTAGGATGGGGTAGAAGCCCAAAGGGTGGGATGGGGCTGAAGCCCAAAATGTTATGCCTGTACTGTTTTTTCACCAATAGTTATTGTTTTTTTCATTTCACAGTCACTAAAACAAGTGGTATTGCAATTATGTACTTTTCAGAGGTGATGTACACATTTTGTTTGTTACTTGTAGGCTTACATGTATACAATTTATAATAAAATGTAGCTGAGATCTGTTTGGTCCATTAAGTCGCAGGCACTTTTTAAGCGCACATTTTGATTACTTTCCATTCTACCATAGAGATATAAAGTCTATAATAGACTTTATTTGTATTTCTATGATTCTACACACCTTGGCTGGGAACCTGGGGCTCACCAAAATTGTTCCCAATTGGGCCCCGCACCTCCTAAGGCCGGCCCTGGGGGGGGGGCTAGAGAGGGTGCAGGATTTTCTGGAGCTCCTTCCAAATGGCAATATTTTGTATGTTCAAAGTTAATAAGGTCTAGGCAGGAATATCAAAATGATCACCTGCAGCTGAGAAACAAAAAGCTGATTTGTGCATGAAGAAGCCACGACCAAAGGAAAGATACTAGAGCGGAGACGGAAATGGGGCTGAAGATTACCCATGACCCTACTACGGCTTTTTCGTCGAGTGGACTATCTTGCTCCACTATGGGATCTTTGGTTTCCAGTCTCCATGAGATGGAGAGTGTGGAGGAAAGTGGCGCTGTAAGGGCAGTCCACGTCTTTCACCAGCTCATTGGAACTTTTCCCAATTCCATAATGACTGTCTAAGGACTTGGCCCTCATCAGACCTGGCGTCTCTCCACCATAAACGGAGTTCACCTCCTGGATGCTCAACTCGTAGACCACCCGCTCCTTCCTGAAGCGGATATCAAACAGCTGTAAACCGCTGGCAGGACTGTGTTGGAACACAAACTCCCAGTCAAAGTAGCGAACGTGGTTGTTTACAACGTGGTATCTTGGTCCATGTAGCTCGAACTGGAGGGGGCCGTAGGTTTGAAACTTCTGGCGAGGTCTCAGCGAGGCGTAGTTGAGATCCGAATCCGTCCTTTGTATCTCTCTCACCCTCTTGCCTCGGCATTCCCGGAATCATTTGGCGTTTTGCGGGGACGGCTGCATCTGCGGTTCCTTCCTGTTGGGGGGGGAGGATGGGGGGAACCCTGGCCCGTGGGGGCTCCTGGTCCATTCCCTCTGCGGGTGCCGCCTGGCCCGCTGAGTTCCTCCAGCACTCTGTGTTTTTTGTTTGGCTCTGGAGTTGAAGGTGGACACGGGGTTGGCTGGGGTGGTTCAGCGGAATCTGCGGCGGCTCTGGGGAGTGGGTGGCGTTTCGGGTCGAGACTCTTCTGCAGACAATCACAAGTACACTCACTGACGAGAGTTCAGTTCAGTCTGAAGAAGGGTCTTCTCTCCAGAGTCGCTGCCTGTCCCGCTGAGTTACTCCAGCTTAATGTCTAACTTCAATTTCAAGAGTTAAATAAAAAACACAGAGTGCTGGAGGAACTCAGCGGGCTAGGCGGCATCTGTGGAGGGTATGGATTAGGAGTTGTTTCAGGCCAGGGTTCTTCTTCAATAGGAAGGAACTGCAGATCAAAGATACTAGAGTAGATACTAATATCTTTGCTGCAGATCAGGCATGATATTCTTCTGATTTAAATCAGAATTCCGATTTTATTGTTTTCCTATATTCAATTTTTTGTGCCTGATTATTTGGCGGCCAATCAACCGCTGTCTCTAAGGGGGTTGCGTCCAATCACCGACCAGCTTCCCTTAAAATTCCCATCCAATCAACAAATCGGTCTCCTCCTGTTAAATCAGCCGCTGTCTCAAAGGGCATTGTATCCAATCACATAATGCGCTGGTCACTCGGCGGCCAATCACACACAGTCTCCTAGGGGCGATTTGATAAATCACTGACCTGCTTCCCTCACGGAAGCAGAGGGGGAGAGGGGGAGAGGGGGAGAGGGGGAGAGAGAGAAAAAAAAAAAGCTATGACATATTCTGAAGTAAAATAGTAAGATTAAACAAGAACTTCTTCCATTGCCTATTTCCTTCGCTCCTTAGATGCTGCTGCACCCGCTGAGTTTCTCCAGCATTTTTGTGTACCTTAAACGAGAACTTACCAGTTTGAAGTTTGATCTTTATTTTATGAGGAGTTACGATGAGCGATTACGTGAAGAACCCCGTCAGTCGGCATGCGCGTCAATCTTCAAAGCAGCGGTGTGAAATCACAGATACAAACGTAACTGAAGTAACATAGTAAGAATATAAAAACAGACCTTCCAGTTGACCTTTATAATATTGAGGGCCGGGAGCAGTGGGCACGTAATCGCTCATCGTAACTCCTCATAAAAAAAAGATCAAACTTCAAACTGGTAATTTCTCATTTAATCTTACTATTTTACTTCAGAGTCACGTGAGTGATTCCGTGAAGAATTCAAAGCTCTGTGATTTCATGCCGTAGATACGAATCCAGGCTTCTCACACTGCATCAGTTGACTCAGGAGGAGTGAATAATGAGCAATACAATGAAACATGGTACAGATTAACACGTTGCCTTAATTCACAAACAAATAAAGAAAAATACAATAGCGACCCCTCTGTCCCAGGGGAAGCTAGGAAACAGAACTTAAAATAGAATGGACGAACACCCCGGTTTCGATAAGTGGTTTATTGTAAAACCGGTGAAAAGTCAGTTCATTTGACCATCCTGCGGCCGCGAGGATTTGGTCTAGAGGGACGTCCATTGCCCTCGCTGCTGACGTTGATGCCGCCCTGGTAGAGTGAGATTTAAAATTGTCAGTATTAACTCCTGCAAACCCCAATACTTGTTTCAGCCATCTTGAGATGGTCTGGACGGACACTTTCCCATGTGGCTTTTTGTGGCTAACAAACAATTGTACTTCCGATCCTCTGAGGCCCTTGGTGACCTCAATATAAGACCGCAAGTGCACCACCACACACAGTCGTAAGTCCGTGGGATACGGTAAAAGTAGAAGCTTGACTCCTGACACCCCAGGTCTGCTCTCTTTTATGAGATCATATATGTAGAACAAAACGTCATTCCCAGATGACAACATCCTGTCCAGTCTCAATTTCTGCAGAGTCTGAACCCTCTGCGCTGACACTAATGCCATGAGCATAACCAACTTCAAGGTAATCTTTACCAAAGACAAGGATGTGGCTGGACCCCACTGTCGAAGCAGCGTGAGTACCACACTCACAACCCAGATTTCTGTATATCTAGGCCTGGGGGGATTGGAATTAAAAACACCCTTCATAAATCAAGATATTAACGGATGAGATCCTACAGACTGTAGTTGTGACCCCAAACATAAATACGACGACAGAGCACTCCTGGCAGTATTGATGGCACTATAAAGTCATCAAAATACAATTTAGAGAGAAACTCTAACACATCTGGGATGGAAACTGTGTGGTAAGTAATGTTCCCTTTTAAGCAAAACGCCTCCCACTTCCTGATATGAGAGAGATACTGCTTTTTTGTACTATCCCTCCAGGATGATGTGATGATATCCACGGTGCGATTGGATAATCCCAGACCCAGGTATGGCCTCCTTAAAACCTGCGAATTAACAAATTAATACGATCATACAACGGGTGTTGATCTCCAGTCAAATACTTCCGATGGTCTTTATGAACAGACACTGAGTAATATGCATCCTTAAGATCTATACATGCCATATAACACCCTTTGGAAACCAATTGCTTGGCAGTGGCAAAAGTTTCCATCTTGAAATGCCTATACTGCACAAACGGATTAAGGTCTGTCAGGTCCAAGATGATCCGACTACCCCCATCTTTCTTTGGTCTAGGAAATATGTTAGATACGAATTGATGAGGTTGCCAAACTGTCTTTTCAATTATACCTTTGAGATATAATTTCTCAATTTCAGCCTGACCCTCCAAATTTTCTTTTTGTGAGAACACAAGTGCCCTCCTCGGTGAATGTTGTGTAGGTGGACACAAATTAGCAACGAATTCAATTTTAAACCCATGTATTGCTTGCAGTATAAACAATTTGGATGTTATCCAATACCATTCTTTCAGAAATCAGTGTAACCTTCCCCTAACTGGTAGGTGACTCTCACTGAACATGTTTCTACAAGCACCAGACCCACCTACCTCCATGGTTACCGGTGGTCTTTGTCCCCTGGCTCTGGTGGGAAAAGGCATAGTTGTTTGTGCTCCTGGAGGAGTGCGCCAGTTGCGCACATTGAATGGCCGACTTGGTCCTTGCCCGGCCCCGGTTTCGGCAAACCGCTTGTAGGGGTGGTGCCTCTGCAGGGTTCTGCCGGTCATTGGCACCTTAATGAGCCCCACGGTCTTTGCCTCGTCGTCCAATTCCTTCACCCGCTTCGCGAGGTCTTCTCCAAATAAAAGATTTGGTGGCTGGGCGTTGCTGGGCTTACAGAGGGCAGCGAATTTTGGATTAATCGTGGGGCGGATGGCACTCTTCCTAAGGCAGTTTATCTCAAAGTGCACATTGCACATGAGAGCCAGGGCATCCTGCTGTATCTCAGACAGGTGCCCCCCATCCACCGACCTCCCAAACGCCATAATACCGGAAGCCGGTAGCCAGTCAATACCCTCTGCAACTTCATCTCCTGTGCCCTGATGCCTACTCCCATGTGACCCCAGATGGCATGATTTACTGCCAGCACCTTCAGCAGAATACAATTAGCCGGTGTATCATATTTCCGGGCTGTTGCATCCATAGTGAACTCCTGGAGCTGGTGTGAGGCTAGATAATTTATCGTGGCAGCCAAATCCTCACCCCGCGGCTCTCCCGAGTCTGTCGGGACGACAAATTTCGCTGCCAGAAATGGGACCTCCAGCTCATGACTTTCGTCCCTCGGGGCAGCCTCCAATACTAACCCCTCAGAGTCAGCGTCAGATTCGTCCTGACCCGGTACGCTCACCTCCTCCTCGAGGGAGACATTAGGCAGCCCTGTAATAGGCGCTGCTGGCGCTGGCTCTTGGAGAGACCTGCGCTCTTGATGGAGCATCCTCCCCAACAGGTGCTCCACCATGGATAACCGCCCATACAAGGTATCTCTTCCTGGAGGAGAACCCACCCGACCGGACTCGTCCGAGTCAATCGGCCGTGCAGACTTGCTGGTGGCTTTACGCCCCGCCGACGTAGCCCTGGCGTCCTCAGACCCCAAGCCTGCAGTCGCTGGTTTAACAACTGACGACTCCATAGATGAGCTAGGCGGCCGCCCGCTACCCGCACTCCCGCGGTCCTTGGTAATTTTTGAAACGACTCGCCTTGCTCGCAACGACTTCTCCATGCTTGGACTTGCCCTCCTGCAACAAGATTTAACAAGCGCAGAAGAACCCGACCTCACACTAAGTTTAACACTTACCTGAGGCTTTTTAAACTTACCGCTGGAGGAGCTCTGCCCTCCGAGCTGGTCTCTGCGCCATGCGTCAGACGTAATGACGCGCATGCCGACTGACGGGGTTCTTCACGGAATCACTCACGTGACTCCGAAGTAAAATACACAATAAACTATATTATAAATACACAATAAACAAGTGATGCATTCTTGTACTCATACATGGGTATGACCGCACATTAAAAATCCCCCTCCCCCCCCCTCCTTCCTTCCAAAACTCCCCCTCCCCCCAGCCTCACGGACATTAGAGTACCCCTAGGTCCTAAAACCCATTTCCATCACTGGTACTGAGGTACAGTGAGAAGCTTTATTTTTCTTCTTTGAATTACGAAGTGTAAAGGAGGCTGCAGATCAACCTATGTAATCAAAATGGTTTACACGAGGCTTGTTTGACACATGCTGATTTAACATTCCACTGGTGGCTGCAGCTTTTGAATGTGACTTGGCTTTCTGAGTGGTTATAAAAATCAAGTGCTGCAATATATTTAGAGATGTGGGATTGATGCTGTAGATCAGACTGAAGAAGGGTCCCGACCAAAAACGTCACCTATCCATGTTCTCTAGAGATGCTGCCTGATCTGCTGAGTTACTCCAGCGCTTTGTGTTTATCTTTGGTATAAACCAGCATCTGCAGTTCTTTGTTTCTACATTAAAACAAGTTTTGGATTTGAGCATTCAATAAGTATTTTGCAACCATTTTGATCATGTACTACACCCATTTAATAAGCCATCAATAGAGTGGAATCTAGTAGCGTCTTTGGATTTTCAGAAAGCATTTGACAAGGTGCCACATATGTTGCACAAGCTGAGTATTAGGGGAAGTGTGTTAGCGTGGATTGAAGATTGCTGATTGCACAGAAGGCAGAGTCAGAATAAATGGTATTTCTCGCGATGGAAGGCTGAAACTAGTGGAATGCCCCAAGGATCAGTTCTTGGCCTGCAATTATTTTACTTTTTGTATTAATAACCAGGATGAGGGGCCAGAAAGTATGTATCCAGGTTCCCAGATGACATGAACATAGGGGAGAATATGCTGTGAGGAGAGGGTTGTGCCTCTGCATCTAGATCTGGATAGCTTGAGTAAGAAGATAAAAACTTGTCAAATGGAGTCCAAAGCAAAGAAGTGTGTGATTATGTGCCTTGGTTGGAGCAATCTAGAGACAGATTGTGATCTAAATGGAGATGAGTGAAGTACAGAAACCTCTGGTCATTGCAAAACTTGCTCTGCACATCTCCTTTAAACTTTGCCCCTCTCACCTTAAATCTTGTTTGTTTGTTTTTAAATGTTTTTTAAATAATTTTAATTTTATACAATAGGTCCAGGAGTAGGCCATTCGGCCCTTCGAGCCAGCACCGCCATCCACTGTGATCATGGCTGATCATCCACAATCTGTACCCCGTTCCTGCCTTCTCTCCATATCCCATCACTCCGCTATCTTTAAGAACTCTATCTAACTCTCTCTTGAAAGCATCCAGAAAATTGGCCTCCACTGCCTTCTGAGACAGAGAATTCCACAGATTCACAACTCTCTGGGTGAAAAGGTTTTTCCTCGTCTCCTTTCTAAATGGCTTAATCCTTATTCTTAAACTGTGGGCCCTGGTTCTGGACTCCCCCAACATCGGGAACATGTTTCCTGCCTCTAGCGTAACCAATCCCCTAATAATCTTATATGTTTCAATAAGATCCTCTCTCAACCTTCTAAATTCCGGTATATACAAGCCCAGTCGCTCCATTCTTTCAACATATGCCATTCCCGCCATTCCGGGAATTAACCTTGTGAACCTATTTGCTTTATCCATCCTGGGAAAAAGATTCTGACTGTCTACCTTATCTATGCCTCTCATAATTTTATATATCTCAAGAATAAATTCCTTTCAAGAGCATCTGGGTATGTAGTTCAAAGTGAAGTCCAAGTTCGTATCATGACTTTAATAATAAAGATAGGTTAGATTGGCAATAACACGGGGAAATACAGTTTTGACAGAAGCTTTAAGAGAAAATTAAAAGGAATAGTTTGATCTTCTTGAGGAGGACTGAGTAGATAACATAGGAGAGAAAGATTAACAGTAGAGGTCTTTTCAAGAATTTGCAAGTAAATGACTGAAATTAAATTTCAGCATGTTTATTATGACACAATCTGGAGTTGCAAGTATTGGATATCTGGAAAATGATTAATTTCCAATTTTGTGATGTATTGTGCACCTGGGCCCTGACAACCCTTGTTCAAAGTGTGATGAGACATTTCATGAACAAATGAAACAAGTATTGAAAAATGGAGAATGAACAGTTTAAGGCTGAGATTTCCAAGACCATCTGAAACCATTTGTTGCATTACTATTGCATTACAGTGGGCCACATGGTGGCACAGTGGTAGAGGTGCTGCCTTACAGCATCAGAGACCCACGTTCGATCCTGACTACGGACACTGTCTGTACGGAGTTTGTACATTCTCCCCGTGACCATGTAAGCCTTGCCCTCAAGCGAAACTTGAGGGCAAGGCTTTCGAAGGCGGCGTCGGCGGCAAACTTCTCCCCGGCCAGGTTCTCAATCACCTTGGGCTCGAGTCCGCAGTGCTCGAAGAAACTGTCCAAGCCCGAGCAGACTCGGGAGAAGCGGCAGCTGAGGTCAGAGTGCGAGCGCCGCAATCCGCCTTCACCACCCTGCCGCTTGAGCGGCTCCTTGGGGCCACCTGCTGCTGCTTCACGGGGCACAGCTGGTGTGGTTACTTGTGCACCCTGGGATGCTGCTGGCGTGGCGATTTGGGGGGGGGAGAGGAGGGTAAGGGAGATGAGGGGGGATATGAGGGGGGGAGTGGAGGGGAGGGGAGGGGGGCAGAGGAGGTGGGAGAGGGGGGGACGGGAGAGGAGGGGAGGGGAGAGGAGAGGATGGGGGGGATAGGAGGGGAGAGGAGGGGGGGGAGAGGAGCAGTGGGCAGCGGGGAGCGGGCATCAACCAAAGGGGGAGGGCAGGGTGGGGGGGGGGTGTGACAACACTCGCAGCGCGAGTAAGATGGCGCAGACTTCAAAGTTTGTCCGATTTTTGAAGATTTTCATTAAAAACTCGAGAAATAAAGCATGAGATTTTCAGATGTGGTGATTTTGGACCAGGGGAAAAATCTCTACTGGAATACGTAAAATTTTTACCATTAGCTCGTCATTTTTTTTTCGAGAAAATGTGATTATACACAAACAAACACACACGAACAAACACACACACGAACAAACACACACACACATCCAGTATCAGACTTTTAATAGTTACTAGACCAAGTGCAGACCCGTTGGGTCTGTTCCCCGAACGTGCTTCAGACCCCGAGTACGGGGAGGGGGGGCGGGGGGAGGGTGGAGTAGGCGGGCGGGCGTGATGCCGAGTGAGCCTGCGGGCCAGACGTACGCCGTCAACACGCTGCGTACGGCGTCAAGACGCTGCGAACGCCCTCAATGCGCCTGCGGGCCGACAGGCCATTGACACGCCGGCTCTGTCACGCTGGCTCAAGCCAAAGATCGGCTGTTCCCCCGCTGCTTTTCGCAATCAAAATCAAGAATTATAAATTCACATTTCAAAATTGGTTTCACAATTCAGTAGTACTGATTTTCAGTATTCCATACTGATATTTGAGAATACATGAGGTTGCATGCAAAATACTGATTTTTCAAAAATCCAGTTTCTGTGTAGTACGTTCTATTGCATTTATGTGAGAAATACCAATTTCCCCAACAAAATACTAATTTTCAGCCATCAAAATACGGAAATGCTCGGTGAAATTTGGCCGCTCTGCAATTATTCACAATCACATTGTTTGAGAATTCAAAATGTGATTTGTGATCTTGTTCATGAGTCTTCATGAAACTAGTATTTGTTATAATAGTATGACAGTAAAATAGGTTAGTTTGAAAATGATCATAGTAATGTAAATGCACCATTTAGTTTGACTTCAATTTTCATGATGGAAATTGAAGTCGAACTAAATGTTGTATTCACATCACTATTTCATGTTGAAATTGATGTGATGTAAAGTTGTTAGGTCCGGGGGGTGGGAGATTGCAACCTTCACGTGTTCCGCCCTGTTTCGATGAATGCAATCAACCCGGCGTGCACAATCAAATAAGATAAAATAGAACAAGTTGTCCTACAACTTTAGGTTGTGCACGGCATACGCAAGAAGAAGAAGTTAGGTCAGGAGGACCATTAAAGGTGCACTGCACACACTAACAGTCGAACAGTAACAGGCAATCAAATCAACACACAAAACATTTTCTAAAAAATGGTTTTCTTTACTGCAAAAACGTACAGTATTTTATCTGCAGTTTTTGCATGCCCCTTTATAACATTTCACATAACATTTTACAACAGTACTTGATTATTAAAACAAGGACAACTTCAATTCTTGATTTTTAAAAATGTATACAACAATGACCCCAATCATCCCATTCCACCCACTCATTACTCTTGACTCAACTAAAATTATTTTTGAAATATTGGTCATAAATTTGGTGCAAAAATGCTCCAAAATACAGCTCAGAATGCCCCAGAGAGCATCCAAAACCCCAGAGCTTCCAGGGCCCTTAAGTGGGCCCTGGCCGCGGCCGCTAGGGACTTCAAGCTTCGTGCTCGTGATGTGCGCTGCCCGCACATTATTTCACATAAAAACGTTGTAATCCTGTCATGCTGCCCCACTTTTTGAAAAGCTTTGTACGGGCCTGTCTAAACTAAACTACTAGCAGGAGAGGTCAAGAATTAGATTTATGTTTGCATTGTATATTATTAACATGATTCCACACAGTGGGGCCGTTTAATGTACAAAAGGTAGGAAAGGTATAGAATGATATGGAAAAAATTGCGGGGCGGTGTAGGTGGGGCATCTAGATCGGCATGGGCAAGTTGGGTTGAAGGCCCTGTTGCCAAGCTGTACAGCTCTATGACCTTGACTCTAAATGCCAGTCAGGAATTTATACCTGTTGTGTCCTTTTCATTGGGGAAAAAAAGCTTGACATCAAGGAAATGTGTAAGTTATAACTCCAATATTCTTTTGCTGGAGAATTCTTCTGGCAATTAAACTCATTTTGGTGCAGTTGATTTTTCACTTGTTTATTAATGGATGGCTGGACAACCTCATTAGAACTGACGGACTTCATTGCCATTGTTTCATGCTGTGTTACAGAGGTTGCGGAATGAGTCTGATTTACCCCTGACTCCAGAGCAATTGGAAGACGTCTTTGATAGCTTGGACCAGGACAAGAATGGTTATTTAACACCAGTAGAATTCAGCATGGGTCTCGGTATGTACCATGACTACCACTGAAGTGGCCTTTATCCATGTTGAAGTGGTTGGGGAGTTGGGGGGGGGGGGATTGGGGCATTGGGAAAGTGGTGGTAAGATCAATATATGCATTGAAATGAATCAGTCATGTTGTTATATGTACCACCCGCTGTATGTAAAATTGCCGCTCAGGTTCCTATTAAATCTTTGCCCTCTCACCTTAAACCTATGTCCTCTAGTTCTTTATTCCCCAACCTTGGGAGAAGGACTCTGTTCATTTATCCTCATGATTTTATGCACCTCTATAAGATTATCACTAGGTCTCCGACGCTCCAAGGAACAAAGTCCGAGCTTGAAATATACTCCAATCTGAGGTCAAAAGACTGGAATCTAATTTCCTAAACTAAATGTCAAAATCCATTCTAGTATTTAGTTATAGATAGAGTAGACAGTCAGAACTTCTTTCCCAGGGTGGAAATGTTGAAGTCCAGAGAGCGTAGCTGTAAGGTGAGAAGGGCAAAGTTTAACGGAGATGTGCAGGGCCACTTTTCTTTACTCAAAGAGTGGTGTGTTCCTGGAACACACTGCCAGGGATGGTGGTGGAGGCAGAAATAATAAGAAGCTTTTGGATATGCGCATAGTTATGCGGGCAATGGAGGGATCAAAGTTTACGGGGAGAAGACAAGAGAAGGGGTTGAGAGGGGAAATTAGATCAACCGTGGTTGAATGGCGGCATAGACTCGATGGGCTGAATGGCCTAATTCTGCTCATATGTCTTATGGTCTTATACGATATGGATCATGTGCAGGCAGAGGAGATTAGTTTAAATTGACACCATGGACTCTGTGCGCCTATTCCTGTTCTATGTTCTACAATCGCAACAATCACAAAAAAAGGTTATTGATTTTAGTTGATCGGCTGGAAAAGATTCAGAGGAAAATCTTCTGTCGACTAAGGTGCCCATCTAGTCTTGTTCCATTTACCTGCACTGACCCATATCCTTGTAAACTACCTCTAACCATGACATTTCTGCAGCCGAAATGTGCAGGAGTCATTATTTGAGGTAAACACCTGATTCTTCTGAGAAAGTCTTGAGGAAATATTTGAATTCGTGAATGACATGAGACCCTGGGGAGAGGCCAGGGGATTGTGCCAACCGTGAATAATATCCAGGAGCTTATATCCAGCAGAAGCCGTAATTTATTGTAATGGCATTCAGTGAATTTAAAGAGGCGGAATGAGATGAATAGAATAACAGCCATCTGTACTTTTGTTCTCGATACAAAAAGCAGACTACTCTCCAGCCGAAATAATAGCAAAGATAGTGTCTGCAGTACAGCTTAGTTCCAAATCAATGCTTCCTTCAATTGGAAATGTCCTTTCAACTCCCACATGGTTACAATTAAAGATCCAGTGTAAAATTTATGGGTGTACTTTAAATAGGACATGTTACTCAATGATGGCCCTGCTGTGGTTAGACTCCAACAGCAACACAGACAGCTCTGACTTAATTCCGGTTTTCCTTTCATCTCTCCGGTGCTACTCCAAAGAGATACAATGCAAATTATTCGTGGAATTAGCATGCATTTTAAACTTTTGAGTTTGAGTTTAGTTTATTCTTTTACGTGTACAGTGAAAAGCTTTTATTGTGTGCTGACGAGTCAGTGGAAAGATAATAGATGATTACAGTCGAGCTATCCAGAGAGTACAGATACGGGATAAAGGGAATAACGTGAATAGCATTTAGTGAAAGATAGTCCGGGGTGGGAGATTGCAGCCTTCATGTGGTCCGCCCTGTTTCGACGAATGCAATCAACCCGGCGTGCACAATCAAGTAAGATCAAATAGAACAAGTTGTCCTACAACTTTAGGCTGTGCACGCCATACGCAAGAAGAAGAAGAAGAAAGATAGTCCAAGGGTCTCCAATGAGGTAGATAGTAGCTCCGGACTTCTCTCTAGTTGTTGGTAGCATGGTTCAGTTGCCTGATAACAGCTGGGACAAAACTGTCCCTGAGTCTGGAGGTGTGGTTTTTCACATTTCGACACCTTTTGCCTGATGGGAGAGGGGAGAAGATGGGTGTGGCCGGGATGCGACGTCTTTGATTATGCTGGTGGTCTTGTCGCTGTAAAAGCCAGAGTGGGTTTAGGATAGCGTTGGTGTAAGGGGATCGCTAGTTGGTGCGGACTCGGTGGGCCGAAGGGCCTGTTTCCATGCTGTATCTCTAAACTAAACTAAATTAAACTGTGAGGCATGCAGGTCATTAGGGGGAGGGAAATAATCCTCGGGTTATTCTGCTTTGCAAAACAGTGGGTCTCCTACAATCCTCTACTGAATGCTTGATGATACATCTACTGCAGCAATATAGTAGAACAGACCAGACTACTGTCGAGAGGTGACTCATACTGATTAAACATGACAAGTATAATAACTTTAAATTATTGGTGGAATTATCACTATGCCTAGCTTGCACAAGATATAGATAGCAGCAAGAGTTGGCCATCCAAGACCAATCTTTCACCTCCTGCGCAAACCCCATATTCCTTGAATTTCTTAAAATCCAAAAATCAAATGTAACTTGAATATAACTTAGCCTCCACTGCCCCATTCAAGAATGATCTCCAAGACTCTCTACCCTCTGGGTGAAGAAGTATTTTCTCATCTTGGTGGTGCAGAGATGGAGTTGCTGCCTTACAGCGCCAGAGACTTGGGTTCGATCGTGACCACGGGTGCAGTCTGTACAGAGTTTGTACGTTCTCCCCGTGACCACGTAGGTTTTCTCCGGTGCTTTGGTTTCCTCCCACACTCCAAACACGTACAGGTTTGTAGGTTAATTGGCTTCAGTAAGGATTGTAAATTGCCCCTAGTGTGTAGGATAGTGCTAGTGTACGGGGATTGCTGGCGCGGAGTCGGTGGTCTGAAGGGCCGTTTCCGCGCTGTATCTCTAAACTGAACTAAACACCGCCATCTAACAATCATTATCAGAGCTGTAATAATCTTAAAATGTTCTTGCTCTGATTCCTCTGTGATGTCCATTCACCAGCTGGCAGGGTAACACCTTTACTCTGCGAGCTTTGGCTCTGATCTCCTTCTAATTGCTTGTTGTGTGAACAGCTTTGACTCTCTTTCCCTTTGTTCATTGCTTACTGCTCAACGTCTTACTATCTCCAGCCTTCCCTCCCCCATCCATCTCAATCCTCCATCAACCCTTCTCACCTGGATCCACCTATTGCTTGTCTGAAGAAGGGTTCAGACCCAAAACATCACCTATCCATGTTCTCCAGAGCTGTTGCCTAACCCACTGCGTTACTCCAGCACTTTGTGTCCCTTTACTGAGTCATAGAGTCATACAGCATGGAAACAGGCCTTTCGGCACAACTTGCCGTACCAACCAGGATGCCCCATCTACACTAATCCCACCTGCCTGCATTTGGCCCATATCCTTCTAAACCTTTCTATTCCATGTACCTGTCCAAATCCCTTTGAAATGTTGTGATAGTACCTGCCTCAACCACCTCCTCTGTCAGATTATTCCATACACCCCTTCCAATTCCTGCTTCATCTCCTCCTTCCCACTTATATTGAGTGTTTCCCCTTTACAAACTCATTTTGAAGCAGAGTCTTGACCCAAAACTTCACATCCCTTTGCCCCACAGATGCTGCCTGACACGCTGAGTTCCTCCAGCAGTTTGTTTTTATGGCTCCAGATTCCAGCTGTCTACTCTGTGTCTCCAATTCATTCTGAGGGCTTTAGGAGTGATCTCCATCCACTTGCTTGTTGTGTGACGTGATGTGATTCACATTCCCTCATTCACTTTAAGAAGCGCCATGACACGAAAATTCACTGTGTACTCCAGAGATGTTACCTGACCCGCTGAGATACTCCAGCACTTTGTGCCATTTTTTGTAAATCAGCATTTGCAGTTCCTTGTTTCCAGTTGTTCATTTTAACTTTGTTTCTTTTCATTTCTATGATTGCCTCCACTGAAGCACCCAGACTTTATCCGAGACCCACACCACCCTGGCCGCACACTAATTTCACTCATGGCATCAGGAACAAGGTGCAGGAGCCTGAAAACTCAAACGTCCAGGTTAAGGAACAGCTTGTGTAGGAAAGAGCTGCAGATGCTGGTTTAAATCGAAGGTAGACACAAAATGCTGGAGTAACTCAACAGGACAGGCAGCATCTCTGGAGAGAAAGAATGGGTGACCTTTCGGGTCGAGAGTCTGAAGAAGGGTCTTGACCCGAAACATCACCCATTCCTTCTCTCCAGAGATGCTGTCTGTTCCACTGAGTTACTCCAGCATTTTGTGTCTACTTTAAGGAACAGCTTCTTCCCCACAGCCATCAGGCCATTAAACACTACAACCTCCAAATAAGCTTTGAACTACATAGACTTGATGGCATTGTCACGCACACATACACACATATGTGTATATCTATATATTTTTTTGTGTGTGTGTATATGTGTGTGTGTTTATATTTTGTTATGTTACAGCCTTATTCTAAAATGGATTAAATTCTTTTTTTTTAATCATCAATCCACATACAATACCCCATAACAAAAAAGCGAAAACAGGTGTTTAGAAATTTTTGCAAAGTAATTAAAAATAAATAACTGAAATATCACATTTACATAAGTATTCAGCCCCTTTACTCAGTACTTTGTTGAGGCACCTTTGGCAGCGATTACAGCCTTAAGTCTTCTTGGGTATGACGCTACAAGCTTGGCACACCTGTATTTGGGTAATTTCTCCCATTCTTCTCTGCAGATCCTCTCAAGCTCTGTCAGGTTGGATGGGGAGCGTCGATGCACAGCTATTTTCAGGTCCCTCCAGAGATGTTCGATCGGGTTCCAATCTGGGCTCTGGCTGGGCCACTCAAGGACATTCACAGACTTGTCACGAAGCCACTCCTGCGTTGTCTTGGCTTTGTGCTTAGGTTCGTTGTCCTGTTGGAAGGTGAACCTCCGCCCCAGTCCTTGGTCCAGAACGCTCTGGAGCAGGTTTTCATCCAGGATCTCTCTGTACTTTGCTCCATTCATCTTTCCCTCGATCCTGACTAATCTCCCAGTTCCTGCCGCTGAAAAACATCCCCACAGCATGATGCTGCCACCACCATGCTTCACCGTAGGTATGGTATTGGCCAGGTGATGAGCAGTGCCTGGTTTCCTCCAGACATGACGTTTGGCATTCATGCCAAAGAGTTCAATCTTGGTTTCATCAGACCAGTGAATCTTGTTTCTCATAGCTTTTGGCAAACTTCCAAGCGTGCTGTCATGTGCCTTTTACTGAGGAGTGGCTTTCATCAGGCCACTCTGCCATAAAGGCCTGATTGGTGGAGTGCTGCAGATATAATTGTCCTTCTGAAAGGTTCTCCCATCTCCACAGAGGAACTCTGGAGCTCTGTCAGAGTGACCATCGGGTTCTTGGTCACCTCCCTGACCCAAGGCCCTTCTTCCCTGATTGCTCAATTTGGCCGGGCGGCCAGCTCTATGAAGAGTCCTGGTGGTTCCATTTATGAATGACGGAGGCAACTGTGCTCTTCAGGACCTTCAATGCTGCAGAAATTGTTTATACCCTTCCCCAGATCTGTGTCTCGACACAATCTTGTCTCAGAGGTCTATGGACAATTCCTTCGTCTTCATGGCTTGGTTTTTGCTCTGATATGCACTGTCAACTGTGGCACCTTATATAGACAGGTGTGTGCCTTTCCAAATCATGTTCAATCAATTTAATTTATCACTGGTGGACTCCAATCAAGTTGTAGAAACATCTCAAGAATAATCAATGAAAACAGGATGCATCTAAGCTCAATTCTGAGTGTTGTAGCAAAGGGTCTGAATACTTACGTAAATGTGAAATTTCAGTTATTTATTTTTAATTACTTTGCAAAAATTTCTAAACACCTGTTGTAGATTCTTCATTCTGGGGTATTGTGTGTATATTGATGAGAAAAAAAAGGAATTTAATCCATTTTAAAATAAGGCTGTAACGTAACAAAATGTGAAAAAAGTGAAGGGGTCTGAATACTTTCTGAATGCACTGTACATATATATATATATATATATATATATATATGTGTGTGTGTAAAGTTGTTGGTAGTAAACTGTTCCTGAACCTGGCTGTTGCAGTTTTCACACTCTATACCTTCTTCCCGATGGCAGGAGTGAAAAGAGAATGTGGCCAGGGTAGTGTGGGTCCTTGATGATGCTGGCTGCCTATTTGAGAGTTCCTTTCGATGGTGATGGTTTTACTGCTTATTTGAACTTAGGACTTGCATTGTCAAAGTTAGGATTTTTTTTGGAGCTATTATATGTTCCTCGAACATTTAGGTAAATTCATTGGCATCAAGATAGTGCCAACTGCGGAAAACCTAGAAAACTCGAAGCATGATGAAACGTTTGAATCGGGCTGGTCGGAAGAGCTGGATATCGTCAAGGATGAGGAAGAGAAGCGATTTTGTTTCATGATGCAACAGCTGGGAGCTTCGCAGATCTTTGAGGAGTAAGCACTTTACAAATCTGCTTTTCATGTTCATTTTACCTCATGTATCTAAGAAAAAATAATATTAGTACCTGATTTGTCATAGTTCAGCTAGTACAGTTCAGATAAGTGAAGGAGATTTTGAGAGCTGATTTTCAAGAATTTATTATTGTGATATAGAAAGGGTCTTTTGACCTTTCATTGTGTTCAAGACAAATTAATTGTGTTTAACTCAAAGTAACATTTATTCAAGGCCTCTGGAAAACCTGGTCCAGATTATCAATTTGATCATGTAATCAGGTTATATAATGAATATCTAACAACTGGTTTTATGATTGAATAGGAGTATGTAGCTGGCCTTAAAATTGATCCAATGTTGATCATAGTACATAGAACGTACAGCACAGGAGTGGGACCTTGGCCCGCAATATTTGCACCATACATGATGCCCAAGTTAAAGTGATCTCATCTGCCTGTACATGAGCCCCCCCATCCCCAGAAAGGATTTCCAGGCCCCCACCACTTTCTGTGTAAATAAACCTGCCCCATGCATCTCCATTTAACTTCCCCCCTAGAACCTTATAACTATGTCCTCTAATGTTGGATATTTCCACCGTGGGGAAAAAGGTTCTGACTGTCTAGGGGCGGCACAGTGGTGCAGCGGTAGAGTCGCTTACAGCACCTCAGACCCAGGATCAATCCTGTGACCGCATTGGTTTTCACCAGGCGCTCCGGTTTCCTCCCACACTCCAAAGACATACAGGTTTGTAGCTGAATTTGTTTCAGTAAAAATTGTGAATTTTCCCTAGTGTGTAGTGTATGGGCCGATCGCTGGTCGGCACGGACTCGACGGGCCTGTTTCCGCGCTGTATCTCTAAAGTCTAAAGTCTACCCTATCTTTGTCTCTCTTAATTTTACTTATATAAAGTCTCCCCTCAATCTCTGACATTCCGAGAAAATAATCCAAGTTTACCCAACCTCTCCTTGTAGCTGAAACCTTCTAAACCAGACATCAATCTGATTTTAAGAAATAGTTATTCTTGTTACTTGAATCTTTGAGCCAAAATGAACCATCATCACGAGAACCCTCAGGTAGAACTTGGTTCATAAAAGGCCTGTCTCACGAGTCTGCGGTCATTGGCGGCGAAACGGGAAGAATCTGCCACCATAGACCGCGCACTCGTGAGAACGCACAATTCCGGGGCCGTGCGGCGGTGTTCCCAACACCGCACGGTGCTAAAATAAAACCTACACTGTTGAAAAATATTTTCCTACCGCACAGCCTCCACCAGTGATGCACGAGTGCGGCACGGCCGCCCGCACGGGCCGCCGCCAGTGTGGCTCGAGCACCGTGCGTCAAACTTGCACTGCCACAGCCTCCGCCAGTGAGGCATGTGTGCGGCACGGCCGCAGGCACAGCCACCGCTACAGCGCCGCGATCAGGACGGCCGCCGCCACAGCCGCCGCTAGTGAGTCACGTGCGGCGGGCCGACGTCATCGCAGTCGGCCCGCCCTTTTTTTTACTTACTGCAAGCACGTGGGACCAGCCGTATTTGAATCACTCGGCCCCCGCGCAGCATCCGTGCGACGCTCCCGTGGATAGGCTCGGCGCTCTCGCCGTTGCCGTGCAGTCCACTCTACAGGCGAAGCCGCGCTTCACCGCCGATGACCGCAAACACGTAAGACAGAGCCTTTAGGCACCAACTTGAGAGATCTGCCTTCAAAAAAGTGAAAAGTTCATATGTTAAAGATAAGGTGTGTTATCACATTAACTGGCTTGGTCAGGGCTACACTCCATTTAACAGAAGTGATCAATGCATTTTCCAGTGACTCGCACCACAATGCTTGATGGAATATTCTGTGGTGATATCCCACATTTACAAGATTGTAGGGGGTGGAGAGAAAGTGAGGTGGGAGAGAGGAGAGGCAGGACAAAGTGTGGCAGGTTTTGATAGGCAGATGGTTGGAACAAAGGCCAGAGATTAAAAAACAAAAGGTGTGAGACATAAAGATTGAAGAGTTGTGAATTGAGAAGCCTGAGGAAGGTATGTAGGAGGAGGGGGAGAGGAGAAATAAGGGGCAAGTCTAGGTGAGGTACACTTTGTCCTGCCTCACCTCTCTTCCAACTTTCTACTCTCCCCACACCCCTCACACATTCAGTCTGAAGAAACGTCACCTATCCATCTTCTCCAGGGATGCTGCCCGACCCGCTGAGTTACTCCAGCACTTCGTGTCCTTTCATGTAAAACAGCGTCTCAAATACTTGTGGCACAGTGCAGCAGTAGAGTTTCTGCCTTACAGCACCAGAGAACCAGGTTCGATCCTGACCACTGGTGCTGTCTGTGTAGAGTTTGCACGTTTTCCCTGTGACGGCATGGGTTTTCTCTGGGCGCTCCAGTTTCCTCCCACATTCCAAAGATGCGCGGGTTTGTAAGTTAATTGGCTTCTGTAAATTGTCCCTGTTGTGTAGGATAGAACTAGTGTGTGGGGTGATTGTTGGTTGGCATGGACTCGGAGGGCCGAAGGGCCTGTTTCCACTCTGTATCTCTAAATTAAACTAAAACTGAAACTTACAACACTGTTATTCATTATATTGATTACTTTAATTTGCTTGCATTAATGAACATGAAAACGTTGGCATTTTTGCTTTAAATTTGCCTTTTCTTAACCCTTTCAGTCAAAGTGAGGTGAGGGAGTTGTGGGCCAGGCTCCAGAGAGGGAAGCCAGAACTGCTGGTGAACTTTGAACACTTTTTAGTCAAAGTTTCATCACACATCCAGGAGATGCATCACGATAAGGAAACGATAGAGCAAGTACTGAAACGGTAATTGCTTACACACTTTGTACTTTATACAATTGCTTAAACCTACTTTATACTCTCTCGCAAGCAAAAACTGAAGAAATGTATTCCCTTTATTCTATATTCCCCCTCTCTCTTGACTTAGTCCCTGAACACCATCCAGCAACCCTTGCTGGAAGTGATTATTTATGATTGCCTGGTTCAGGAAGGAATGAGTTAGGGCATAATGCTTTCGAGTTCCATCGGTGAATGTCTAGTACTTGTTGGTCCAGCAAACATGTGAAGAATTGGTATTGACTCATTATATTCGATTTGGTTTGCTATTGTCACCAATGCAGAGATAGAGTGGTAAATATGTTTGCGTGCTATCCAG
Source organism: Malacoraja senta (assembly GCA_038087875.1). Lineage (NCBI taxonomy): Eukaryota > Metazoa > Chordata > Chondrichthyes > Rajiformes > Rajidae > Malacoraja > Malacoraja senta. The sequence continues at coordinate 30,686,170 of CM075979.1, forward strand.
TCAAATCATACTATACATGCATACAATCAAGCCCTACAGGTACTGCAGGAAGATAAAAAATACCAGAGTGCAGAAATAATGTTACAGTGGCCTTATAGCAGTACAGTTACAACGAAAGAGAGAGCAGCCAGCAACGGTGGGCGCAAGACCAAAAAGGGTCGTAAGAGAGTGAACCCGGGTCTTATCTTCCGCGCCCACAAGGCACAAAGGCTGAGGGTGGCTGGGCGAGGAGAGGGACGATGGTTCACTGGACGATCTGGACAGAGGAGACGGCTGAAGGCCCTGCAGCAGCCCGGGGATTGCCTGGATCGGAAACCGCTTCAGGAGACCGAGCGCGTAGACTGGACTTTGAAAATGGCGCAAAAACCTGGCGACTTTTGCATGTGGTCTCAGTGGAATATTTCTATACATTTGTACTCATCGGGGATTGTGCTTATATATGGCAATACTTTACTGACCTGTATGCAAAATAGAATTTCACTGTACGTTTGTATGACTGGTTAGCACGTAACCTCGGCACATGTGACTATAAACTAAGCACAAATTCAAACATGTGATTATAAATAACCATTGAAAAGTACAAATAATAAAATGTGCTAGGTGCGTATTGGGGTAGGTTGGGAGATCTGGACTACAGCCTAGTTCATGGAAAGACCATTCAGTAATCTGATGACAGTGGGGAAGCAGCTGTCCCTGAACCTGGTGCAATCAATTCTTTAAGAGAGGAGAGGAGAATACAGTAACCAAATACAATGCCCTGCAGAAGTGTCAGGAACGTGAAAGGCCTCCTAACCTTTTAACTTTCTTTGCTTTACCTACAAGAAGTAGACAGTATATTTTCTTTCTACCTCCTCAATGGTTTCTGTACAAGAGAGAGAGCAGGTCATTCCAAGATGAATGATGTTGTCCAGTCCCCTTTTGATGCCATCGGCAAAGTTTCCGCATTGTTGTCTAACGCACCTTTTTTTAACTACAGGAAGGAGTGTGAGCATGACAGAGAGGTACGCTGCCTCTATGATGAAATGGAGCAACAGATCAAGAGGGAGAAAAACAAGTTATTGAATGAGGTAACTCCTTGATTTTATTTTTGGGGCACTCTGGCTTGATCCAAACATTTTCCAGTTTGTTTTTTATTAATATTTCTCAAATGTAAGTTGACATTCTGTTATCTCCACTGTTGCAGCTAAATGCAACTCTCTCTGTTTGTTGTATCAGGACTCCCAAATACATTTGTGCATTATTTATTTATTTTCCTTATGAACCTGCAACAGGGGAACGCAGCCAGCAGGGAGGCATCGCACTTTGTCTCCTCTCCCCTCTCGTTTTAAGGGGCGGCACAATGGTGCAGTGCCAGAGACCCGGTTTCAATCCTGACTAGTCAATAGTCAATTTTATTCGTCACAAGGTGCAGTGAAATGAATTTGCCAGCAGCGGTACAATTAAAAAAGAACACACAATACACAATCAGATTTAACACAACCATCCACCACAGCATTCTTCACTGTGGTGGAAGGCACAAAGTTCAGTCAGTCCTCCTCCTTGTTCACCCATGGTCGGGACCATAAACCATAAACTCTCCGCAGTCGCCTGGATGTACAGGTTCTCTCGTCGGGACGGTCGAACACACTCTGTGGCTTGGAGGTCCCGAATCGGCACTTTCTTACCGGAGGCCGCGGCTTCAGGTTGTTATAGGCTGCGGGCTGGCGGTTGGAGCTCTTCTCCAGGTATCCCCGGCGAGGGATCCCAGGCTCTGGACGCCGAGCCTGTGGCTAGAAGCTCCGCAGACCACGGCTTCTGGATGTAACAGTCTGCGGGCCAGCAATCAGAGCACTGTAATCCAGGAAGCATACTGGTAAGGTGCTTCTAAAGCCTCCACTTCCTTCCTATAATGGAACTGTACTCAATACTCCAAATGCAGCCTAACCAAAGTCCTACAAAGTTGCATCATGACTTGCTGAATCTTTACTCTATGCTCCAACAAACACCATATGCCCTCTTTACCATTCTAGCTACTTTTGTTGTCACTTTCAGGGAGGTATTTACTTGGAGCCCAAGATCCCTCTGTACATCAATATTGTAAAGTAACTTGCCATTAACTATATACCTGTCTTCCAAAAGTGCAACACATCACACTTACTCAGATTAAACACCAATTGCCATTTCTCCACACATTTCTGTAGATGATCCACTGTGTACCTTGACTGTCAAAGTGTACTATATGCCGCTGTATACTTTGACTGTCTTCCTCGACAGTCTGCAGCTCCAGTGACCTTGGTGTCATCTGCAAATGTACCACAGAAAGAGTGAAACGTAATGAAAAGTAAATGCTCTTGCCTTTTATTTCAACAGGATGTGTGGAAGCACAGTGAACGGAACCATCAGCTAGAAAGGGAACTGAAGACCAAGGAGCAGGACTTAGAAAGCACCATTCTACAACAAAAGAAGGTACGAGGTGGCTCCATGATGGTTTACTTTCCAATTGACGGGTTTAATCCAGTTTTCATTTGGAATCCTTTTCCTCAGAATTAATTTGGTGTGGGGGGAGGGGTGCGAGAAATGAAGAGAAGCTTTTGCAAAAGAGTTACAGTACTTTATTTAACTGGAGCAAGATCATCTATTACACATGTAATAGGGGCGGCACGGTGGCGCAGCGGTAGAGTTCCTGCCTTACAGCGCCAGAGACCCGGGTTTGATCATGACCACGGGTGCTGTCTGTACGGAGTTTGTACGTTCTCCCTGTGACCACGTGGGTTTTCTCTGGGTGCTCTGGTTTCCTCCCACATTCCAAAGCCATGCAGTTTTGCAGGTAAATTGGCATCTGTAAATTGCCCCTAGCGTGTAAGATTGAACTAGTGTACGGGTGATCGATGGTTGGCATGGACTCGGTGCGCCAAAGTGCCTGTTTCCACGCTGAATTTCTAAACTAAACTAAATTAAATGTACATGATGTTTTCATTATTTTTGTATATTTTTACTATGGTGTCATTTGGAGTTAAGTAATAATTATATTTGCTGAGAGCTTAGTATGACTTGCCTCTCCTTTTTTCCCATTCTGTTGCTTAAATAGATTGCAGTGGGAACCAAATCTTAAACCTTATCATGATTTGCTTTGTATTCCATTCAAACAATGATCTCCTTACGTAAGAATTTATTGTAATTCTTTTTTAGCTTGCTTAAGGTTTGTGGGTATTGTGCTCAGATATTTACTTTTAGTTAGTCCCTATGCTCTGATCAACAAAACCTGCCTGGAGCAGATTGCAAAGTCTATTTATACATAATCTGGTTAGACAGCATCACAACATCATGAACTCTACAGGAACGCCCACAGGTTTACTCAGCTGTAATTTGTGATCTGTAATTTCATTGCGTTGCATGTGAAACCTCCCACAGATGCACCTTACAACTAATGCAGCAGTCATTGAAGTGGTCATATCAATATAGCAAGCATGTTGAAAAAATGTATACATAGTATACTCTCTCACAGAATAATGTGATAATGACCAGGCAATCTGATTTTGTGAGGTTAACAGAAGAATAAATATTGATGAGACACCAGGGGAAATTGCCCTGGTCGTCAAATCTTTAGGACGTTTGATATGAAACTTACAGAATAGTGAAAGGCTTGCATATTCGATGTGGAGAGGATGTTTCCACTAGTGGGAAAGTGAAGAGAGTCCAGGACTAGAGGTCATAGCCTCAGAATTAAAGGACGTTCTTTTAGGAAGATGAGAAGACATTTCTTTAGTCAGAGTGTGGTGAATCTGTAGAATTATTTGTCACAGAAGGCTGAGCAGGCCAAATCAGTGAATATTTTTAAGGCAGAGATAGATACAGTAGATTCTTGATTAGTACAGGTGTCAGAGGTTATGGGGAGAAGGCAGGAGAATGGGGTTAAGAGGGAGAGATAGATCAGCCATGATTGAATGGCAGAGTAGACTTGATGAGCTGAATGGCCCAATTCTACTCCTATCTCTTGATCTTATGACCTTACGAGGAACCCAATTGAAAGATCTTTTCCAAAGGATGGCAGCAATGACAGAGCTGCATTGTTGGCGTAGTAATGGAAGAGGAATCTAGTTGTTTTTGCGTTCAGATCTCTGAAGTGAACTTGGAATAATGACTGTCTGATTCAGAGGTGAGTGCGTTATCTGATGAGCTACAGCAGACATTTATGGGCCGCAATCAAATTTGTATTAACTGCCCAAAATGAAGGTAGTTGAGGAAGGTACAATCAGAGTATTTAAAAGACACTTGGACATGTACATTGTTAGAAAGGTTTAAGAGTTCCTCCTAATAAATAAATCAGACCAATTCTTAACGAGTTGGTCTCCATTTGTCGTCTTTTTGGAAGCATATGGTGCAACACAATTGTAGAAGCTAACTGTTCTAGGACTGGGTGAGGGATGGTCAAGATTATAAATAACGATCTCCTTAATCTTTTACTTGCTACTCTTTTTCTTTCTATCTTCTTTTCTTCACTTTTCTTCTTTCACCCTTTTTTCTTTCTCACACACTATATATCACACGTTTTTCTATCTTCTATTATCTATTCTCTCTTTTTCTTTTTCATTATAAAAAATTAAGAAGCTTTACATAAAATGTAATATATCAATATATATTAGGCACTTTGGTGCCATATGATTGTACTTACTTCTAATAAAATTAAAATATTTTTAAAAAAAATTAAAAAAGGTTTAAGAGGGACATGGGCCAACGCAGACTAATGGGATTAGTTTAGAGGGCCACATGGTCAGCATGGATGAGTTGGGCAGAAGGGCCTATTCCCATTCTATAAAACTCTATGACTCTAATTCCATTGGTGGGCATTGGGTTCAATCCAGAGGAACACCTCACCATCACTCAGAGCCTTTGACTCTGGATCACCTCGCTCAAATTTGATGGCTTGTAGAAATTCATCTCCATCTTCTATCTGCTTTATGTTGGCATGCACGGCGCGATCATAACCATGGAAACCCCATTTCAGTGTTCAACAGAGTCAAGCAAAGCAACTTCAAAGCCCCAAAATGTTATCAATCTCACTTGGTAAAATCCTACGCATCCTCTCAAACAAGCTTCTAATTTGTGTGGAGTGAAGGAGGCTGAATCTGACAGGGTCATAAGTGATAGGACCAGAATTTGGCCCATCGTCTACTCCGCCAATCAATCATGGCTGATCTATCTCTCTCTCCTAACCCCATTCTCCTGCTTTCTCCCCATAACCCCTAACACCCGTACTAATCAAGAATCTATCTATCTCTGCCTTAAAAATATCCATTGATGGCCTACACAGCCTTCTGGGGCAAAGAATTCCACAGATTCACCACCCTCTGAATAAAGAAATTCTTTAGGAACTAAAGGAACGTCCTTTAATTCTGAGGCTATGACCTCTAGTCCTGGACTATCCCACTAGTGGAAACATCCTCTCCATGCTCTATCCAAGCCTTTCACTATTCGGTACGTTTCAATGAGGTCCCCCCTCATTCTTCTAAACTCCAGCGAGGATGAAGAGGTATATAAAATTATGGGAGACTTAGATAGGGCAGATAACCGGTATGTGTTTCCCATGGTTGAGGTATCTAAAACTAGAGGGCATGGATTTAAGATAAGGGGGAGGATGTTTAAAGAGGATCAGAGAGTTACATTTTTCATACCAGTAGTTTGTATCTGGAAAGCCTGAAGAAGGGTCCCGAACCAAAACGTCACCCATCCTGTTTCTCCGGAGATGCTGCTGACCCGCTGAGTTACTCCAGGACTTTGTGTTGATCTTCGGTATAAACCAGTATCTGCAATTCTTTTTTACATATCTTGCTAGTTTCAGTCAGAATTCTCCTAACCATCATTTATCCTTCATTGGGTCTAAAACCCTTCAGTAGGTCTCATGCAAATAATTCATTTGCTATTTTGCATCCAGTTTGTTTCCTGATTTAAAAACCTGAGCCTTGTATCAATAGATTGCCTTCAGATAATGTATGCAGTCTGATTTAAAGCTACCTGATATGAGTGATACTGCAATATAATTAGTAAAATCGTGTTGGCTGCTTTTAAAAGATGCAAGGTATTCTCTTATTCACATTTTAGTGCCCATAAACACTGATCAATTAGTGTCAGCTACTAAAAAAGCTTGCTCATTGACTTAATGCTTTTGGGTTGATTGAAAGAGCCCTGTGGTGCAATAAATCACGAACTTGCACAGTGCTGCATCAGGGAAATAACCCGTAAAAGCAGGAGTTTATGTGAGAACTGTCAGAGTAATGGAAGGAAGAGGACCTTACCTGGTTTTAAGGCTTCCATTGAGAGGTTTAACAACAAAAGCATTGCAAAGCATGCAAAATTATGTTTTATAATTTACAAGCTGAATGGAGATGAAATCCATTTAGCACATATGAATACATTCACTTAGAAAGTAAATGCACATATTTAGACTTTACATGTTCTTGGGAGGTCTCCTTGGAAGCCAACTAAATATGGGTTTGATGCGTTAACACAATTGTATGATTGTAATAAGGTGACTAGTACATCCATGGAACTGCAGATTCTGATTTACAGAAAAAGACAAAGTGCAGGATTAACTCAGGTGGTCGGGCAACATCTCAGGAGAAAATGCCTGGTTTCGGGACATTTCTTCAGATTCTGAAGGGTATGAAGAAGAGTCCTGATGCAAAGCGTCACCTTTCCATTTTCTCCAGAGATGTTGCCTGACATCCTGTTACTCCAGCACCTTGTGTCTTTTCTCTATTAGAGCGATTACTTTGAATAGAAAAAGTGAGGATGCTTAGCGTAATTTTAAGGAATATGTGTGTATGGACAGATGAATCTCGGGGATTGCACAATTCCCTGCCATGTCATCCAGCCAGTAGTCGTGAAGGCACGCTACCTTATTTATCTTTGGCACCGGGATGAAAGTAGTCTTCTTAAAGCAGCTGAGAACATGACTTAGGGAGAGGTTAAAGATATGGGTGAATACTCTGGCCAGCGAATCCATGCAGGTACTGAGGACATGGCCGGGGTCTTTATCCAGGCTCGTCGCTCTCTGGGTTCACTCCCAGAAAGACCGATCTGACGATTGTGACGGCGACCATGGTGCATATTTGGTTTGTGAATTTTTGGATGATCACGCAAATCAATTTGTTTCTCAAACCTGGCACTCACAGTTAAAAGTTTTGTCCCTAGAGGGTGGCATGGTGGTGCATCAGTATTGCTGCCTTACAGAGCCTGAGACCCAGGTTTGATCCTGATGATGGGTGCTGTCTATACAGAGTTTGTACGTCCTCTCCGTGACCGCATAAGTTTTCCCCGGGTGCTCTGGTTTCCTCCCACACACTAAAGACGTACAGGTTTGTAGATTGATTGGCTTCAGTAAAAATTGTAAATAGCCCCTAGATTGTAGGATAGAACTAGTGTACAGGAATTGCTGGTCAGCACAGACTCGGTGAGCTGAAGGGCCTGTTTCCACGCTGTAGCTCTAAACTAAACTAAACTAGAGTATTTGGTTTATGTATATTCAGATGCTGCAAATATTCTTCCATTTGATTCTTGACGTTGCCTGGAAAGCAGCAGAATGTTTTTCGTTCAGCGTTTTTTCCACATCATTTGAGACTGACACCTCACGAGTGATCTCGGAGATCAGTGGCTTTTGTACTGCATGGAGAACGTTGTGCTAGTGGACCTAAGGTTGTTGAGGCACACAGTGCTGGAGCAAATCAGCGGGTCAGGCAGCATCCCCTGGAGAACATAAATAGGTGACGGTTCTGGTCAAGATCCCTCTCAGATGCTCGGACTGGAATCCAGGTGAGCTGCTGGCTCCACTTGCTGGCAGCCAGGGAAGAGGAGACGGTCAGTGGAGTCTAGGGTTGCGGCCCATGCATGTTCTCCAGCGATGCTGTCTGACCGGCTGCGTTACTCCAGCATTTGGTGTCATTCCACAGAATCTCGTTACACGTGACAGTTATAAACTACTCCAATGAACACACTGGTTTTGTGCAACGCAGCATCGTATCAGCCCAAAAGATCCAAAGTTTGATGCCTTCATAGTAATTTCACAAACTAAAGCCCCTGTCCCACTTAGGAGACCTAAACAGCAACCTCTGGTGACCTTGCCCACCACCCAAAAAAAAAATCACGGTCGAGGTGACCTGCAACCTCCTACCACCTCCCACGCATATTAAAACGGCAACCTATTTTTAGTTGAGGCTGGTTTTAATCATGATGAAAAAATAGCAGCAACCTAGATGAAGCCCCGACCACGCGGAAACCACTTTCGACCATTAGGGAGAGTGACCAAAACCTCCGGGGACCTCATGGAAACCTTGGGTGGCGGGCAAGGTCACCAGAGGTTGCTGTTTAGGTCTCCTAAGTGGGACAGGGGCTTTACTCAGCACAGGTGGGGCTCAGCAAGAGGGCAGTAATACAATGGTGGGGGTTGGCTGTAAGAGTAAAGGGAATGGGAGAAAATGGTTGACTTCTTCCACATTCAAGTAAAGGATCATGTGTTCTCATGCTTCATTGATCATGTTGACAGCTGGAACAACAGTTTGAAGAGTTTAACAGTGAGCAGACAGATGTCAGGATCCAGAACGAGAGACTGAGACGTGTGAATGATGAGCTGCAGGACCAGCTGGAGAGGACGAGGCAGGACCTGGAGACCACACGGTGTAACTTCCAGATTCTTCAAGAAGAGACACGAAGTGAGCATCAGAAGAAGTCCAGGTAGGCACCGGCTTCTTCGCCATTTTTACGTCATTTGGATTCGGATTAAATCCTCAATTGGTCATTTAAAATGGGGGTGCAAAGAATTTATTCTTAATAGAGGAGACGGCACAGTGGTAGAGTTGCTGCCTTATAGCACCAGAGACCCATGTTCAATCCTGACAATGGGTGCTGTCTGTACGGAGCTTGTATGTTCTTCCCATGACCACGTGGCTTTTCTCTGGGTGCTCCGGTTTCCTCCCAACACTCCAAAGTTGTACAGGTTATTGGGTTAATTGGCTTTAATAAAATTGTTAATTGTCCCTACTGTGTAGGATAGTGTTAGTGCACGGGGTGATTGGTGGTTGGCAAGGACTCAGTGGGCTGAAGGGCCTGTTTCTCTGAAGTCTAAAGAGTCTCTCGAATTTATCTACCCTAAGGGTTGTGGAGGGTCGATCATTAGAAGGACTTAAGGTATAATAGATCGTTTTATGATTGATGGGGAATTTAGGGCTCAGTAGATAGGGGCAGCTCAGTGACGCAGTGGTAGAGTTGCTGCCTTACAGCGCCAGAGACCCGGGTTCAATCCTGACCACAATTGCTGTTTGTCAGGTGTTTGCACATTCTCCCTGTGACAGCGTGGGTATTTCTCCAGGTGCTCCGGGCCTGTATCGGCTCTGTATCACTAAAGTCTAAAGAAGGTGTTCAGTGGCACAGAAGAGGTGTTGAGGTCAGAATAGATCAGCTATGATCATAAAGCACAAATTTGACAGGTACATGGTTAAGAATGGTTTAGAGGGCTGTGGGCCAAACGGATGAGTGTAGGATGGGGCATCTCGGTTGGCATGGACGAGTTGGGCAGAAGGGCCTTTATCCATACTGTATGACTCCAATTTTCTTTTTTAGGTGGAAAGATTGTCGTTGAATATTGTTTGTGATTTGTAGTATTCCACCAATTAGTTTACCCTGTAACCCAATATTCAAGCCCCTGATATCATGTGACTGTTACTGTTTAATTTTTCTAAATATTTCATTTGGTTTGAAGCTTTGAAATTTCTCTTTATTATCCACTTCTTGAACAGGGGCATTTCTAATAAATTGAGTCTTTATTTCCCATCATTAACGGCTCTGCAAAAGTATTCTGCTTTACATTGGTTGAAGGGCATGCTAAGCCGCAAGAGAGGCGAGTTGAGAATCATATATTGAGGGAGTTTTATTGCAACCATTCATGTACAATGTTGTAGTTTTATTGGAACAGGAAAACAATGCTACATGCCATATATTGTAGAAACAAGGAACTGCAGATGCTGGTTTATACCGAAGATAGACACAAAGTGCTGGAGGAGCACAGCGGGTCAGGCAGCATCTCTGGAGGAAAAGGATAGGTGATGTTTCAGATGGGGACCTGAAACGTCACCCATCCTTTTTCTCCAGAGATGCTGCCATACCCGCTGAGTTACTCAAGCACTTTGTGTCCATCCACATGGCACATTACTCTCCAACACCACACATGCCTGTGTCTGAACTAACTACTCTTTATCAATGCTCCTTAAATTTAGATAGCTGCCCCATTTGCTCGTAACTACACACTCATGGAGTCGCTGACTCTAAGTGCAGATGGGAAGTGACCCAGGTTTTATTCCGATTCCCTGCACAACCCGTAGTGAAGAGGTTACTGGTGTGGTGTTTGTCCAAGCTTGAATGTAATTATGTATAGTAATTGTAATCTTGTGTAGTCTTTTTGCTGACTGGATAGCACGCAACCTAAAAGCTTTTCACTGTACCTCAGTCCACGTGACAATAAACTTAAACCACACTAAACTAAACCAATGACCAGGCAATTAACAGCTTAGTTACATTAACATAATGGTCACAAAATCAGATGAGAAGCTTTATATATATATTCTTTGGTTAGTGACGCACCTAACTCTCCAATTTCTCACCACTATCTACAACCACAAATCAGGATTACATTCCACTTGCGATCAATACATAAGATCATCAATGTTATCCAGCACAAAGTGTATCTGTACAATGTGGACGGTTTGATTGTAATCATGTATACTTTTTCCGCTGACTGGATAGCACGCAACGAAAAGCTATTCACTGTACCTCTCAGCACATGTGACAATAATAAACTAAACTAAATTAAACATATGTAAGGGGGTAACCCCTATTAGCTATTGAATAATGGCTGTTCCTAGCAGTGTGTGAAACCACACACAATGACAGAAGATCAATCCTGTTGCAGTTCAAAGGTATTTCCTTGCAATGTAGCCAACCATAGCTCTAATGGATTCTCCTAATGACCAAGGTGAATCTCATCTGCCTTACGCAACAATGCAATTTTCAAATTCTGCTTTTTGTTTCTGAACAGGGATGTTCTGAAGGTGTCCAAGAATATGCAAAAGGAACGAGAAAGTCTGTTAAGACAGCTGGAGCTGCTCAGGTACTGATTGGGATTTATCAATTTGACAGCTATACTGCGGAAAGTTGATATTTTTAGTAACTAAAAGTACATTTAGTATGATTAAAGGATAATATCATTAGAAAATGCATTTGATAATATTTTAAGCCACTCACGTGCTGATTTTCCAATATTATTTTATTTTATTCCTGATACACTTTAATGACGCAAAAGGGGACCATTTGGCCCATCGGGTCCATGCTGGCTCCCAAAGGTGAAATTTCTTTAGCTCTATCCCCATCTCCTTATTTCCCCTTTCCTGCAATATGCTGAAAATTTAAAGAAAACGTATGAGTTTCTAAGTTAAATGGCTCCAAGTGTGTGAGGAGTGGATGCGCAAGTGGGATATCATAGAACTAGTGTGAACACGTGTTCAATGGTCAGCATGGACTTGGTAGGCCGAAGAAAAATGGCAGGAGCTGAAAAACTTGGATAAAAACAAAAAAACGTTGGAGACTCAACAGGTCAGGCAGCATCCAGCGTCTGTGGGAAAAACAATTAGAGTTAACATTTCAGGTCAAGGAGCAACAATTCCTCCAATGTATCATTTTTTTTAGGTAGACAAAAATGGTGGAGAAACTCAGCGGGTGAGGCAGCATCTATGGAGCGAAGGAAATAGGCAACGTTTCGGTTCGAAACCCTTCTTCAGACTCATTTTTTTTACTTGCCCTTCAAAACCCCTTTTCTTCTTTTTCTCATTAATCTCCACTGAGGGGGAGAATTTAGACTTTAGAGATACAACGCGGAAACGGGCACTTCGGCCCAACGAGTCCGTGCCGACCAACGAGCACCACGTACACTAACACTATCCTACACACTAGGGATGATTTACTATTTCACCAAAGCCAATTAACCTACAAACCTTTATGTCTTTGGAGTGTGTAACATTGAAATTGGGATTTTACTCCACACTGTCACATCTGGTGTGAAATAACTGTTGAGGATTCATTGGTGTCTTAACCCAGTGGGATTGTGTTGTTGGGGAGGGAGGTGTGCAGTCTTATGAAACATGGGTGATTGTTGATCAAAAATCAATTTTCATCTTTAAATCAGGGACATGAACAGGAAGCTTCGAGATGAGAAGGATGCCCATGAAGCCAAGAAGCTGGTTAGTCTCAAAAAGCAACCTGTAGTGCCCGACTATAGCAATTATTGTTGTTGCTGCTGCTGCTGCCGCCGCCAGCGCTTGGACCTGCACACCGTTCCCTGGGGCCGCTGTAAACCATAACTGCCAAGCTCTATACCTTATCGAATGTAGCATTTTTACTGGGAGGAAAGAGTGTGATGGATTAATGCCAATTAGGTTGCATGCTGCTGGCCATTTTCAGAGAGGGACGCAAAATACGTTTGTCAGTCTTAACACAATGGAGCACCTGCTCTGAGGAAAGATGTGAGGTGTATTTACACAAATACAAGCAAAATATTTGCACTTTGTTAATGCAAGATTAGTGTCTCCTTAGATAATTCCTCAAAAGGAAAAGAGCGGAATAAAATGTCAAATGGGCTATTTTGATCGTGACAAATTCAATTTGTTTCATGAAGCTCTGTTTGTTCGATTGACTAATTTTATTCAATGCTGCAACTTTCAAATCAGTTTTGTGTGTGCGTGTGTGTGTGAGAGAGTGTGTATTTGTTTTAAAAGGGAAATGTTGTTCTCTTCCCTGCATTCAATATGTGGAAGGTCACAATAACCAAATGGTTACAAGGTGTTAATTATTGTTTAGCCATGTTTTCATCATGTCTCAGCATTTAAGCAGCTAATTGATTAAAAAAAAACCATAGGTCACTGAAGGGCAAAACATTGCTACTTATTTGAAACGTGTTTATACAGTTCATGGGAGTTTTAATTTTTAGTGTCTTTTTTTTCAAACCAAGCCTGACAAATATTGCTGCTGTCATGAGGAAGGATATGATTATATAATCACTTAGAAAGTAAGCCCTGCTGTTGTTCATCCTTGTACAACAATTTGAAAAACAAAACATCATTAAAACGTGTTTGTTTTTTTGGTCACCAGTAAAGGCCCTGGATATCTTCTGGATGGTTTACTTTGTTCAATCCAATTACTGTAGCTTCTAAACTTGAGAAACTTTTCCGTCCTTTCCAGCCCTCAAGGTGTTTTCATCATTTTCCCACCATAACATGGAGCCTGGAGGTTTGTGAGTTGAGCATATCGTATCTGTGATGACCACTTGATCTTTGCACACTTACTGTGTAAAACTGTAATGACATGATGCAATTATTAGAGTTATAGAGTCATACAGTGTTGAAACAGGCTCTTTTGCCCAACTTGCCCACGCCGACCATCATGTCCCATCTACACTAGTCCCACCTGCCTGCATTTGGCCCGTATCCCTCTAAACTTATCCTATCCATGTACCTGTCTAATTGTTTATTAAACATTGCAAAGTCCCTGCCTCGACTACCTCCTCTGGCAGTTCATTCCATACACCCATACCCTTTGAGTGAAAAATGCCCCTCAGATTCCTATTAAATCTTTCGCCCTTCACCTTAAGACTTTGTTCTCTGGTTCTCGATTCTAGATCAGCTTTGCTCCAATTGCATGGTAGAATCAAGTCAAAGGGTTGTATTGAAGACTACCAATGTATGTACACAGTTACCCCGAAGATGCTCTTCTGGAGTGTTGATTTTACAATGGTTATTAACCAAAGCAAGGGTGGCACAGTGGAGCAGCAGTAGAGTTGCTGCCTTAGCACCAGAGACCTGGGTTCGATTCTGACTACGGGTGCTGGCTGTACAGAGTTTGTACGTTCTCCCTGTAACTGTGTGGGGTTGCTCCGGGTGAACCAGTTTCCTCCCACACTCCAAAAACGTACAGGTTTGTAGGTTAGTTGGCTTCAGTAAAATATTGTGACAATCAGGTTACTAATACCAAATAGGAAGGGGATACTGCATAGAAGAGGGGATTAGTGCCACATAGGACCAACTGAAGGATCTGTTGTAAACATGGGATTTAGACTTATCGTACTGCACTCAAAGCCTTGTAGTCTTAGAGATTAGCGAATAGTGAAAGGCCTGGATAGAGTGGAAGTGGAAAGGATGTTTCCACAAGTGGGAAAGTCTAGTACCAGAGGCCATAGCCTCAGAATAAAAGAATGTACTTTTAGAAAAAAGATGAGGAGGAATTTCTTTAGTCAGAGGGTGTTGAATCATTTTCATAGATTGCTGTAAAGGCCAAGTCAATGGATATTTTTAAGGTGGAGATTGATAGGTTCTTGATCCGGTAGGCGGTGCGACCCACGTCGCAGAGGCCTCTGCAGTCCGTCTGTCTTTTTTAATTTTTTTGTCTCGTTTGAGTGTAGTGTGTAGTGTATAGTGTTTTTTTTTAACTGGGTATGTGTGGGTGTGGGGTGGGTGGGGAAACTTTTAAAAATATTTTCCCTGTATGGAGGACCCGACCTTTCTCTGTCGGGTCTCCGTTGTCGTTGGGGCCTAGCACCGTGGAGAGGGCTCCAACCGGAACGACCTGGGGCTCCAGTCGCGGAGCCTGTGGACTACTCACCATCGTGGAGCTGGCCGAGTTCGGAGCCTGGAGAGCTGTGGTGGCGCGCAGCTGCGACCCGACCCCGGAGATTCGGAGGCTCCAGCCGCAGGTCTGGTGGACGGTGACATCGGGAGCTCGCAGGCCCCTAGTGGGAGACCGCTTTTCGGAGCTCCCGCAACGGCAGCTACTCCAGCCCGAGTTGCGGGGTTGAAGATGACCTGGAGGGGGGTCTTACATCGCCCGGCGCGGCTTTAAATGGCCGCGGGACTTGCTAGCACCCGCCGGGGGCTCCAACGTCAAGACCCGGAGCGCGGCCTTGCATTGCCCGGCGTGGCCTGAATGGCCGCGGGACTTACTTACAATCGCCCGCCGTGGGCTTTGACTTTGACATCGGGAGGAGAATGGGGAGTGCAGGAGAGAGACAAGACTTTGCCTTCCATCACAGTGAGGAGGAGATTCACTGTGATGGATGTTTGTGTAAATTGTGTTGTGTCTTGGTTCTTTTTTTGTTGTATGACTGCAGAAACTAAATTTTGTTTGAACCTCATTTGGGGTCCAAATGATAATAAACGGTATTGTATTGTGTATTGTATTGTATTGTATTGTATCAGTACGGGTGTCAGGGGTTATGGGGAGAAGGCAGGAGAATGGGGTTGAGAGGGAAAGAATAGATCAGCCATGATTAAATGGCGGAGTAGAGTTGACCCTGTCAACAAATACATAGATGGGTATCTGATGTGCAAAATCTACAAAATCCATATACCAGGATGAGGTACATTTCTTATTCTGTAACTTTTATTTTACCACCTGTCATGTGCTTTAGATTTAAGTGGAAGGAGTGGAGTTAATGAGTAAATTTACCCCAGGTTGGGAACCCTTGCTCTAGATGATTATAGTTTTGTGAAGAATTTAGGGGGAGTGGAATTTTGAGGGTGTTAGTTAATAAAAACTATTATTAGTAATGTTTTATAATATTGGATTTGTCTGGGTTTCTCCTTGTTGGAAGTTTTGGAAGGAGTCAATGCCACTAATCCTTCCCCACTCACTCAATGTTTTTATGTTCTTTGAAAGTAGTTGGAATGCAAATACATTGTATTTGTTCATCTTTTGTGCTCCTTTAGTTATAGTTCTGCAGTTTCATTTATTTTATTTCATTAAAAATATTGTTCAACAAGTAAATAGTGCCTAAAATATCCTTCCTGTTCCCCTCTCCACTAAGATGGAGAAGGAAGGGTGTGAACATTTTTCCTCACAGCTTTGAAACTGGAGATGTAAGTTCTCAGTTGGTGAAATAAGTCATATACTCTTCAGAATTTTGGGTGGAAAATTAAGAAATAATGTCCTAATTTTACAGATTACAATTCATTAGACATTTGTTTAAAAATTGCTTTGTTAACCTTCATGGTGTGTATAGATTCTTAGGTCAAAGGTAACTGAGTGAACCATCCACAACACACTATTTAATTGGACAATATGCATTGTGGGAGAGAAATTGTCATATTAATGACACAATTCTTTATTGGTGAATTGAGAATTTTTCTTCAAAGTGCTTCTCTTATGTATAACAACTTAAAATATGTCTTTGAATCATGTCCCGTTTAGCCACCAACAACCTGAATTGCTGTTTGGATGAGTAAAAGAGAAGTTTGTTACTCTAACATTTGCTCTTTTCTCCTTAAACATTAAAATTGCTATAGTTTACAGCACTGAAAAACACTTCTCTCCCAAGGTCAGCTTTAATTGTTGAATGGTTGCCATTTTGGGCCTGAAGAATTTCATGTGCATTTGTTCCTTACCATTAGTTCCAGCCAGGAATAACTTGGATAGACAAAAGGACACACATTGTTGGAGTAACTCAGTAGGCCAGGCAGCATCTCTGGGAAACTTGGATCCATCTAATTTTCCAGCTAGAACTCCATCTGTCAAGGACATGCCTGTGCATATTATACAGACTCCAATGGACCAAAAATCTGTCTATGTTGGCTTTGAATGTATTCACTGATTTAGTCTCTCCAGATGCTCATGTTCAGGATTGCCAAAGAATTCTAAAGATCGTCTGACTGAAATGAAGATCCTTCTCTTTTACCTTTCAAAGTGGTGATCCCTTATTCTGAAACTATGCCCCTACTTCCATTTTGCAGATAAGGCAATTTACTTTTCTCGGCATCCACTCTCTTGAACTCCCGCAGAATCTTTTTATCTGTCATAGAGTCTTGGAGTCATACAAAATGGAAAAAGGCTATTCAACCCATCCAGTCCATGCTGGCTGCTAGACACCCATCTGTATTATTGCTTCTTCCAAAATCCAGTGGACAGCAGAGTGGTGCAACTCACAAAGTCAACTTATTCGACCTTTCCACGTGCCAACTTCTTCACCCCAGGAATCAACTTTGTGAGCAATTTTTGGTACCATATCTGAGGAAGATTGTGCTGGCTCTGGAGAGGATCCAGAGGAGGTTTACAAGAATGATCCCAGGAATGAGTAGGTTAACCTATGATGAGCATTTGTCGGCACTGGGCCTGTACTCGCTGGAGTTTAGAAAAATGAGGGGGTACATTGAAATATACAGAATAGTGAAAGTCTTGGATAGACTAGATGTAGAGAGGATGTTTCCATCAGTGGGAGAGTCTAGGACTAGAGGGCATAGCCTTAGAATTAAAGGATGTTATTTTAGGAAGAAGATGAGGAGAAATTTCTTTAGTTAGAGGGTAGTGAATCTGTGGAATTATTTGCCACAGAAGGCGGTGGAGGCCAAGTCAGTGGATATTTTTAAGGCAGAGATAGATATATTTTTGATGAGTACAGGTGTCAGAGATTATGGGGAGAAGGCAGGATAATGGGGTTAGGAGGGCGAGATATATCAACAATGATTGAATGGTGTAGACTTGATGGGCCGAATGGCCTAATTCTACTCCTATCACTTATGACCTTATGATCTGATGAACGAAAGAAACCTTTCCTAAACTCAGCGCAAACAAATCCCTCCTTAAATAAAGAGATCAAAATTGAACACAATACTTCAGGTGTGGTACCAATTAATATCCTGTAGTGTTGCAGCAAGATCGCCTTTGTACTCCACCTCTTTTGCAGTTTGCATTTTTAATTGTTGCTGACCTACTGTGTTTCATATATGAATACACCCAGCTTCCTCTATACAACAGTGTGCTGTATTCCCCCCCTCTTTTCCTGTTCCTGTGCTGTTCTACGTTGTATGTTCAAATGTTCTGGTTTTCTATTGTGCTTACCAAAGTCGTTAACTTCATATTTCTTCACATTATACTCTGCCAAACCATTGCCGACTCTTTAAACTTTTCATACCCCTTTTCAGACATTTCATGTCCTCCTCTTGTTTCTCCATTTCATTGTAGAGACAATCAGCATGGAAATGAGCCATGTAGCCGACAGAGTTCACATTGACCATCAACCACACATTTATACTAATACTACATTATTTTCCCCACAATCCCATTAATTCCCCCCAGGATCTACCACTCATCACATGGGGGAATTTACAGTGGCTAATTAACCTAACAAGATTAAGGGCGGAAGCCTGAGCACCTAGAGGAAACTCACATGGTGCAAACTCCACACAGACAGCATCTGAGGTTTGGGTCGAACCCGGGTCACTGGCACTGTGAGGCGGCAGCTCAACCAGCTGTGCCACTGTGCTGTCCACATTGCCACCTATGATTGTGTGGTGAGTAAACACATAGTTGTTGTTTAAATCATTTACAGTCCAGTTATTTAAATCATTGACATTAATTGTGAATAGGTGAGGCTCCAGCAGTAATCCCTGCAGAACTCCATTAATTCCATTTGACAAATTGAACGTAATCCATTTATTCCAAATCTGTGTTTTCTTTTCTTTGTCCAATAGCGGTGTACAAGCATTTAGTGCCCCAATACCACCACCTCTTTCCTGGAACAGGCATATAACAAGTAGTTTAAAATATTATGGCCCAATAGGCAGTCTGTGGTAGTGAAATAATTAATTCTGCAGCTTAAGATGATGAAAATAAGTATTAGTTGTATAGTATACATGCTAGAATGTTCTAAATTTACAAACAACATGGCCTAGTGGCACAGCTGGTAGCTCTGCTGCCTCATAGAGTCAGAGACCCAGGTTCAATCCTGACCACGGGTGCTGTCTGTGTGGAGTTTCTTCCTGTGACCATGTGGGTTTCTTCTGGGTGCTCTGGTTTCCTCGCACATCCAACAAATGTGCAGGAAAGAATTGCAGATGATGATTTATACTGAAGACAGACACAAAATGCTGGAGTAATTCAGCGGGTCAGGCAGCATGTCTAGAGAAAAGGAGGAACACTTCTTCCAAAAATGTGAGACAACATACAATAGACAATAGGTGCAGGAGTAGGCCATTTGGCCCTTCGAGCCAGCACCGCCATTCAATGTGATCATGGCTGATCATCCACAATCAGTACCCCGTTCCTGCCTTCTTCCCATATCCCTTGACTCAGCTATCTTTAAGAGTTCTATCTAACTCTCTCTTGAAAGCATCAAGAGAACCGGCCTCCACCGCCCTCTGAGGCAGAGAATTCCACAGACTCTCTGTGTGAAAAAGTATTTCCTCATCTCCATTCTAAATGGCTTACCCCTTATTCTTAAACTGTGGCCCCTGGTTCTGTTTATACGTTAATTGGCCTCTATAAATTGCTCCTAGTATGTAAGGAGTGGATGCAAAAGTGGGATAACATAGAACTAGTTTAAACTGGCGATCGATGGTCGGCATGGATTTGGTGGGCAGAAGGGCCTGTTTCTATGCTGTATTTCTAAATTAAACCTGTTTAAACCTTCATGGGTTATCTTTCAATTGATTAAAATGCCATTATTTCAAAGGTCTGCGAAATATGTATGAACAATTTTATGAAGGGTTTGTAACATTTATTTGTAAAATTATTTGAGGTAAACTTTTAGTAAGCTGATCTTTGATAATAAAGATATTTGATGCAAACAAACTTTGCAATATTTGTTTTAATTTGTCCCATGTGAAGCGGATTTTCCATATGGTGCTGTTTTGAATAATAATAATAATAATAGATTTTATTTATATAGCGCTTTTCAGGACTCAAAGTCGCTTTACAATTGAGAGTCAGGAATAAACAAAACAAAATAGAGCAGTAAGACAGAGGGGAGGGGAACATGGGACTAAGGGTATGCAGAGGTGAAGAGATGGGTCTTGAGGCGGGACTGGAAGATGGTGAGGGACTCAGAATTTCGGACCGGTTGTGGGAGGGAATTCCAGAGCCTGGGAGCTGCCCTGGAGAAGGCTCTGCCTCCAAAAGTGCAGAGGTTTGATTTCGGAGTGGAGAGGAGACCAGCTGATGTGGATCTGAGGGACCGTGAGGGCTGGTAGGGGGAGAGGAGGTCAATGAGATAAGGGGGGGCCAGGTTGTTGAGGGCTTTGTAGGTGAGGACCAGGATTTTGTAGGTGATCCGGTGGGAAATGGGAAGCCAGTGAAGTTCTTTGAGAACTGGGGTGATGTGGTGCCAGAATTTGGTGTGGGTAAAGAGTCGAGCGGCTGCATTTTGGACCAGTTGGAGTCGGTTGATGCTGCTGGAATTGATTCCGAAAAGAAGAGAGTTACAGTGGTCCAGTCGGGAGGAGATGAAGGCATGGATGAGTCTTTCAGCAGCGGGGGTGTGAGAGAGGATCTGATTTTGGCAATGTTGCAGAGGTGAAAAAATGATGTTTTGACAACATGGCTCAAGGGAGAGGGTTGAGTCAAGGATCACGCCAAGGATGCGTGCCTGAGGAGATGGGGAGACAGTGGTGCCGTCGATAGTGAGAGTGGGGTTGTTAATTTTAGTGAGTGTTGATTTGGAGCCAATGAGGAGACATTCTGTTTTGCTACTGTTTAATTTAAGGAAGTAGAGTTGCATCCAAGATTTGATGGCTGATAGGCAGGAGTTGATATGGGAGAGAGGGGGGTGGTGGGCGGACTTGGTGCTGAGATAGATCTGGGTGTCATCAGCATAGCAGTGGAAGTCCAGGTTGAAGTGACGGAGTATATGACCAAGGGGGAGGATGTAGATGATGAAGAGGAGGGGACCAAGAACGGAGCCTTGGGGAACGCCTTGAGTGACAGTGGCTGTGGCAGAGGTGTGGTTATGGAGAGAGATGAAGTGGGATCGGTTGGAAAGGTAGGAACGGAACCAGCTGAGTGCAGAACCTTCAATGCCAAGGTCCCTAAGTCTGGTGAGCAGGATGTTGTGGTTGACCGTATCGAAGGCTGCACTCAGGTCGAGGAGGATGAGGATATTGAGGGAGCCAGTGTCAGCAGAGGTAAGGAGGTCGTTGAGGACTTTGAGGAGAGCAGTTTCTGTGCTATGGAGGGGGCGAAAGCCAGATTGGAGGGGTTCGAATAGGTTATACGCGAGGAGGTGGGAATGAAGTTGTGACGCGACGCTGCGCTCCAGGGTTTTTGAAAGAAAGGGGAGGATTGAGATGGGGTAGTTAATGAGAGAGGAGGGATTAAGACCAGGTTTCTTTAAGATTGGTGTGACAGCAGCAGTTTTGAAAGCAGAGGGGACAATTCCTTGGGACAATGAGGAGTTGAAAAGATTAGTGAGGTAGGGGCAGAGAGCAGGGAGGCAGGACTTCAGCAGGGGAGTGGGGAGAGGGTCAAGGGAGCAGGTAGTGGGTTTGGAAGAGCTGATGAGTTTGGAGATTTCAGTAGGGGTGACCGGGTCAAACTGGGAGAGGAAGCAGTGAGGGGGAGGGGTATGGAGATCAGCGGAGATGTTGAAAGGAGGGGCCTTGGTAGGTGGTGGAGTAGATGCTGGGGAGTCGGCTACAGGGGATAGGGATTGATAGATGGTGCTAATTGTATCAGCAAAAAAGTGGAGGAATGAGTTGCAGAGATCCGGAGTGGAGGTAGGGAGAGTGTTGGCTCGAGGCTTGAGGAGGTTGCACACTGTGGAGAAGAGGGTTCTGTGCTTTAGGCAGGGGTCAGTGAATATGGAGGAGAGGTATGCAGATTTAGCAGCAATGAGGGCATCTTTGTAGGCAGTGAGGTGGAGTTTGTAAGCTTCATGGTGGACTGTGAGAGGTGATTTCTTTATGAGTCGTTCAAGTCGGCGACCAATCTGTTTCAGCTTACGAAGTGCAGGTGTGTACCAGGGTGAAGATTTATTAAAAGTTACGGTTCTTGTTTTGAGGGGAGCCAGAGTGTTAAGGGAAGTAGACAAGGTGGAATTGAGATGGTTTGTGAGATCATCAGGTGAGATGTGGGTTGAGTCCAGGGGGAGAGTGGTGGAGAGCAGGTCAGAGAGATGGTGAATAATATCTTGCTAACAATAGCAATTGCATTTATATACCAACAGTAATGTAGTAAAATGTCCAAAAGTGCTTCCCCTGAGTGCTATCAAGCCCAGTTTAATCTGAGCACTGGTTATATGGGAACAAATCTGATTTTAATCAAGGAATCTAACAATGAAATAATGTCTAACCTGAACTAAGTTATAAATGGGAATTTATTTAAATATAGCAATTTTCCAAGTTTAGTAAGTAGCTTTGTCTGTTTTCCTTACCATTTAAGTTAGTGAATGGCACTGTTGTACACAGCTCACTGGAACATGTTCTAAACTGTGTTTTCAACAGAAAACGTAAGCTGTGCAGACTAGAACACTACCTGCACTACATCAAGGGTACTTGGGAAAGCATTACAAGCAGGGAGTATACCAGATGACAGACACAAAAAGCTGGAGTAACTCAGCGGGTCAGGCAGCATCTCTGGAGAAAAGGAATAGGTGACGTTTGGGGTCGAGACTCTTCTTCAGACTCAGGGTATAACAGATGATAGGTAAGATAACAGACAGAAATGTACAGAGTTACTAATGTTAATCTAACAGATCTTGCAAACAGCATTTTGGTAAAAAACCAAGCACGTGTGACTACTTGAGAAGTGACAGGCAGATTACGTGTTGCGAATGGTCACTAAGAGTGCACAATAAATTTGTGTGGATTGAAAAATCGAATGCAGAAGAAACTCTTTACCTTGTAGGTTAAGTATAATTCACTTAAAATCAAACTGCGACTCTCCATGCTCTGTTTTTTAAATGGATTCAATCTCTCCACCCACCACTGTTGCTTTGTGCAGGTTTTTCATCAGCATTTTAGAGTTTGTGTTTCATTGAAAGTTTTTTACCCTGTTGCTTCCCAGGTTTGTTGTCCGTCCTCCATTGGTGGCCAGTGTTGCATTGTGATCCTGCCCACTCTTAACTATACTGATGTCATTTGGTGAACTTCGTTCAAAACCATTCTTTTTAACAGGAAACACGGCACTTTTCAAAACAATTATGTCCCCAAATGGGGCCAGGTTTGCTTACAGAGTAATGTATAAACCAATCAAACCAAAATCGTTGAAATAAAATGGTAGTTTCAACCTGGTTTTGTCATATAGTGACCACAGCTGGTCACTATTTAAAGGGTGTATGTCTTCATATAGTGATCAAAAGATGGTCACTATTTATAGGCTGTAAGTTTTCATGTAGTGAGCACAGCTGGTCACTATTTAATGGCTGTAAGCCTTCACATAGTAAAGACTGTGAGTCTTCATGTAGTGATGAGCAAACATGAAGGCTCGCAGCCTTTTCTTGGCTGTGACTCTTCATATCACTGTAACTTTCTGACGTCCAGCAGCACTCTCATCTGTGTTTGTCAGGGAGATTTAAAAGAGCAGGTTTGTGTTATGCTATGTTCCACTACCAATCGATAAACTGTGGTAAAGGCAGAACTTAATCTCTGGATACAATGTAAAGCATTTTTATTAACATTAATACTCTTCCCATTCCTCAGCTTCGAGCGGGCAAATTCTGATTTGTGGTCTTCCATCATCCCAGCAAAAATGCAGTTGCTTTCACATATTGCAGACACAGAGACTGAAATAGGATTGTCCTTTGCAATGTGCCCATCAGTTGGAAGTCTAACTGTGTGAGTGAAGAAGGAATGGTTGCCGCGTGTGCCAGCAAAGCAGAGGGAACCCTTTCTCCCGTGCTCCTGCGTTGTTTGATGAACAGCCCGGCTTCATGACGGCAAACATTTTCGAAACACCATGAACAGTTTTTTAACGGGAGTTATTTAGCCATGTTTCCGGGCAGATTGTTCAGGATCCTTTCTGCCCCTTTGAAATGATGTAACGTAACCTATAGGCCAAATATATTTTCTTGCAATAAGCTGTATAAAATGAGTGTAATGTAAGTGAACCTTTCACACAGAGAGAAGATTTGGGTTATTGAGGTTATTGGGACATTTTGCTTTGTGAATGCATTGTTGATTGTTGGGAATGTTTATTGTTATTTCCTCATCCTCCACAAACTCATGTGAATTAATTGTTCTGACCATTTTGATTTTCAGAGATCTCCCAGAAAAAAAACACTGTTGAAGAGAGGTTCAGTAATAGGGAATTACCTGGTGGAAGACAAACCAGTCAAACGGTTAGACCCGTGTCAATGCAATTTAAGTGCATGCAATGTGTTGTGAGATCTCCTTTTAATGCGGGCACTTTGTTCTTCATTTGTTCATGATACTGCGTGCAATGTTTGTGCAATCACCTGTGACATGATCCTTTCTATGTGGAAACATGCTGCTTCCTTAAGACTTCTTCTTTACAGAGCCAGCTAATCAAGTTGTGAGAATTGTAAAATGCTTCACAAGGATATTCCACCTGATACAGGAGAGAATATTTGTTCTCCCTAATATCAGCCACTACATAACTACAGAGCCTCTCCAGTAAGCCGCCTCTGGAAATGTTACGATTTAGTTTAGTTTATAGTCACGTCTACCGAGGTACAGTGAAAAGCTTCTTGTTGCGTGCTAACCAGTCAGCAGTAAGACAATACATGATTACAATCGATCCATTTACAGTGTATAGATTCATGATAAGGGAATAACGTTTAATGCAAGGTAAAGCCGATCAAGGGCAGTCCGACGATATGGACACATTTAATGTGAATCCAAGCAGAGGGCTCCAAACAGCACTGCTGTTGAGGGGAAATGCCAAGGGAAGGAAATTTAACCTCGCTGATCTCAGTTTGTTCCTGGCTGCCTTCTCAAGGATGTGTCTTGGTGTAAGATAATAGATAGCAAGATAATCTTGATTGTCCAATCCAAGACCCAAGCAGTCTTTCCAGGTGCGGCAGAGGTTCACCTGCACCTCCTCCAACCTCATCTATTGCATCCGCTGCTCTAGATGTCAGCTGCTCTACATCGGTGAGACCAAGCATAGGCTTGGTGATCGCTTCGCCGAACACCTCCGCTCGGTTCGCAATAACCAACCTGATCTCCTGGTGGCTCAGCACTTCAACTCCCCCTCCCATTCCGAATCCGACCTTTCTGTCCTGGGCCTCCTCCATGGCCAGAGTGAGGACCACCGTAAATTGGAGGAGCAGCACCTCATATTTCGCTTGGGCAGTTTACACCCCAGCGGTATGAACATTGACTTCTCTAATTTTAGGTAGTCCTTACTTTCTCCTCCACTTCTCAGCTCTCCCTCAGCTCTCTGGCCACCTCTTCCTTTCTTCCTCCCCCCACCCTCACATCACTGAAGAAGGGTTTCGACCCGAAACGTTGCCTATTCCCTTCCTCCATAGGTGCTGCCTCATCCACTGAGTTTCTCCAGCATTTTTGTCTACCTTTGATTTTCCAGCATCTGCAGTTCCTTCTTAAAGATAATCTTGATGGTAGATTGTGAAATAATGCAGCACTACAAGAAACTCTTTCGTACAGAAATAGCTAATAAGAGATCCACCTTCCAAAGAAATGTGATGACAAAACTATGTCTCACCTGCATAGGACATTGGTTTAAGGTGAAGGGGGGGAAGATTTAAAAGGAATCTGAGGGATAACTTTTTCACACAAAGGGTGTATGGAACAAGATACCAGAGTAGGTAGTTGAGGCAGATACTATTGCAACATTTAAGAAACAATTAGACAGGGACATAGATAGGACAGATTTAGAGGGATATGGGCCAAATGCAGGCAGGTAGGACTCATTTTCCTCATGAGTTGATAAGATTAATAATGTGCACTAATTGTAAAATCTTGACAATGTGAGGAAAACCATTTTGGCCTTTGACTCAATCTCCCTAGATAATCTTCCTTATAACTCTCTATCTCATTTGAAAAAAATGTCTAATTGTACAGCCTTCGCAGTATTTTCATGGGAGGAGATATCACCATTCTT
This sequence comes from Malacoraja senta, assembly GCA_038087875.1. Classification (NCBI taxonomy): domain Eukaryota; kingdom Metazoa; phylum Chordata; class Chondrichthyes; order Rajiformes; family Rajidae; genus Malacoraja; species Malacoraja senta. The sequence continues at coordinate 30,712,030 of CM075979.1, forward strand.
TGGTGGAACAAAAGTGCATTCTTCCCCACTAAATTGCCTAATGTTAATTTTAAAATCCTGTCCATCTTTCTTGACTTAATCCATCAGATAGAATATTTTGTCTACCTCAAACATTTCAAGGAGATTAATCAGGCTTAATGTAACTTGCACAAAGTCTTGCCAAGCTTCTCTGATGAAGTTCATTTTTTGCTCGGGTACTTAGTCATACTGTCCTTTGGAAAAGGGAGGAACATGTCGGAAATGTACGGTAAGAAAACTGAGAGGATAGTTACATATGCAGGAAAGACGTCAGAATTTAGTACTAGGCTTCAGTACTAGGCTGTTACAATTCACATATTACCTCAGATGTATTGTTCTGAATCTAGACCAAATCAGGCTGGATTAGAGATTAAGAGAATGATCCCGATCCGAAAAGTCACCCATCCCTTTTCTCCAGAGGTGCTGCCTGACTCGCTGAGTTACTCCAGTATTTTATGTCTGTCTTTGGTATAAACCAGCATCTGCATTTCTTTGTTTCTGGATTAGAGTTTCCTCAGGTTACCATATCTGGGGGCCCAAAGTAAAATTGGGATGGGAATTAGTCTATTTAATTTGGCATAAGCTTGCTTGAAATCAGCAAAGATATCACATTCGGCATAAACATGCTTGAAAACAGCAAATAATATTACATTAACTTGGCATTCTTGCTCCAAGCAGAATTAAGGATGATTGGTGTAGGTTGCAGGAGCTCTGGGGCTCATTCTTGATGTATGTGACTTCATGGAGACTTTAGTGTTTGAGATGGAATTCTATTCTACAGCATAAAATTCTGATTAAAGGTTAATCCTGACAAATAGTGACTGCTTCTGAGTTTGACATCCTTGCACTGCAATGTTATCCAGAATTCACAGACTCTGTCAGAACAGATTTGATGGTCTCTGATTCTGCCATTGCAGTTTCATTGAAACCCTTGAAAATGCTAACATTTTCCATCTGAATGTTCTTGTTTATAGTACTTGTGAATGACTGCTAGATGTCTCACTTTGATTTATAAACTGAACCGAAGCTTGATTTATCCACTTCCCCAATGATTGTAAGATGGATTCTCCACATGGATCATTTTCCACTTTCAAAATAACACCAAATAGTTATCTTGCTAGTGTGGCGGTTCCTGGGGAGTAGGCCACTCCCTGGTTCATCCCCCTCAGCACTTCATGGACAGGTCCGGGGGCGGCTCCCAGCTGCGAAGATAAGAGCAGGGATTGTTGACACGAGACCAGTCTTCAGTCTCTCACTGAAGCGGAGAGCAGTGTGCTGTGCTCATTAAAGCCTCTACAGAATTTGCCTGGCTCCTCGCCTTCATTCCGGGCTCTCTCACGCACCCGCAACACTAGGAAACACATTCACCGTTTCTTGGGACACAGAATAACATGGAGATACAATACGGTGGCGCAGCGGTAGAGTTGTTGCCTTACAGCGCCAAAGGCCCGAGTTAGATCCTGACTCCCTGTGACCGTGTGGGTTTTCTTCAGGTGCTCCGGTTTCCTTCCACATTCCAAAGACGTGCAGGTTTGTAGGTTAATTGTCAATTGTCCTTAGTAGGTAGGATAGAACTAGTGTATAGGTGATCGCTGGTCAGCGCGACTCGGTGGGCCGATGGGCCTGTTTCCATGTTGTATCTCTGAACCAAACAAAACTGAACTAAACAACATGGAAACAGACTATTTGGCCCATTTTGTCTGTGCCAACCCCTCCTTATCATTACCCCAATGCTACATTATTGCACATTCTGATCACGTATGTATTTTTGTGCCACACTGCACAAGGTTATCTCAATGGGGTTAGGTTAGGTAAGGGGGAGGTGCAGCGAGACCTGGGCATCCTTGTACACCGGTCACTGAAAGTTGGCTTACAGGTACAGCAGGCAGTGAAGAAAGCTAATGGAATGTTGGCCTTCATAACAAGAGGATTTCAGTATAGGAGTAAAGAGGTTCTTCTGCAGTTGTATAGGGCTCTGGTGAGACCACATCTGGAGTATTGTGTACAGTTTTGGTCTCCTAATTTGAGGAAGGACATCCTTGTGATTGAGGCAGTGCAGCGTAGGTTCACGAGATTGATCCCTGGGATGGCGGGACTGTCATATGAGGAAAGATTGAAAAGACTAGGGTTGTATTCACTGGAGTTTAGAAGGATGAGGGGGGTTCTTATAGAAACATATAAAATTATAAAAGGACTGGACAAGCTAGATGCAGGAAAAATGTTCCCAATGTTGGGCGAGTCCAGAACCAGGTGCCACAGTCTTAGAATAAAGGGGAGGTCATTTAAGACTGAGGTGAAAATAACTTTTTCACCCAGAGAGTTGTGAATTTATGGAATTCCCTGCCACAGAGGGCAGTGGAGGCCAAGTCACTGGATGGATTTAAGAGAGAGTTAGATAGAGCTCTAGGGGCTAGTGGAGTCAAGGGATATGGGGAGAAGGCTGGCATGGGTTATTGATAGGGGACGATCAGCCATGATCACAATGAATGACGGTGCTGGCTCGAAGGGCCGAATGGCCTCCTCCTGCACCTAGTTTCTATGTTTCTAAGTCAGCACGAGGCCGAATTTTGCAAAATCAATCCTGTAGTCCAAATGAATAATAATTTAACTTCACCTATGGCATTAAAAAATAACTGGTGGATCAGGGACTACTTTCAAGGTCCCCAGATTTTTTTTTACCCGATAGAATTGATATTCAAAACATTCTCCATCTTTAAGAAAATCTCTGATTCTGACTGGAATTTTGCTCTTTGCCATTTTCATGGGAATAATAATGCTCTGTTTGAAATAAATAGGACGGCCTTTAGGTAACATATCAAATTATAATTTCTGGGGAAAACGTACACCACCAGACTCGGGGACAGCTTCTTCCCCTCTGTTGTCAGACATCTGAATGGTCCCTCCATAAGCTAGGTTACTGTCCTGATTTTTCAATCTACCTCATTGCAGACATTGGAGATTTTCTCAGCAACTGTTCTGCTGCAACGCTGAGAAACTATATCCTACAATCTGGTACTTTCTCCTTGCTCTATATTTTGTACTAGTGTTTGGCTTTATTGTAATCACCTGATTAGATTGGGTCGCATGCAAACAAAAGCTTTTCATTGTACCTCGGTATATGTGACATTAATAAACCTAAACCTTAATCTAAACTTACTCACAAGGAATTTATTTATAAGCCAGATCATGTTTCCTTTAACATAATTGCTGCACTGTATCATGTTTGATTGAGTAACTGAAAATAATAAAACCTGCAGATGTTGAAAATCTGAAACCAAAACAGAAATGCTGGTGGCTCTCAACAGGTCAGGCTCCATCTGTGAAGAGGGAAACAAAGTTAATGTTTCAGATTGAAAATTCCATGTCACATTGATTGCATAATTCCTGATTCCCTGGGACCCCATTGCTGTTGCCTAAAGGGCCTGTCCCACTATGGCGACCTAATTTGCTAGCTTAGAAGAGTTTGCGCTCGCAACATACTCGCAGCTTGGTCGACACGTGGTCCTAGGAGGTTACTGGAACTCTCCTTCATGCTCGAGAGAAGTTCCTTCATTTCCTCAGTATGGTCGAGGAAAATGTTTCAGCATGCTGAAAATTTTTCCGCGAGTAAAAATTGGTCGGCATGTTTCTTTTGAACTCGTAGTGCAGTGGTAGTGGGGTCGCCATGTAGTTATAGGCAGTCGAGGTAGCCGTAGGCAATCTCCTTTGCTGACCGGGTATTTTAATTGGCTCATTGGAGTTTTCAGAACCAAGGTAAACCGACCGGTAATGTTAAATGCCCACTAAACTTTATTAAAAGTTGTCTGGCTTCTTAGAAGTGTCTCCACTCCTTCTCTCCCCTTCTCCCCTTCTCTCCCCTTCTCTCCCATTCTCCCCCTCTCTCCCATTCTCCCCCCTTCACTCCCCTTCTCTCCCCTTCTCTCCTCTTCTCCCCTCCCCGTTCTCTAAAGGACTTACCGTACACTATGCCAGCCATCCTTAACCTTCCTGTTCATCGCGGGTGTGAATTTCAGACAGCGCTCCCCCGCTTTCCCTGGCCCCGCCTTTGCGATGTGTGTGTGTGCTGACGGTCGATCCAGCTCGAGGTTTTTTAGGCGAGTGCCCTCGAGCTTGAAGCTCGAAGACAGTTGCTGAAAAGTCGCGTAAGTGGGACAGGCCCTTTAATTAAGATATAAACATCCATGTCCTTTCCCTTCAGTTTTCCTTTGAAGCTTGCTGTTAAAAACATCATGGTCTGATCAACAATGTGGGCCTTATTGTTTGTAAAACAAATGAAGTTATTTGGCATCAACAAATAATTATTTAGCATTAGCCAAAGTAGTGGAATCAAGAACTAGAGAAAATAGGGTTAAGGTGAAGAGGGAGATTTTCATTAGGAACATAAGGGGCAACTTTTTTACACATAGGGTGGTAGGTATCTGGAACAAGCTGCCAGAGGAGTTAGTTAAGACAGATAATATCATGTTTAAAAAACATTAGGACAGGTACATGGATAGGATAGGTTTAGAGGGATATGGGCCAAATGTTGGCAGGTGGGACTAGTGCTGATGGGATATGTTGGTCGGTTGTGGGCAAGTTGAACTGAAGGGCCTGTTTCCACGCTGTATGACTATGAGCTGCTTAGTTATGTGGCAATTGTTACTAGGTTTGGCGATTGGAAACCTGATGGGACTGAATATGATACTAGGTTTGCATCCAGCCACATTTGATTTAGATGATATTAGATGTTTTGGCAAGTGAATTGGGTTGAAATTGTGCACTGTTTTACATGCATGTAATAACTTCAGATGAAGCTGATACTCAAAATGATCATTGGTTGGTTCTGATTTTTCCTGTGTTCATTTTTGTATCTATGTCAAATGGATTATTGCGCAGGCTGTGCAGTCCCACGTCTGTAGAGGACGATGGGCTGCCAGATGAGGATGCCAACTGTGGGGTGGCTGGACTACCCGCACTGTCCTCCGGAGAGGAAGATGAAGCCCCACTCTCACCCAGAGGCCAGCCAATTGGCACTGAAACAATGGTGAGTATGACCAGGCCTGCTACACAGGTTGATCACTCTTCCTCAAGTTATTGATCATGAGGTTGCTCGAGACAATGGACCTCCCTGTTTGAGCTTCTGCATAATCAAAGAATCACTATACAGTTAACCCTCACTGTATGGACCAAGGGGGAGGAGGGAAGGAGGCCATTCGACCCATTGTGTCTATGCTACATCACAGCAATCCCATTCCTCCACTAATTGTTCCTGAAACCTACTCTCTCTACAATCCCAGCAATTCTACTGCCCACCTACACCTACATTGGGGACAATTTGCAGTTGAAACCTAACCTATGAACCTGCACACCTTTAGGGTATGATAGGAAACTGAGGGCAGCACCCAGACAAAACCCATGCAGCCATTGGGAGAATGTGCAACCTGCACACAGGCAGTACCAGGGGTCAGGATTGAACCCAGGTCACTGGTGCTATAAGGCAACAAGATTACTTGCAATGCCACTGAGCTGCTGTGTTAGATGCAATACACTGGTTGCAGTTGTATCAACATTTTATTGAGGCTCAGCATAACTTCCTTGTTTAATCTTCTATCGTCAAGGTAGGCTGCTCTGAAAGGTTAGATTGCATGGGATCCGAGGAGATAGCTGAATGGATAGCAAATTGGCTCCATGGAAGGAAGCAGAGGATGATGATGGAAGGTTGCTTCTTGGACTGGAGGCCTGTGACTAGTGGTGTGCCTCGGGGTTCAGTGCTGGGCCCGTTACTATTTGTCATCTACATCAATGATTAGGATGAGAACATACAGGGCAAGATTAGCAAGTTTGCTGATGATTCAAAAGTGAGTGGTTTTGCAGATAGTGAAGATGGTTGTAAAAGATTGCAGCAGGATATGGATCGATTGACCAGGTGGGCGGAGGAATGGTTGATGGAATTTAATACAGTGTGAGGTGTTGCGTTTCGGGATGTCGAACAAGGGCAGGACCTCTGCAGTAAATGGTAGGCCTCTGAGTAGTGTTGTAGAGCAGAGGGATCTAGGAGTACAGGTGCATGGTTCCTTGAAGGTTGAGTCGCAGGTAGATAAGGTGGTCAAAAAGGCTTTTGGCACTGGCCTTCATCAGTCAGAGTATTGAGTATAGAAGTTGGGAGGACATGTTGCAGTTGTATAAGACGTTGGTGAGACTGCATTTAGAATATTGTGTTCAGTTCTGGGCACTGTTATAGGAAAGATATTGTCACGCTTGAAAGGGTTCAGAAAAGATTTATGAGGATGTTGCCAGGACTAGAGCTATATGGAGAGTAGGCTGGGACTCTATTCCATGGAGCGCAGGAGGATGAGGGGGGATCTTATAGAGGTGTACAAAATCATGAGAGGAACCGATCGGGTAGATGCACAGAGTCTCTTGCCCAGAGTAGGGGAATCGAGGACCAGTGGACATAGGTTCTAGGTGAACGGGAAAAGATTCAATAGGAATCTGAGGGCTAACTTTTTCACACAAAGGATGGTGGGTGTATGGAACAAGCCGCCAGAGGAGGTAGTTGAGGCTGGGACTATCCCATCATTTAAGAAACAGTTAGTCAGGTACATGGATAGGACAAGTTTGGAGGCATGTGGACCAAGCGCAGGCAAGTGGAACTAGTGTAGCTGGGACATTGTTGGCCGGTGTGGGCATAGTGTATCACTATGACTCTGTGACTTTCATTCCCAAGACCTTGAATGGTGCTTTAACCAGTTTCTCATTCTTTCCTGATACCAATACGTTCAGATCTTTTTGTTCCCAAATTCCCTTTGAATTGCATCGATTATATTACATTTTCTTTCCTCATTCCTCTAATACATCACTTTACATTTCTTAGCATTAAATGTCATCAGCCACGGATCTTCTTGTTCCACTAGCTTGACGTAACTCATGCGCTCAGTCAATATTCACCTCTGCCCACTGTACTTCCAAGTTTTGTGTCATCTTCAAACTCCAAGGTTTCTTCTGCAACCAAGTCCACAAAATGAACTTAGAAATCTCCTGTGGGGAGAAGGGAAGCACCAATTCAGTTAATTGGGAGCATTTGATTTCTTAGAATGTATTGTGCTTATATTTTCAGGTAGGTTTATGGGCTTACATATCATGTTATGGTAAATGTTAAATCAGATTATCTGGTTCATGATTATGCATAAACAGTGCAATTAAACAAACTGAATTATTGTGTGCTATTAAGCAATGGATACTTGCCTTGGAAGTTCTCTTGCTTGTTCTGTTCCTATCTACTTATTGGGGACTGTAATGTGCATCTAATGTTACCATGTCGTTCCCTCACAATTGGCAGTGGTATGACAATACTTTACTGAACTGTATGAAAAATAAGAATCTCACTGTACACCTGTACACGTGATAATAAAGAACCATTAAACCATTGAATATGATATGCAGTGTTTAGATTCAATAAACACAATAAAATATGATCTAGGTTTACTTTTCAATTTTCCTTTAATTAGTTGAGATTGATTCAAATGTCTTTATAAAATCACATCTTTGTTAAAATTATTATTCTCCCAGTGTTTTTATATTTTTTTCATGAGCTTCCATTTATGGTCAAATTGTGAATTAACATTTGCTCTATCCTGCCCATCCCTCGTCACCTCTGCTTTCTCCCCCCTCCATCCATATCCATCCCTGGCCCCTTCCTGTATCTCCGCGCCATAGTTTATGCTAACCCTCACTTCAGAGTTATACAGTATAGAAACAGGTTCTTTGGCTCAACTTATCCATGACGACCAACATGACCCATCTACACTTGTCCCATCTGCCTGCGTTTGGCCCATATCTCTCTAAACCTATCCTATCCATGTACCTGTCTATATGCTTCTTAAACATTGTTATGTCAAATACCTCCTCCAGCAGCTCGTTCCAAACACCCACCACTCTTTGTGCAGAAGGAAAAGTTGACCCCTGGGTTCATATTAAATCTTCCCCCCCTCACCTTAAACCTATGTTCTCTGATTCTCTCTCTTCCCCTCTCCCCCACCTCTCTCCCCCCTCTTCCCCTCCTCTCCCCCCTCTCCGGCCGCTCCCCCCCTCCCCCCTCTGCCCCCCTCAATCCTGACCTTGGGTGCTGTCTGTGTTGAGTTTGCACATTCTCCCTGTGACCATGTGGGCTTCCTCCGGGTGCTCTGGTTTCCTTGCACATCCAAAAGATGTGCAATGTGGAGGATGGAACCGCAAGTGCTGGTTAATACTGAAGCAGGACACAAACTGCTGGAGTAAATCAGTGGGTCAGGCGGCATTTCTGGAGAAAAAGGATGGGTGCCATTTCGGGTCGGGACTGTTCTTCACACTGAAGAAGAGAGTTATTGGTGGTTGAAGGCCAATCCTCTCAGCCCAAGAACATCAGTGCAGGAGATCTCCAAGGCAATGCTCCATCAACTGCCATGCCTTCACTGTGACAAAGTGGGGATATTTAGTGATGATTGCACAGCAGTTAGTTCCATTCACGATATTTCTGATAATGAATCGGGTTGTGTTAACATGAAGCAGCAGCCTGAGAACGTCCAGCAGTGGGCTGAGAAGAGGCAGGGTATCTTAATATCATGTATACCAGGCAATTGGATTCTCCACACCAGTTTGTCTATAACCATTTCTCATTCAATAACGTTGCCACCATTTCCTGTTACATCCTTAGAGTTGCCATTGGCAACACATAGACACAAGGAACTGCAGGTACTGGTTTATAAAAAAAGACACGAAATGCTGGAGTAACTCAGCGATCAGGCAGTAGCTCTGGAGAACATGGATATTGGTTAAAATGGTTAGCAACCAGGAGATCCAGCAGGCCTTGGCAGACCAAGCGTGGTTTTGTTGAACTGGTCGCTTAGACTACGCTTGGTCACCATGATGTAAAGAAGGCCACTTCAGGAACACTAATATTTATGTTTATGCAGTAGATAAGGTTAGAGGAGGAGACACGTTTACCAGAGCAGGTCAGAGCATGGCTCATGTTATGACTCCCCAAAGCTGTATCATGACCTAAGGAACATATTTGAATGTGATAAAATGCTCTTTATTTATCCACACGAGAGCAACGCTGGCTCCCAGGTAAAGACAGTCTCTTTTCCTGGCACCCAATAAATATGCAAACATTCACTACTATCATCATCTGCACGGGGCACCTATTCCCAAATGCCTTGCAGCAACTTGTAGCATCGTGACAGCGTTCCCGAAACCACACACAAGGACAAGAAGATCGGGGATCAGAAGAGGACCACTAAGATCCTATTTCAATCATGCACCACCAAGAGTCACACAGAGGTACAGCACAGAAACTGGCCATTCAGCCCATCGAGTCCATGCCGACCATCAGCCACCTATTTACATTAATCCCTCCACTGGTCAAATCCAGTTTAAATGTCCCCATATTCCCATTAACTCGATCCATATTCTCCCACTCTCCCATGTACCAGTGGGAATTTACAGTGGCCAATTAACCTACCAACTTGCTCAGCTTTGGGTTTGCATTGCTATTTTTTCAAAATCGTCAAAAGTAGAGCTCTAGTCTATTTTTGCTCCTACTTTGCTTGTCTTTGGACAGCGGTGTTCATACGCAGCAGAGAGCTCAGAGGGAACCAGGGGAAAACTGTCTTCAAATTGTTTACTAGAATTTGTATAATACAAATAAATAATAAACTAATAATGATATCCAAAACCATACCATCATAATATCACCGACAATTTGTCCTGGCCCAATCACATTAATGGAATTTGTATAATAAACAAATAATAATATCCACAAGCTTTTCCCACACAGAAGACAGTGGCTTCCAGAGAAGGTCGTTGAGGCAGGTGCTATAACGCCATTTCTAAGACATTTGGACAGGTGCATGGATAGGAAAAGTTTAGAGGGATATGGGCTAAACATGGGCAGGTGGGACTAGTAGAAATGAAGCATCTTGGCTGGCATGGACAAGCTGGGCCAAAGGGTCTGTTTCTGTGCTGTATGACTTTATGACTAATATCTATAGTCCTCTCATCTCCAATCAGCTCCATTCCATGCCACCATTCTTTTCCATTCCACCCTTTTCCCTAAATCTCTCTGCCTTCATGCATCTAATTTCTCACACTTATTTATTTACTCTCATTTCCATTTCATCTCATCTCCTCTACAATCCTCTCTTCACCTTGCCTCTTTTTCCCTCTTGACTCATAACTTCTATTCTCTCTGGGGTTATTTTCACTTCTTAAGCTAATGTTCTTGCATTTCACCTCCCTCTACATCTCTCCATTTATCTTAATTACATGTCGGAGGAAGGGTCTCGACCCAAAATGTCGTCTACCCATAATCTCCAGAGATGCTGCCTAACCCACTGAGCGACTCCAGCACTGTCCTTTTGTATCTGTAGTCTCCATTCTCTCTCTATTATTTCTGTAACTTGCTCCTACTAGCATGCATCTTTATTCCTCTCCATTCACCTCTTCTGCTCCTCCCTGTTCATTATCTGTCCTTTGTTCTCCTCGTGTCCCTCTCCTTTCACTCTTCTCTTAGATGTGGATCTAGCTAGCAGAGTACTATGTGTAGCAAAATAAATATATGGCTTAGTTTGCACCAATGGTGCTCAAGTGGAGATGGTTGAGAGCTTATAGTTCCTAGGTGATAATACAGTATCACCAATAATTTGTCCAATCACATTAATGCAATAGGGAAGAAAGCACACCAACACCTCTATTTCCTGAGAAGCCTAAGGAAATTGGGCATGTCTCCATTGATTATTACCAATTTCTACAAATGCACCACAGGAAGCATTGCATTGGGATGCATCTCAGTTTGATTAGGCAACTGGTCTGCCCAAGGCGAGAAGAAATTGCAGAGCATTGTAGATGCAGCCTAGTCCATCACCCTTCCCCCGCCTCCATCGACTCCATCTACGCATCACACTATCCCCCAAAGGCCAACATAATCAAGGACCACACATACCATGAGATTCCCTCACCTTTCCTCTCCATTCGGGCAAAAGATACAAATGTTTGAAAGCTCCTTTCACTAGATTCAAGAATAGCTTCCTCCCCATTGTTATCAGACTCTTGAACGAATCTCCCATGAGCTAAGGATATATTCCTGATTTCCCAATCTACCTCGTTGTGGTCTTTGATAAAACCTTCATTTTCTCTGTAGATGTGACATTATATTCTGCACTCTGCTTTCTTTCTCTTTTTTGCACCACACATTGTACTCATGAATGGTTTGATTGTACTTCTGTTTGATATGATTTGCCTGTATAGCATGCATCTCGGCACATAGGACATAGTTGTATGGTGCAGCTAAGCGACCTTTAACCTACTATTGTCCCCGCTGACCTTTTTGCCCATCTACACTACTCCAAGTGACAATAATAAACCAACACCAATGTAGCATATCTGATTCCAGTCCAATAATGGTGGGGTTAACCATTCTCAAGTAATTATTGCCCAAGATGGTGTATAATAATGTCATAAAGTCAGTGGAAACAGGCCCAGCGGCCCAACTTGCCCACATTAACCAACATGTCTTATCTACACTAGTCCCACCTGCCTGCGTTTGGCCCATATCCCTCTAACCCTATCCTATCCATGTACTTGTCTAAATGTTTCAAGATATTGGGAATTCAAATCCATTATCGTCTTCATCTTTATAATTTATATATATAGCATGGAAACAGGCCTTTCATCCGATTGAGACCACGCCTACCATCAGTCACCCGATCATACTACTTCTATGTTATCCCACTTTCGCATCCCTACTATTTAGGGGCAATTTTACAGAGGCCAATTAACCTACAAACCCACATGACTTTGGGATGTGGGAGGAAACTAGAGTGCCTGGAGGAAACCCACGCGGTCATAGGGAGAACGTGCAAACTCCACACAGCAAGTCCCCGGGGCCAGGATCGCATCTGAGTCTCTGGTGCTGTGAGGCAGTGGTTCTACCAGCTGTGCCACCGCGCCACTCCTAATTCACCAAATTATATGCACACTAAGATCCTCAGAGAAATGTAGGACTTTTCACTTCACCTGTAAATATTCCCCTCATGACGTGATGTTCCTTATGTCAGCCAATTTTCTGCACAGAAAATTAACTGTAAGAAGTGAGAAGTTTAATAAATGTTGCAGATAAAATAATCATGTCTCCTTTCTGATCTCTTGTTTATATCTGTAGTTATTCAGTTATTATCCTCTTTCATTTTCTGTATCTAATTTGCGATGAGTTAAAAGATTCCGATTGTTACTTCCTGGTTCAGGCTCTCAGTTACTTCTTGAGAATTCTGATTGGCTGAGAAGATCCACAGCATCATTCCTTTGGTAACACATCCCACTGTGGTGCAGCGGTAGAGCTGCTGCCTCACAATGTCAGAGATCCAAGTTCCATCCTGACATCGCGTGCTGTCTGTGTGGAGTTTGCATGTTCTCCGTGTGGCCACGTGGGATTTTTCTGTGTGTTCTGGTTTCCTCCAAAGACAGGCGTCTTTGTAGATAAATTGGCCTCTGTAAATTAACCTGAATGTGGATGAGATGGTGGGATAACACAGAACTAGTGTGTAATGGTCAGCATGGACTCGGTGGGCTGAAGGGCCTGTCTCCGTGCTCTAAACTACACTAAATCCCAAATACCTTGCAACTTCATTTACAGTTGGCCTGATAAGAACTTCCTGTACAGAAACCCATCACAAACTCTGGACCCAAAACAATTGTTCATTGCTGCTTCAAAAATCCAGCATTTTTAGGCAATTTAATGATTGCTTTTTGCTGTTTCACCTTTACAATTTCACCTTCCTTTCCCTTAAGAAAATTAACACTAGAGGAATTGACCTTTCCTGAGTTGGAAGTTTTCTCAACAGATATTAACTTGTCACACGATATAATTTAATTTTTTCTGTAGATATATTACATATTTGTCACTATTCAGAACAATTGAATTGGGTTATTGACTTTTGGTGCATTGTTTCATTGTGTCCTGCTTTTGCTTATAGGCATGCTCTTAATATATACCCTCAATCATGTGGTGTTGTAAATTGTGGCACCCATACACATCCATATTGGACAAATATGGGACCATTCTAAAATTGATTGCATCATTAATAACTACAATGCTAACAAAACAGTGAAACTTAGTGTTGTTAAAGATCAGAAATATGGATCTATGAAGAAAAGCAGATCACCTGCGAATGACTCTTGTTGGTCTAGGAAGGGGCTAAGCTGACTTTTCTTTCATCCTTTTATCCAGGAGTCTGAGCCAGTGAGTTCTTCCCCTGATAGGATGTTCAAAGTGGTATTTATTGGAAACTCCGGGGTTGGGAAGAGCTCGTTCATTCATCGTTTCTGCTATGATCGATTTATCCCTGAAACTAGTGCCACAATTGGTAAATATGAAACTTCTAACTGCACTTTTTGTAAGTTGTCATACGTCACCAAGGTTAACAAATGTCTCAAATGAGATTGCTGCATATTGGAAGTGGCTCTTACAGATGAGATACGAACCATGGCCATATCTATCTTCTCAGTCCGATGTAACATATACCATAGCATGCTTTGAAGAACACCAGGCATGTTGCCCTGTGTCCTAGCCTCAAACCATACCTAAAACAGAATATTACTACATTCCCATCCTACAGCATGGACTACATTAAAAATGGTAACTTATAGTTTGCATTGGGATGGTCTGAGGTAACAAAGCTTTCTTTTCTTGTGGAAAATTTTGACACTGGCTAGAATTTGGCTTATTGCCACTGGAGGGAATATACAACATTTTATTCTTTGCTTTTCTTTAATAAATTGGTGTTTCGCCAAACCGGTTTTGTAGAAACACAGTGAAAGCTCTGTCTTGCAATTAATGAATGATAAAACGATAGTGACATTTGTGTCTGTCTATACCAGTTGTACAAAAAACAGATCTCTCTTCTTTCCTTCTGGGATATAGTGATTGACTGATCACTGATGGTTAGGAAAGGTTTAGAGGGATAGGGGCCAAACGTGGGCAAATTGGACTAGCTTAGGTGGGCATCTTGGTAGGCATGGAGTAGTTGGGCTGAAGGGCCTGTTTCCCTGCTCTATGTCTATATGTATCTATGATACATGATAAAACAAACTATGTCTCTTTGCAAATTTGCTAACAGCCATGTGGGACTTAAACAAAATCCCCCACTGTCCCACCAACTAGATATCCTTGCTGTTCATGTTGCATTTACTCTTGTATTGTTCCCAAATCTCAAGAGATTAACTAATTGCTAGAGAACTGCTGAGAGGAATTTGGAAGAAAAATTATAGGGCTCATTAAAAATAAAATCTTTGAATTCTCTTACATAGATACATAGAAAATAGGTGCAGGAGTAGGCCATTCGGCCCTTCGAGCCTGCACCGCCATTCAATATGATCATGGCTGATCATCCAACTCAGTATCCCGTACCTGCCTTCTCTCCATACCCCCTGATCCCTTTAGCCACAAGGGCCACATCTAACTCCCTCTTAAATATAGCCAATGAACTGGCCTCAACTACCCTCTGTGGCAGAGAGTTCCAGAGATTCACCACTCTCTGTGTGAAAACGTTTTTTCTCATCTCGGTCTTAAAGGATTTCCCCCTTATCCTTAAGCTGTGACCCCTTGTCCTGGACTTCCCCAACATCGGGAACAATCTTCCTGCATCTAGCCTGTCCAACCCTATAAGAATTTTGTACGTTTCTATAAGATCCCCTCTCAATCTCCTAAATTCTAGCGAGTATAAGCCAAGTCTATCCAGTCTTTCCTCATATGAAAGTCCTGACATCCCAGGAATCAGTCTGGTGAACCTTCTCTGCACTCCCTCTATGGCTATAATGTCCTTCCTCAGATTTGGAGACCAAAACTGTACGCAACACTCCAGGTGTGGTCTCACCAAGACCCTGTACAACTGCAGTAGAACCTCCCTGCTCCTATACTCAAATCCTTTTGCTATGAAAGCTAACATACCATTCGCTTTCTTCACTGCCTGCTGCACCTGCATGCCTACTTTCAATGACTGGTGTACCATGACACCAGTCATTGAAAGTAGGTGCTTCTTGCTTCTTGTTTACCGTTTTTTTAACAATATTGAGCATGGGCCAATATTGTTTGACATTTAGAAATGATCTCATTGCAGGGTGAAGGTGCCTAAAGAAGGGAAACAAACTAAATAAATCTACCCTAGGAATATTGGCCAACCAGTGTTGGAACTGTGGAGATGGGGCAGTTGGAGAGAGGAAGTTATGTGATATATTTCCTGGAATATGTGCAGCGAGGACTGGGAATCCTAACCTTTGCCTTGTGGAGTAATTTCCAAGTGTGCTGTTACTTTGGAATTCAACTGGCATCCAGCAAGTCCAACCAGTCTAGAATCACTTTAATATAACAAGATTACTTTCTGCACATCACAACAGTAAATGTATGTGACGCCCAGAAAACAAATTGTGTGTGGGGACTTGTTGGATGCCATGAAACCTGATCAACAAGCTGTGCAGGTTAAAATGCTTTGACATTGAAATCACTGGATATGATCTTAACTTGACATTAACACTCCCTTCTCCACCTGGAGGCCTGAGGTTGAGAGGTGAGCAGGTTATCTCTTGTGGAATTAAAATGTGTGTGGTAATTTTAGGGGTGGCACAGCGGCGCAGCGATAGAATTGTTTCCTTACGGCGTCTTAGACTCGGGTTCTATCCTGACTACGGGTGCTGTCTATATGGAGTTTGTATGTTCTCCCTGTGATCACATGGGTTTTCTCCGGGTGCTTTGGATCCCTCCCACATGCCAAAGACGTCCAGGTTCATAGCTAAATTGGCTTCTGTAAATTGTCCCTGGTGTGTAGGATAGTGCTTTTGTACGGGGTGATTGCTGGTCAGTGCAGACTTGGTGGGCCGAAGGGCCTTATTCCACTCTGTATCTCTAAAGGCTAAAGTCTAATGTCTATTGACATTCCCAAAGAATCTGGCGGATGAAGCTTAATGTGGAGAGAAGGTGGTGAGAGGCCACATTGACGAAATGGCCCACAAGCAAAATACTGTAGATGCTGGAAAGCCGGAATTAAAT
Source organism: Malacoraja senta (assembly GCA_038087875.1). NCBI lineage: Eukaryota > Metazoa > Chordata > Chondrichthyes > Rajiformes > Rajidae > Malacoraja > Malacoraja senta. The sequence continues at coordinate 30,728,102 of CM075979.1, forward strand.
ATGGAAATGCATGAGATATTCACTTGGTTAGGCAACATCTGCTGAGAGATACATGGACCTAATGTTTAAGGTTCACGACTGTTCACCATGGTGTAAGTATCCTTATTGTAAAGGGAGTGCTGGAAATGTAGGGATGCTTGTACATGTATAAATCCTTAAAACAAGCAGACATGAGGGTGGCTATTAAGGCATAAGTGGAACAGTGGCGCAGCTGGTAGAGATGCTGTCTCACAACGCCAGAGACCCCGAGTTCGATCCTGACCTTAGGTGTTTGTATGGAGTTTGCACGTTCTCCCTGTGACCGCGTGGGCTTCCTCATATTTCCTCTCTCATCCCAAAGATGTGTCGGGGGTATGGGCTAATTTGCCCTCTGTAAATTGCCCCTAGTGTGTTGGGAGTGGATGAGAAAGTGTGATCACATAGAACTAGTGTGAAAGGGTGATCAATGGTTGGTGTGGACTCGTGGGGCTATTTTCATGCTGCATCTTTCTAACAGTTCTATCAATCATTAAGAGGTTGGCTGTTAAAGCTGATGGGAACTTGGAGGTTATAATTAGGGAGATTGAGTACAAAAGTACAAGAATTATTTTACCTCTGTACCTCACTGGAGTTTTGCTTCCAGTGCTGCCTGACCACCTAATTTTAGAATGGATTTAAAGGTCCTAGAGAGGACATCATACACTAACACTATCCTACACACTAGGGACAATTAAACATTTTTTTTCACCGAAGCAAATTAACCCACAAATCTGTTTGTCTTTTGAGTGTGGGAGGAAACCGGAGTACACTGAGAAAACCCACGTGGTCACAGGGAGAACGTGCAAACACCATACAGACAGCACATGTAGTCAGGAACGAACCCTGGTCTCTGTAACTTGTTGCAGCAACTATTTGCAAGATTGGGTCCAGGAATGAGGAACTTCAAGTACGAGGGTAGATGGGCGAAGCTTGGACATGCTAGGCAAGCAATGACAGGAATGCAGGGCAGTGGTGGAGTTGGGTGTTGGGGTTTGAGGCAGTGATGGAGATAGTTGGAATAAAACATAATGAGAAGCGGGTTGACGGAGGTACAAAGGATCATGATATCTCGGATAATAGAGTGATGTTGTTCACTTCAGGATGTTGTTCAAGGGGGCAACAGGCACAGATTTTATGTTTTGGGTAAAAGATACAAGTGCATAATAGGGTAAACATTTTCACTTAGATTTGTTAGGAACTGGAAACCATTGGCTGTTAAGGTGGTGAAAGTGGAATCAATTTGTGTCTTTCAGAAGACAATTGGGTTGGTACTTGAGAGAGCAGGTAATCTTTAGGTAATAAAAAGGAACTGCTGATGCTGATTTATACCAAAGATTGACACAAAATGCTGGAGTAACTCAGTGGGTCAAGCAGCATCTCCGGAGAGAATGTATGGATGAAGTTTCAGGCAGGGATCCTTTTTTCAGACTGAATGTAGCGGAGGGGTGTGGAGGGGGGTGGAGGGGGGTTAGGGGGCAGGCGGGAAGAAACTGGAAGTGAGCAAATTGCAGGATAAATCAGGGCCGGCAACAGATGACCTCAGGCAAGGAGGTTCCCCGATAGGCCGATTGCCAGCTAGCGACTCTGTGATCACAAGAGGGACACGTCGTAGCAAACTGTCGAGCTGCTTAAACGACTTTTAGTGGAGGAAGGAGGGGAAAGGGGGAGGGAGGTTTATGTATAAGTGACATTTAGAAGTATAATTTAGAAGGTAATTTGTAGGGCTGTAGGTAAAGGGTGGGGGCAATTGTACTGATTAGTTCGTCTGTGAGGAGCTGGCATAAATGCAGTGGGCCAAATGTCCTCCAGTACTGTAATAGTTTTATGAAAATGATACATTTTTCTTTAAAAGGAAAGGTTTCCTTGGTTTCCTTGGTCCTTGCTACTATTTATTCTCCTATTAACATGATATATTAACTATCATTTATCACTTTAGCTGTTTATGGGACCTTGCAAGGGTGCAAGGGACATGTTGGCCAGTGTGGGCTAGTTGGGCCGAAGGGCCTGTTTCCACGCTGTAAAACCATGACTCCATGAAATACAGTTTAGTTATTTAGCTAAACCGAGATCAGATTTGGGTGTTTAAAAAAATAAAACAATCTATTGAAATGCACACTTAAATTTAAGTGCTTCAATCTGTACTCTCTCAGTGGTACATTTGATGCAACTGTTTATTGTTCTCCTCTCCATCTGGTGTGGTTTAAATGAAATGAGCTGCAGATAATGTGATTTCTCTCTAATCTCTGGGGGATTAGAAACTGCTGCTTCTGCACCCTTTTCAGTTTATTTTCTCTCTCTCTCCTGTGACAGGCATTGATTTCCAAGTGAAGAGTTTGGTTGTGGACAATACCCGAGTGGCCCTCCAGCTCTGGGATACCGCTGGCCAGGAAAGGTGATTATCCTCACACCCATCCCATCCTCATTGTTGAGGGTGAAGGTATCTCTATCACTATCAGCTCTAGGATTGAACGTGGTTAATTTTTAACAGACATTAAACCTGAGGTGTTGGGAGTTGTGGGAACCAAGTCTATTGGAACGGAAAGCTCTAGATTATTCCTCCGTATTTGTAGATTTATCATAGGCCATGTTATGCGATACAGCATGGAAACGGGACCTTTGGCCCACGGGTCCATGTCGACCACCCATCCACACTTGTTTTATGTTATCTAATTTTCCCATCCACCCCTTCATACCAGGGGCAAGTTACAGAGGCCAATTAACCGACAACCACACACAACTTTGTTACCCTCTCTCCCCCCCCCCTCTCTCCCCCCCTCTCTCCCCCCCTCTCTCCCCCCCTCTCTCCCCCCCTCTCTCTCCCTCTCCCCCTCTCCTGTATCACTGCACATATATATGTGTGTGCTGGTCCCAACCGATATCAATGTGGAAAATCTATTTCTATAAATGTGTCTGCAGTGCGAATGAGACTCCATTAGTTTCTTTATTATTGAGCAGTTTTTAATTTACTGGACCTAAGGGCCAGAGATGTGAGTTGAAATCTTGCAGTGTCAGCTATGCAAATTAGATAGATTTCACTAATGACTCTGAAATTCCTTTTAGAAAAAGCCAATCCAATCTCAGTAACGTTGACCAAAAAACAGATGCATTATTGTAAAAACACAGCTGATTATTTTTATAGTGGCTGGACAGGTGCAATGGTAGAGTTGCTGCCTCACAGTGCCAGAGACCCAGTTTCGATCCTGACTACAGGTGCTGTCAGTATGGAGTTTGGATATTCTTCCTGTCACCACATGGGTTTTCTCCGGATGCTCCTGCTCCCCCTCACATCCCAAAGACGTACAGGTTTGTAGGTTAATTGGCTCTGTAAATTGTCCCCAGTGTGTAGGATAGAACTGGTGATCGCTGGTCGGCACGGACTCGGTGGGCCAAAGGGCCTGTTTCCACGCTGTATCTCTGAACTCTGAACTAAGTTAACTGAATAATCTGGGATTCTTTTTAAGTAAGTAAGTTTATTGGCCAAGTATTCACATACAAGGAATTTGCCTTGGTGCTCCAAGGCAAAAAGCCAATCCAGTCTCAGTAACTGAACCCTTCTTCAAACAGAAAAAAGGATTCTGAACCTAAACGCCACTGACCCTTTGTCCCCAGAGATGTTGCCGGATCCACTGAGTTTCTCCAGAACTTAGTGTCTATCTTCAGCATAAACCAGCATCTGCAGTTCCTTCCTAAATGTGGTTCAACACCATTTTTTCAGGAGCAACTGGGAATGAAAACCTAAAAAACAACTGCTAGATATCTGAAATAACAACAGAAAATGCTGAAAACATTCAGCAGGATAGGCAGCTGTTGTGGAAAGTGAACTGATGTAAACATTTCAGGTCTGAGACCTGTCGCCAGTACGTGTGTCGGACTATTCTACTTGATCACATTTGAATAAATAATCTTTCCACTTCCTGACATAATTTAAAATAATGATACTAAGCTAGACCATTCTTGCAACTGATGTCAAAAAGAAATGTCTCACTGGCATTTGGCTGTTAGAAATATTCAAGGTTATACCTCCGATTACGTCTTGATATCAATAATCCTTCGATGTGTTTGGTACTTTTTAAATCACTTTTCCTTGTTTGTCCATGTAATGATGTTCACATGAGAATACAAGAACCAAAGAAATCAGTAGGCCACTCAGCCCCTCTAGTCTGACCCACCATAGAGTCATACAGCGTGGAAACAGCCCCCTTGGCCCACCATGCCCACAGCGACCAACATGTCCCATCTACACTAGTCTTACCTGCCTGCATTTGGCCCATATCCCTCTAAACCTATCCAATCCATGTACCTTTCCAAATGTTAAACGTTGCCTCAACTATCTCCTCTGGCAGCTTGTTCCATATACCCACCACCCTCGGCATAAATTAATTTCCCCTCAGGTTCCTATTAAATCTTTCCCCCCCTCACCTTAAACCTATGTCCTCTGGTTCTCGATTCCCCTAATCTGGGCAAATGACTGTGCATTTACCCAATCTATTCCTCTCATGATTTTATACACCTCCATAAGATCAACCCTCATCCTCCTGTGTTCCAAGGAATAGAGTCCTAGCCTGCTCAACCTCTCCCTATAGCTCAGGCCCACGAGTCCTGGCAACATCCTCATCAATCTTTCCTGCACCCTTTCCAGCTCAATATGATCATGGCTGATCTATGCTGGCCTCAACTCCTCTTCTCAGCCATTGCACCCTAACCCTCTATTCCTCGATCTTTCAAATACTTATCTATCTCCACCTTAAATAGAACGGGCTCTACATCACCCCCTAGGGGTAGACAATTCCAGAGATTCATTACCAATTGTGTTGAGAAAACTACTTGCAATTAGTTGGTAAGAAGTGCTGCTGACAAAGTAAAGGGTACTCAAAATGTATTGAGTTTTAGCAAACTACGAGTTTAATGCTAGTTCAACTGTCTCTTTGTGATACTTTTGTTCAAGATTTCGGAGCATATCCAAGCAATACTTCCGCAAAGCCGATGGTGTGCTGGTGATGTACGATGTTACGTCTGAGGCCTCCTTCACAGCCGTAAGGAACTGGATAGCCAATGTCCAGGTAGGATATTGCCGAGGGTGCCAAGCAGTTAGTTTCCATCATATAGACAGTTGTTGCTCTTGTGATTCTCGGAATATATTACTTTTTAACATCAATTTCAATTAACAAATTGATGTTAAAACGTAATATATCCTGAGAATCACAAGAGCAACAACTGGATATATTGTTGTTTTGGTGACTGGCCAACTGTGGGATGAAAGCTGATGTTGGAGGGAAATGTGTGTTTGACCTGTACCCTGATTCTGGCTCTCACGTGAAGTGTAATTGTTCTCTTAATTAGAGTCATATAGCGTGGAAACAGGCACATCGGCCCAATTTGCCCACAGTGACCAATATGTCCCATCTACACTAGTCCCACCTGCCTGCATTTATCCCATATCTCTCTAAACCTATCCTATACATATACCTGTCCAAATATTTCTTAAACATTGCGATAGTACCCGCATTACGGCTCAGATCGGGACAGACACAAAGGAAATCTCATGGAGCTGTGGTAAGTTTCTCAAACAAGTCGGGTAATTCAAGTCCTTAACAGTACATACTGGGAAATACTCTGAGAGAACCCAACGTGTTTTTAATGATTCACAGCACCCAAGCCCTTTTATATTCTCGTGACACAATGTGGATTTTACATTTTTGGAATAATTCATCAGTTGCAGAGGTTTATTTGCATTCTTTCATCCTTGTTTTCTCCCTCTTAGCTTCTCTGAACTTCACATTTCTGTTCCCATCTCAATTAATTAAAAAAAAACATCTGCCCATCTATCTGCCAAATGTGTAGGTGTAATAAAGAACACCTTATCTCACGATCAGTTTTATTGCCCTTGGCCTGGTTTACAATATTCTACAGTTTATTTTACTCCATCTAGCTGTGCCCTGTAGTCCAAACCCCTCCTAAATCTATTTATTGACTTTTCTAACATGACCTTTAAGTTACCTTCACCATGTTGGCTTCTTTCCCATCATGCTTCCCCACCCAGTATGTACGCTATTGGGGTACACATATTAAAATGTGTCCATTTATCTTCTAATTTCCAGCATTTCCTACATCAGCTGGCATTTATCAGCCCTTGGTGGACTGCTATATTTGAACCTTCAGATTATTTTGTGTAGTCCAATTTTTGGATGTACTATAGGTGGCAATATGTCTGAGATGGTCCACGGGGAATGTTTTGATTCATGATTGTGTTGGTCGAGGGCTGATTTTGAACAGCATTTCTGTAGGGAATAAACTGCTGCTTACCATGCCCAGGGATTGTGATTTGTCACCATGTAGCTGTGCAATTCGAGGGATGTCCCCCAAAGATTAATTTGATGTAGACTTGTGACTTTAGGAATACAGTGCGGAAACATGCCCTTCAGCCCTTCAAATCCACACCGACCAGCAATCACCCCGTACACGAACACTATCCTACACAGTACAATTTTTCCAAAGCCAATTAACCTACACATCTATATGTCTTTGGGGTGTGGTAGGAAACTGAAGTACCCAGAGAAAACCATGCGGTCACAGGGAGAACGTATAAACTCCATACAGACAGCACCCATCGTCAGGATTGAACCCGGTTCTCTGGTGCTGTAAAGCAGTAGCTCTATTGCTGTGCCACCACGCCATACATTTGATCTATTTGAACCTTTCAAATAGCAGTCTGGGTACCATTGGCCAGGAAACAAACTCTGTATTATGGTACCATAAAACAAAGGCTCACACATCTATTGTGGTTGAAAGTATATCTTTTCCCCCGTTCGATTGATCTTAAATCCAGATTTGAGAATTGGAAATAAAAATGACAGCAGCATTTTCATGCCTTGTAAAATATTAATATTTTACTCTTCTGATAAAACAGGAAGGAATTGATGAAAGGGCAGTAATTTGTCTACTTGGCAACAAAACAGATGTTCTGAACTCTGAAACGCAAGGGGTGTCAAAAGTAGAAAGTGAAAGGCTAGCAAAGGTAAGTGAATTTAAGTCCAAGATTATATTTTGCCTGTGTTTGATTAATGCAGCAATAAGAATATATGCAAAGATTAATGCCAAGAATAGTGGCTGAATTTGCAGTTGTAATGTTGCTGAGAATGCCAACTTTTACTCTTGTGATGCATAAAACCAATTTCTGACATATTGAAATAAAAAGATGCTCTTGGTGATCCTCTGCTCCTCACAAGCTTGCGTGTCGCCATTTTATAAACCCGAGCAACACACAGCCTGGGGCACAAGAGCCTGTAGATGCTGGAATCTGCAGCAGACAACAAAACAGCTGGAGGAACTCATGAGGTCGATCAGCATCTGTCTGAGTATCAACAGGACTGGTGCAGGGTCTCCACCTGGAACGTCGACAATTCCTCCCCCCCCCCCCCCCATCATGGATGCTGCTTGACCATAAGACCATAAGACATAGGAGCAGAATTAGGCCATTTGGCACATCGAGTCTGCTCTGCCATTCTCTTGCTTCTCCCCGTTACATTTGACAGTTACTGGGTCTCCGATGCTGCATTCACTGTAGGGCAGCAACTCTACCGCTGTGCCACCGTCTGTCTGTGCAGATATACGGAGGAGAAATCGAGGGGAGGGGTAGGGGTTGGGGCAGGGGCAGGGGTAGGCAGATATAAGTAGGGGCTTGGAGCCTTGCGGGGAAAAGAAAATCAACACCAAAGAGTAATTGGTGTTCTTTTAACTTTTAATAAATCCTCCTTCCTTATCGCAGTAAGATCCAAGTAGTAATTAATTATGTGGGATCAGCAGTTTAATTTTTTTAATTTAAAAAAAAAGCTCTTCAGGAATAGGGCTCTCTCCCAAACAAAATTACACTTTCAGATTAGAAAGTGTAATTAGAAGAGATAAAGCTGTTCGTACAGTTAATTTAAATAGGAAGTAGATTCTGTCTGAGGCCTTAAAGGGGAAGGACAGTCGCACCTGCTGCCTCGTCACCATGCTGTTAATGAAGATTGATGTGTGGAACCTCTTCATTGTAGGCACCACCCATATCACGGTGGCGCAGCAGTAGAGTTGCTGCCTCACAGCGCCAGACACCCGGGTCCAATCCTGACTATGGGTGCTGTCTGTACAGAGTTTGTAGTTTCTCCCCCGTGACCTGCGTGGGTTTTCTCCGGGTGCTCTAGTCTCCTCCCACACTCCAAAGATGAGCAGGTTTGGAGCTTAATTGTCTCTTGTGTGTGTAGGATAGTGTTAGTGTGTAGGGATCGGTGGTCGTCATGGACTCGGTGGGCCAAAGGGCCTGTTTCCACTCTATATGACTCAGTGACTCTGTGTCTCCATGACTGAATCTGTGACTCCATAACTCTGTGACTGTGACTCCTTGAATGACTCCATAACTTTGTGATGTGACTCTGTGTCTCTCTGTCTCTCTGTCTCTCTGTCTCTCTGTCTCTCTGTCTCTCTGTCTCTCTGTCTCTCTGTCTCTCTGTCTCTCTGTCTCTCTGTCTCTCTGTCTCTCTGTCTCTCTGTCTCTCTGTCTCTCTGTCTCTCTGTCTCTCTGTCTCTCTGTCTCTCTGTCTCTCTGTCTCTGTCTCTCTGCCCTTATGTCTCTGTGTCTCTGTGACTCCATGAATGACTCCATGACTCCTTTTCCTTTAAGGGCTTGTCCCACTTGGGCGACATTTTTGGTGACAACTTAAAAAGAGATGGTCGCGGCGTGGTCGGGGCATGACGCGGCGTGACACGGGGTGACGCGTGTAGTGACGCGCGGTGTCTCCCTGTCGCTCCAGGATTTTGGAATGGTCAAAATCTTGGGTGTCTTTTCATGTTGTGCGCCCTGTCACACGCTGATGTATGCTGTCCTGCGAGTGACGGCCGGTGACGCTCCACACCTGCAACTTTGCTGTTTTATTTCTTATGATATACACACGCAACTCGGCACAAGGTGAGAATGACTAGCGAGGGTAGTCCTCATTGTTGTTGTAATCACAAAGATCGACACACTTGCAATGTATTGCAATTTAAAGAGACCACCAATAATTAGCGAGGGGGTCTGAGTAGTCCACTAGGATGAACACAAGCTTGCTTGTTTAGATTGAAGCCGGAGGAGAATGCTTAGAAGCGGCGATCTCGGGGACTGGGCGCTGATTGCTTAAAGATTATTGGCCTTGGTATGTCCAAGGGAAATGTTACTAAATGTAGAGGGAGAGGGGCGGAATTTACGAACGGCAGGAATTGTAAGCAGAACGATATCTGCAGCAGAGATCCAACTCGGCTGGGGGAACGGGAGCGGAGTGTGGCGAGATGGAAACAGGATACTGCTGGGTCGAAACAGAGACCTCGCAGAGAGCGACTCATACTTAAAAACCCCAGAGCGCTATCTGTTCGAGCAGCAGGCAAACTGACAAGGAAGCAGGTATTCATTTCCAATGTGATTATTATACTTCGGTGTAGTGTGAAGGCGGGTGATGTGCTTGACGTGTCGGAGACGCGGCGTGTCGTACAACTTGACGGCTTTTCTCTCTTTTTCTTTTTCATTATTTAAAAAAAATAAGAAGCTTTACATAAAATGTATTATGTCAATATATATTAGGCACTTTGGTGCCATATGATTGTACTTACTTCTAATAAAATTAAAATATTGTAAAAAAAAAAAAATCACCCAATAACTTGGCCTCCACCGCTGTCTGTGGCAATGGACTCCACCGATTCACCATCCTCTGGCTAAAGAAATTCCTCATAATATTCCCTTCTTTTTTTCTTTCTTTTTTTTTGTGTGTGTGTGTGCGCGCGTGCGTGCGTGCGTGCGTGTGTGTGTCTCTCTTTTTAATATTACAAGTAGTCATAAACTAATATGACAGTAATATATATTGTTAATAAGTGAGGAGAAACCTCTTTACTTGACAGTAATCAGCTTGGTGAATGCACTACCATATGTTGATACCTTTGGGGAAGGTAGGTACTGTAGCGAGAAAATGAGAGTTTCTATGTGTTGAATGCGGAGGTAGACACAAAATGCAGGAAACAGAAACATAGAAACATAGAAAATAGGTGCAGGAGTAGGCCATTCGGCCCTTCGAGCCTGCATCGTCATTCAATATGATCATGGCTGATCATCCAACTCAGTATCCTGTACCTGCTTTCTCTCCATACCCCCAGATCCCTTTAGCCACAAGGGCCACATCTAACTCCCTCTTAAATATAGCCAATGAACTGGCCTCAACTACCTTCTGTGGCAGAGAATTCCAGAGATTCACCACTCTCTGTGTAAAAAATGTTTTTCTCATCTCAGTCCTAAAAGATTTCCCCTTTATCCTTAAACTGTGACCCCTTGTTCTGGACTTCCCCAACATCGGGAACAATCTTCCTGCATCTAGCCTGTCCAACCCCTTAAGAATTTTGTAAGTTTCTATAAGATCCCACCTCAATCTTCTAAATTCTAGCGAGTACAAGCCGAGTCTATCCAGTCTTTCTTCATATGAAAGTCCTGACATCCCAGGAATCAGTCTGGTGAACCTTCTCTGTACTCCCTCTAGGGCAAGAATGTCCTTACTCAGATTAGGAGACCAAAACTGTACGCAATACTCCAGGTGTGGTCTCACCAAGACACTGTACAACTGCAGTAAAACCTCCCTGCTCCTATACTCAAATCCTTTTGCTATGAATGCTAACATACCATTCGCTTTCTTCACTGCCTGCTGCACCTGCATGCCTACTTTCAATGACTGGTGTACCATGACACCCAGGTCTCGTTGCATCTCCCCTTTTCCTAATCGGCCACCATTCAGGTAATAGTCTACTTTCCTGTTTTTGCCACCAAAGTGGATAACCTCACATTTATCCACATGATACTGCATCTGCCATGCATTTGCCCACTCACCCAGCCTATCCAAGTCATCTTGCAGCCTCCTAGCATCCTCCTCACAGCTAACACTGCCCCCCAGCTTTGTGTCATCCGCAAACTTGGAGATGTTGCATTCAATTCCCTCGTCCAAATCATTAATATATATTGTAAATAGCTGGGGTCCCAGCTCTGAGCCTTGCGGTACCCCTTTGCCTCCACCATCACCCCTGGCAGCATGTTCCAGGCACAAACCACCCTCTGTGTAAAAAAATTACCCCACACATCTCCTTTAAACTTTTTAAAAAGCGCTAATCTTTTTATGGGATCCTGTATTTGAATTTGACATATATGTCATCGATATTTTTTTTAATTCATTTTTTTGTAAGTAGGATCACTAAATTCTCAATGATTTGCCAAAATCAGTGGTAGTATTTAAAACTTTCTATTCAGGCACAATGGTTATACGGCATCAGAGTAAAGCATTAAAATATTTGCTGACCTTAACTAAAAACTGAACAAATCACAACTAACAAAATAATGACACTACAGAGTTGCAACAAAAAGACTAAAGACTGAACATGACGAGCAGACAAAAGACACAAGACACTTAACTAACAACTTTCACACAGAACACACTACTGGAAACCAGGCTTCCTTATCTATATAGAATGATTAGGATGTATCAAACACCTCGCCCCACCTCGTATCATTGTTCCCAGTTCTGCCCAAGCTCCTATCAGTTGATAGACTCAAAAAGTTGGTGTAACTCAGCGGGTCAGACAGCATCTCCGGAGAAAATGAATAGGTGACATTTTGGGTTGAGACCCTTCTTCAGTTGTCCTATCAGTTGTATCCCTGAGTACATAAGCTGTTCCTTGCCACTGTGTTTAGCAAACCTGTTGCCAAGCAGTTAACGGTCTTTTTTAATAAACTGACCCCCATCAGTTTTCCGCAAGCCCCTACAATACGCCATTAAGGCTGCATGGATTGGCCGACCCTAGATACCCAGAACAAGTGGCTGTGGATCTTTCCCTTTTACCGTTTTTGAACATTTCTTTTAATGTAACGTCACTTGATGTTGAATATTATAGACATTATTGGAAATAAAATATATCTCTGAATATCTTGAAAATATAAACACAGTTTAACAATCCATTAGTCTGATTTATTCAATCTTTTACACAACTTGTACATAATGTCCACCACAGAAATTATTACCATTTGCCCAAGGTATTTTAGCAATGTATTTATCGGGCAACACTGTGTCACAGTGGTAGAGTTGTTGCCTTACAGCGCCAGGGACCCGGGTTCGATCCTGACCTTAGGTGCTATCTGTATGGAGTTTGCATGTTCTACCTGTGAGCATGTGGGTTTTCACTGGGGGCTCTGGTTTCCTCCCACATTCCAAAGATGTGCGGGTTTGCAGGTTAATTGGCTTCCGTAAATAGTCCCTAGTGTGTCGGATAGAACTATCGACAGGTGATCATTGATCGGCACGGACTCAGTGGGCCGAAGAGCCTGTTTCAACACTGGACCTCTAAACTAAAATCAGACTGGAAGGTAGTTCTATCTCTTTAAAATTGGATTAAAATTTGCAATGTAATGTATGCAATACCTGTAAAATACTGACTAGCAAACTTCTGTTTCTTTATATGTATTAGGAGTACAATGCAATTTTCTATGAATGCAGCGCCAGATCAGGTTACAACATAACGGAACCACTGATGCATGTGGCAAGGTAAATTGTGGCATATCCACATTTGAAACATGTTTGCCTGAAACAATAAAACTGCCTGAAATCTGTCTGTTTTCATCAGCTTTGTGTTAGGTGCAAAATAGTGAGTGCTCACAATCACGATGCTAGAGAATTTAGAGAAACAAGTTTATTTATTAGCAAGTCTGCAGAGTCGGGTGTCTCCCCTGTCGAGACACAACGAGACCAGGAAAGTCTCTCTCTTTTATTCATATCATTTTACATTTGTTACATTTATTCCTCCCCTTCGGGCTCCTTTCAAATCAGAGCACTGAGGTGCACACTCTACCGGTACCGCCCCTGGTGCCTCCCACATCATACATCGCATGTACATTTAAATGAGACATCTTGTCATGATGGCCGTGTTTGCAATATTCATTTATCTCATTACGCAAGCACATAGAGAGTTGTTCATGACCTTTATCCCAGTTCTATCCCAGACTGTCTCTTATCTCCTTTTTTCTCATCCTTGAAATGTCACCATTTGTACTCATGGCTATTATCTATCCGTGTGTCGGGTGTTCGTGATGATGAACGCATCTTCTCTCTACTATACAAAGGATTCTTAGTTTAAATCAACTATACCTATTAACCCCTTCCTCACAATCCACACTTTTACTTTTGCTTCGCTCCTTTGATTTATACTATCTCCCCCTTTTCTAATGCTAACAGCAGAATCTTCGCCTCCCTATCTTCCTCTCATTCGATAGACAGGGAGGTGAGACCTGCTAGGGCTCTCGACACTGACTCATCAGGAGCAGTGTTGTTGGGGATGAAGGTGCAACATTGTTCCCCAAACATTACACACACCCCTCCCTTCTCAGCCAGTAGCATGTCTAAGGCCATGCGATTTTGCCAGTCCATTAGGCTGGTATCTGTCAGTTGTTCCGCTAATCCTTCAACCGCATCTCGAGTGTAATTTATAAAGCGTTGTTGATTGTAGTATAGGTAGTTGATCCAGTTCACATTTTTATTAATTGTGGACCACCAGAAGAGTATGGACTCAAAGCCCGCAGCTATCTGGTTTCTGGCTTTGAATTCATCGGGTACCCCTCTTGGCACCCCTATCGCATCTATATATATGTGTGTGTCGAATGATCCTTTCACCCCTCTCTTTTGTCGTTGGCTTCCTTCATTGAGTTCTACAATGTTATACGTCTGATTGCAGTTGAGCACCATCCCCATGTCCTGTCCCTTTGGGTTATTTCTTGTATAGCACTCAAACCCCTCCTCCCCAAGAGGACTGGTAATGGAGGAGGTCGAGGGTCTTCCCTTCGGCCCTTCGTATCCTGTTTCTCCTGCTACTATCATTATCTTCAGATCCTTAGCCTCATTCTCCCTGTTCTATCTGCACATATCCAATATTTTTAATATTTACTGACCAATAATAATACATAAAATTAGGTAGTGCTAAACCCCCTAATACTTTAGGTTTATTCAGATGAGTTTTTTGTATTCTATGTGATTTATAGTCCCATATAAAATTAGTGATATCTGAGTCGAGTTTTTTAAAAAACTTCTTTGGTAAGTATATAGGAATTGATTGAAATAGGTATAAAATTTGTGGTAAAAAGATCATTTTTATTGCGTTTATTCGGCCTATTAAAGACATCGGGAGCGTTTTCCAGAATTTAATTAGTGTGTTTAATTTATTAAGTAAGGGGTCAAAATTTGCCCTAAACATACCTTGATATGATCTGGTAATTTCGATTCCCAAATATTTAAATTTTTCTGTAGCTATTTTAAAAGGGAATTTTAAAAGATGTGTTGAATCTTTCGGTTTTATTGACATAATTTCACTTTTATTCCAATTTATTCTATATCCAGAAAAAGATCCAAAGTCTTCAATTAAATTTAATATATTTGGTATAGTGATTTGAGGTTTTGTAATGTACAGTAATATATCATCCGCGTATAAAGATATTTTATTATATGAATCTTTAGTATTATATCCATGGATATCAGGGTGTATTCTAATTTTTTCTGCTAGCGGTTCAATAATGAGAGCAAACAGCTGTGGTGATAATGAGCATCCTTGTCTATTTCCCCTTGATAGTTGGAATTTCGAGGATAATATGTTATTAGTTAGTATTCTAGCTGTAGGTTTGTTATATAGTAACTTGATCCATAGAATAAAATTCTCCCCCAGTTGAAATTTTTGTAATACTTTGTCCATATAATTCCATTCTACTTGATCAAATGCTTTTTCAGCATCCAGCGAAATAATTGATAATTCTTGATCTTCAGATTTGTGTGAGTGCATTATGTTGAGTAGACGTCTCATATTGTTAGATGAGTATCTCTTAGGGATAAACCCCGTCTGATCTGGGTTTATTAATTTACTAATGTATTTACTTAATCTTCTAGCTAATGTTTTCGCTAATATTTTTTGATCTGTGTTTAACAATGCTATAGCTCTATATGAACCAGGTTCTTCTAAGTCTTTATTTTTCTTAGGTATTAATGTAATCGTTGATTCCGCTAATGTATCAGGTAGTATTCGTTTTTTAAAAGCATATTGGTACATTTTTTGTAATCTTGGTATTATTTTATCATAAAAGCTTTTATAAAATTCATTAGTAAATCCGTCAGGGCCTGGTGTTTTTCCATTCTTTAGTGAGTTTATTGTATCTTCTAATTCCTTAATTGAGATTTGTGCACCCAGTTCCTCTTGTTCCTTCAGCTCTAACTTTGGAAGATTACAGGTATCCAAGAACCTACCACTTTCCTGCATTTGAACACTCTGTATGCTTACATATACGCGTCCTGGCAATCCCTCATTCGGGTTTTGATATACTTTCCACCTATCAGTTTGATAGGTGGTTCGATGCCACCCATATTTTGATGAAGTAAACACAGCGTGCCAATCTTTACAGGGATGGGTGCATACATACATTCTATAGCCGCACCACCATTTTCCTTTACATACATCAAATGGGATAGTGGTGGACCTTCTATTCTGTGGTATTGTGATTTTTATGCATGTTATATTACTCACGAGTTGGGTAACCACCCAACACACGACCCACCAACATGAAATCTTCATTTTTCCCGCGGGTTCTTGGTAAATATTAAAGTCAATGGTTCCTCTCCTTTGCGCACAGTCCACGGGCTAATATTGTCTGGTGGGGCCTCCACAGGACCCTTAACTCGACTTGGAAAGTCGAGATGGGGATTCTGTGCCAGCAGCCCCTTGGTTTTTAATTCTGTAATAGAACAAAATACTGCCAGTAAATAGTTCCTTAGGAATACATCATTCCCTTGTATTTGTTGGGACCCCTTCTATCTTTCCTAAATAATAAAGACCTACCTTGTTCAACCTTTCTCTGTGTCTTAGTTGCTGAAACCCAGTCAACATTCTAATTGATCTCCTCTGTACTCTCTCTATTTTTTGACCTTTTTCCTATAAAAATGAGAAAAGGAACATACTATACCAAAGATCAAATCAGATAAAGGGGAATTATTAACAACACCAAAGGATATTAATAATAGATTTGCGCAATTTTATGAGAATTTGTATACATCTAAAACGACAATTGATTCCAATAATATCACAAAGTTCTTGGATACCTGTAATCTTCCAAAGTTAGAGCTGAAGGAACAAGAGGAACTGGGTGCACAAATCTCAATTAAGGAATTAGAAGATACAATAAACTCACTAAAGAATGGAAAAACACCAGGCCCTGACGGATTTACTAATGAATTTTATAAAAGCTTTTATGATAAAATAATACCAAGATTACAAAAAATGTACCAATATGCTTTTAAAAAACGAATACTACCTGATACATTAGCGGAATCAACGATTACATTAATACCTAAGAAAAATAAAGACTTAGAAGAA
This sequence comes from Malacoraja senta, assembly GCA_038087875.1. Taxonomy (NCBI): domain Eukaryota; kingdom Metazoa; phylum Chordata; class Chondrichthyes; order Rajiformes; family Rajidae; genus Malacoraja; species Malacoraja senta. The sequence continues at coordinate 30,744,557 of CM075979.1, forward strand.
CCTGGTTCATATAGAGCTATAGCATTGTTAAACACAGATCAAAAAATATTAGCGAAAACATTAGTTAGAAGATTAAGTAAATACATTAGTAAATTAATAAACCCAGATCAGACGGGGTTTATCCCTAAGAGATACTCATCTAACAATATGAGACGTCTACTCAACATAATGCACTCACACAAATCTGAAGATCAAGAATTATCAATTATTTCGCTGGATGCTGAAAAAGCATTTGATCAAGTAGAATGGAATTATATGGACAAAGTATTACAAAAATTTCAACTGGGGGAGAATTTTATTCTATGGATCAAGTTACTATATAACAAACCTACAGCTAGAATACTAACTAATAACATATTATCCTCGAAATTCCAACTATCAAGGGGAAATAGACAAGGATGCTCATTATCACCACAGCTGTTTGCTCTCATTATTGAACCGCTAGCAGAAAAAATTAGAATACACCCTGATATCCATGGATATAATACTAAAGATTCATATAATAAAATATCTTTATACGCGGATGATATATTACTGTACATTACAAAACCTCAAATCACTATACCAAATATATTAAATTTAATTGAAGACTTTGGATCTTTTTCTGGATATAGAATAAATTGGAATAAAAGTGAAATTATGTCAATAAAACCGAAAGATTCAACACATCTTTTAAAATTCCCTTTTAAAATAGCTACAGAAAAATTTAAATATTTGGGAATCGAAATTACCAGATCATATCAAGGTATGTTTAGGGCAAATTTTGACCCCTTACTTAATAAATTAAACACACTAATTAAATTCTGGAAAACGCTCCCGATGTCTTTAATAGGCCGAATAAACGCAATAAAAATGATCTTTTTACCACAAATTTTATACCTATTTCAATCAATTCCTATATACTTACCAAAGAAGTTTTTTAAAAAACTCGACTCGGATATCACTAATTTTATATGGGACTATAAATCACATAGAATACAAAAAACTCATCTGAATAAACCTAAAGTATTGGGGGGTTTAGCACTACCTAATTTTATGTATTATTATTGGTCAGTAAATATTAAAAATATGATTCAACTGATGGATAACTCCGCCCAGCAAGTGGACTGGATTGTAATGGAGAAAGAGGATTGCTCCTCTAGAAACATTGGAGCGATCTTTCTCTCTCCAATGAAATTGAATAACATAAATTATAATAAGAACCCAATTATTCATAGTACAATCCGAATTTGGAAACAAATAAAACAAAATTTAAAATTAAGAAATTTATCACTTTTATTACCTATAGTCAATAACCCTTTGTTTAATCCTTCTATTATAGATAAAGCTTATACACAATGGGATAGATTAGGAATTAAAACGCTTGGTGACTTGTATGAAACTGGAAAATTACTTTCATTTCAACAATTACAAATAAAATATAAACTCGGAAATAATCAATATTTTAAATATTTTCAAATATGCGACTATTTGAAAAAATATACAAAAGATCATTATAATAACCCAGTAGATGTATTGGACGAGGCAATGCAGATAAAAGCGGAATCAGCAAACTTAATATCATATTTGTATAATATTATCTTAAATGTACAAATACCATCTACGGAGGGTATCAGAAGAGACTGGGAACAAGAGTTAGCTATTAAAATTTCAAAGGAAAGTTGGAACGAATACTTATTAAACGTGCATAAATGCTCGATTAATGTAAGACACACTTTAATACAATTTAAAATTTTACATAGATTATATTATTCGAAAACTAAAATTCATAAAATTTCCCCAAATGTATCATCTATTTGTGATAAATGTCAATCCCAAGAAGCTACTATAGCGCACTCATTCGTTTTCTGTACAAAAATTCAAAAATTTTGGAATGAAATTTTTGAAATCTTTACAAAGTTATTTAAAACAAGACTGATACCCAAAGCAGAATGGATTATCTTCGGTATAACGGAAGATGGTCCAGAACTAAATGTGTTTCAAAAGAAACTAATGGACTATGGGTTAATAACTGGAAAAAAGCTAATTCTAAAATTTTGGAAGAAGGCTCCAATACCAACTATAAATATGTGGATTTCAAATATGTTTGAAACATTACACCTAGAAGAGATAAGACTCCTCCTAGCAGGTAAACCAGATCACTTCCACCTGACGTGGTCTGCATTTATAGAATTATTACAAACATAGGGTGCAAAAGTACTTTAAAAAAAAATTGAGGTCAGGTAAGGGGGGATGATAGTTGAAGAGTTGGTATGTCCCATTTACGTAATGCTCATAAAAATATTTGTTTCTCTCTTTTTCCTCTTTCTCTTTCTCTCTCTCTTTCTTTCCTAGGGTCTATTTCTTAACTCTTTTTCTTTTGTTTTTTTCTTTTTCCTATAATTATGCCTACCAAAATTATACACCATACTCCACAATTGACCTCACCAATGCCTTGTACAATTTAACATTACAACCCAACTTCTATACACAATGCTCTGATTTATAAAGGCCAACACACCAAAATCTTTCTTTACCATCCTATCTACATGAGATTCCACCTTCAGGGAACTATGCACAGTTATTCCTAGATCCCTCTGTTCAACTTCATTCCTCAATTCACAATCATTTACTATGTACGTTCAATTTTGATTTGTCCTGCCAAGATGTATCATCTCACACTTATCAACATTAAACCCATCTGTCATGTTTCAACCCACTCTTCCAAATGATCTAAATCTCTCTGTACACTTTTAAAATCTACTTCATTATTCACAACACCCCCTATCTTAGTATCATCTACATACTTATTAATCTATTTTACCACACCAACATCCAGATTATTGATTCACATGACAAACAACAGTGGACCCAACACACATCCCCGTGGTACCCCTCTAGTCACTGACCTCCAATCTGACAAACATCCATCCACCATTGCTCTCTGACATCTCCCATACAGCCACTTTTTAATCCATCTTGCTATTCCTTATTAACCCTTCTTAACCAACCTTATTTCCTTATTGAACCTTGTCAAAGGCCTTACTGAAGTTCATCTAGACAACATCCACCACTTTACCCTCATCAATTTCCCTAATAACCTTTTCAAAAAATTCAAGATTAGTCAAACATCACAATCACAAATCCATGCTAATTCTTCCTAATCCTACCCTATTTATCCAAATTCTTATATATTGTCTTAAGTATCCTTTCTATTATTTTGCCCACCACTGATGTCAAACAACGTTCTTGTTAAAACTCTACTCTTTTCTCACATCTTTGTCCTCCTGTTCACTTACCTCAGGGCTATTATATATTCATACCAGCGGGACAGCCCTCATGTAATTATTGAAATGGTACCAGGTATATCAACCTTCTACCTGAACATCGGTCGGTAGTTTAGAAAACTCATACATACACCTTGTCTTCAGGTTTAAAGGGTCCTTCCTCCTGGTCCACCTCCAACAGCTTTTACTTTACCTGTTCATAAATAGACTTGTATATCATAATTAACTCATATACTTTTAAAATTCTATCTTTAACTGTTCCAAACTCGGTCTCTTGCAGGGACCTCTCCATTGTGCCACCTGCTCGGTTAGTTTGCATGCAACATCTCTTCAGTGCCAATGGCAGGGCATCGATCCAAATCAACTTTGTAATTAAACAAATCTTATTTATATTAACCTTCAATGTTCCATTTATTCTTTCCACCATGCCTGTGACTGCAGGTGTTACATACCCAAATGTATATTTTACTCTAAGGGTCTCTATCGCCAACTTGGCTACTCCCTAAATGAAAACAATCCGTTGTCAAAGCTGATTTCTGTAGGTCTACCAAACCTCTTAATTACCTTATTCATCATAAACGACACTACAGGGCTTATACCTAATCTAGTCTGAACTATATCCTGCCTTTTCCCAAGGTTATCATCCTCTGTCCTACATTCTGAAGTATTGATTTATTATTAAATCTCTCTCTCTCTCTTACATCGCTTTTTACTTATGGAACAATACCAACAAATCCTCCTTTAAATCCCCTTCTCTCTTGGGGACCCCAGTCCTGTTAGGGCTTATATCCAGATTAATTTCACTCCTGATAGGACTTTTTGAGGAAACGTTCCCCAAAGACATTCATTATTGGCATGTAATTCTCTGGCCCTGCTTGGTTCCGTCATAGGACTCACTTAGGTCCATTGTTTATTGACAACAGCTCCTCCTGCTGGTTTGCAAGTCTTTTTCCTATCTTTGCGATATTTCTCGACCGCAGAGACCAACTGTTCGCTGAATCTGCTTGACTTTAAGAAGAATGACATCCACCACAGTAGTTCATAATATAATGTTCATCAATCAACTCTCCACCTTTTCAGCTGGTTTTCCAGATAGGCTGCTGGATTACATTGTCTGAGGGCCTGCCATACCCTCTGCCTGACTGTGTCAAACAGTATGCCATTGCTTGTTACATTGTTCGCATCAGTTTATACCATCCATCTTCAGTAGTTCTGTCACTTTAGTGGTTCCTATCACTTTTACCAACAGTGCCTTCAAATCTTCCATGGTCAATAATTGTCCCACGTTCTCCTCCTCCAAAGTCCCAATCCATTTCCTCCCCCATCAGGGATATAGGGTGAGGTATTTTTTTAGCCCTCTCAGTTTATGGGTGCCCCAAGGGATAATCTGTGTCTGTCCTTCTCTTTTCTCTTTAAAGCAGTCTCATCACTTTATCCCAATGCTTCCAACTTTAATCCTTTCTGGTATGCCTTCTTTCTTATTCTAAACTCAATTTCTTGCTTCTCAAATATTCTAGCCTCCTTGCAAATTCATTCACCTCTCTTTTTTAAATCTTCCACTGACTCCTCCTGCTTTTTACTTTCACGCCTGTCATTTTTCTACTTCTGTTATCTTCTAACTGCCTCTCTCTCCTTTCTTTCTAAACTTGAATGTTTACCAATTAACTTATTTCCAATTATTTCAATCCATATTCACCACTATTTTAAATGTCCAATTCCTAGCACTAGTAACAATTTTCCAAATTATCTTTACTGACTAGAAATCTAAAAGAACATCAGAAAAACCAAAAGCTGATTTTACAACTTCCCCTTCTAGGTTACGAGGATACAAACAATTAATCGTTATCTTACAGCTGTTCGTCGCCTTTCACCATGACCTAATTTATTTAAAGGAACATACACCTACCTACAGTGGACATTTTTGATTCTAATAAAACTTACTTACTTACTTACTTACTCTTACAATGTGGTCTACAAATACAATAAACAAACATAATTATCACATATATAAACTTCCTCTTTCATTCCAAACCGTTTTTTACACACAAATCACATTTGTTCCATTCTTACTTCAAATAAATGCAACATCTTTTATATGTATTAAAACTCAAAATAACAGAATCAAATCATTTTTGTCCTCCAATCCCTGGGTATTTCTCTGCCCCCAGAGGCTCAGCATTCGCCCCAACGGACTATCAGGCAGAATGCGGGGGTCGGGCTTACCGCCCTTCCCCTCCCTTTTGGGCTTTCCGTTTTCATTGCCCATCCTCCCGATCGGAATTTCCCCCCGATCTATTTAATCGCCCGAGTAGTACTTAATAGTCAATGTTCTTACCCGGGTCTTGTGCACAAGAATCACTCGATTTGGCTCCTCGCGATTTCCAACTACTCCCACTTGTTTCTCTAATCTCTGGTCTGGGATATCACTCGCTCAAACCGCTGACGGCAAGCAAGGGGTCCAGGGCCGCTGAATCAGCGGGGTGCACCGTCCCTTCTCCCGTATACCGCCGCCAGCTGGCCGGAGTGGCGATCCCAAGATGAGCCCCCATGCTTGTTAGGTGCAAAATAGTGAGTGCTCACAATCACGATGCTAGAGAATTTAGAGAAACAAGTTTATTTATTAGCAAGTCTGCAGAGTCGGGTGTCTCCCCTGTCGAGACACACCGAGACCAGGAAAGTCACTCTCTTTTATTCATATCATTTTACATTTGTTACATTTATTCCTCCCCTTCGGGCTCCTTTCAAATCAGAGCACTGAGGTGCACACTCTACCGGTACCGCCCCTGGTGCCACCCACATCATACATCGCATGTACATTTAAATGAGACATCTTGTCATGATGGGCGTGTTTGCAATATTCATTTATCTCATTACGCAAGCGCATAGAGAGTTGTTCATGACCTTTATCCCAGTTCTATCCCGGACTGTCTCTTATCTCCTTTTTTCTCATCCTTGAAATGTCACCATTTGTACTCATGGCTATTATCTATCTGTGTGTCGGGTGTTCGTGATGATGAACGCATCTTCTCTCTACTATACAAAGGGTTCTTAGTTTAAATCAACTATACCTATTAACCCCTTCCTCACATTTGTCATTGGTAAAGGAGTAAAAAGAAGTAAAAACATTATTCAACATTGCATGTCCTCCTGATGTTGAGGCAATGTGTCAAATGTGTCCAGCATTTCCTGCCCTGAAGATGTTAGCGCAAAATGTCAAATTTTAACACTGCCTGACAATTATTTGTAAGCTCGTGACAGGGCAGGCATAGCTGTGGTTTAACATCACATCTCAAAGAGCAAACCTCGGGCAGTGCTGTGCTCCTGATTAGCAGCCCAGAGTGTGTTCTTAGTCTCAGGAGTGGGTCTTGAATGAACCTTCTGATCCATAGGTGAGAATGCCATGTCTGGGACAAGGCTGACATTTCAAAATAATCAGCATTCCAAGGGCGGAAAAAAATCACCTCATGTTGAAGCCTGAAGGATGGAGTTTTTTGTTGTGAAACTTAAAAAGCAACGTGCATTATCTTGATTTCTGGAGAATTATTTAAGCTTGAGGTTAAGAAATGGAGGGGGAAGGAATCCATCTAACCAGTTGCTTAAGTTGTTCAGGTGTGTTAAGGATAGGACGTTTTGTGGCGTGCAGGCCTCCACCAAACATTGGCCTAGAGTACCTAGTTTATCTTTAGTTCCATGAAGAGCAAAAGCATTTGATTTAATGAAGTGATGATACATTCACCAAATTTAGAATTTGTTTTAAATGCAATAGATAGCTGGGTACAGTTTAGTTTTGTTTATTATTGTCACGTACTGAAAAGCTTAGTATGCGTGCTATCCAAACGGAGAAAAGACTATACATTAATACGATCGAGTTGGATAAAGGACAACAATTAGTGCAAAGATATAACACCGAAGTCCGATTACAGATAGTTCAAACGTCTCTAATGAGGTAGATAGGTCAGGAACGTATTCTAGCTGATGTGAGGACTGTTTGGTTGCTTGATTACAGCTTTGAAGAAACTGTTCCTGAATCTGGAAGTATGCGTTTTCAAACTTCTGTATCTCCTGCCTGATGGGAGAGGGGAGAAGAGGGACTGATCGGGGTGAGACTGGTCCTTGATTATGCTGGTGACCTTGCCGAGGCTTTGTGAAGTGTAGATGGAGTCAATGGATGGGAGATAGACGCAAAAAGCTGGAGTAATTCAGCGGAACAGGCAGCATCTCTGGAGAGAAGGAATAGGTGACATTTTGGGTCGAGACCCTTCTTCAAACTAGTCAGGGGAAAGGGAAACGAGAGATATTGACGATGATGTGGAGAGATAAAGAACAATGAATGAAAGATATGCAAAAAAGTAATGATGATAAAGGAAACAGGTCATTGTTAGCTGTTTGTTGGATGAAAACGAGAAGCTGGTGCGACTTGGGTGGGGGAGGGATGGAGCAAGAGGGAATTCATAACACTGGGCTGTAAGCTGCCCAAGCGAAATATGAGATGCTATTCCATCAATTTATGTTTAGCCTCACTCTGACATTGATGGTGACTTAGGAGAGAAAGGTCAGTTTGGGAATGGGAAGGATAATTAAAGTGTTTAGCAACCGGCAGGTCCTGACGGACTGAGCGAAGGTGAGGCCGGTTTTTATGGTTGTTAGAAAATTGTATTCATATGTGCCAGTCTTGTCCCTGTGATTCAAACAACCTGCATTTATATGGCATCATTAGGAAAATAAAATACCTAAGGCACTTCACGGAGCATCACCTGCCAAAAATATTATACCAAGGAAAAGAATATATCAGGATAAAAGACGAAAGCTTGATGAAAATGCATAAATATTTAACACTCTAAATGAGGCAAGGGTGGCATGGTGGTGCAACAGCGCCAGAGACCTGGATTTAATCGTGACTAAGGGTACTGACCGTATGGAATTTGTACGTTCACCCCGTGACCGTGTAGGTTTTCTCCGGGTTGTCCGGTTTCCTCCCACACTTCAAAGACGTACAGGTTTGTAGGTTAATTGGCTTCGGTAAAGATTGTAACTTAGAAACATAGAAACATAGAAAGTAGGTGCGAGAGTAGACCACCAGGCCTATCGAGCCCGCACCGCCATTCGCTCATGGCTGAACACTAAACAGACACCCTTACCCACAAACAGTAGACACAAGACACAGAACACAAGACACTACCCTCCCCTTTATACCGCTATCACCCCTCTCCACCCCAAGAACCGCGTGATCTCCTGGGGGAGGCAAAAAACCGGATAAAAACCCAGGTCCAATTCGGGAAAAAAATCCGGGAAATTCCTCTCCGACCCCAATCCAGGCGATCGACACTTGTCCAGGAGATCACTCAGGTCTTACTATACTAACCATACCTAGGTCCATATCCCTGCCTTCTCCCCATAGCCCCTTATCCCCTTGGCAGCTAAAAAACCATCTATTTTAGACTTAAATATATTTAATGTTTCTGCTTCCACTGCTCCCTGGGGCAGTGAATTCCATAAATTAACCACCCTCTGGGTGAAGAAGTTCTTCCTCATCTCAGTTTTAAAAGAGCCCCCCCTTATTCTACAACTATGTCCCCTAGTTCTAGTTTCCCCGATCATTGGGAACATCCTCGGTGCATCCACCCGATCAAGGCCCCTCACGATCTTATATGTTTCAATGAGATCGCCTCTCATTCTTCTAAACTCCAAAGAGTAGAGTTCCAGCCTACTTAACCTTTCCTCATATGTCAATCCCCTCATTGCAGGAATTAATCTTGTAAACCTTCGCTGCACTGCCTCCAGGGCCAGTACATCCTTTCTTAAGTATGGACCCCAGAACTGTACACAGTATTCCAAATGTGGTCTCACTAATACTGTGTACCTAGTATATAGGATAGTGCTAGTGTACGGGGATCATGTGACCTAATCTGCAGGGATAATGGACAATGAAATTCAAAATGAAAGGCAAATAATTATATTATGAATGAAGCTATAAAATATACAACTGTTATCTAAATACTCTGGAAATAGTGGAACTTCTTCATCAAAAGGTTCAGGATATTTTTTTGAATACAGTATTAACCAACCAAATGGCATGTCTTTTGAAAATGTGTTCTGTTGAAATGTATACAAGTAGCGGACTCAGAACAAAATGGTATATTTTTTGTTAAACACTGTTTTTAAAACATCCGCTTGCAGATTATTAAGCGAACAGGAAGACAAACAGAGAGAAGATGCCTTGCGCCTTGAAGATGATGTCTGTGACAAAAAAAAAGGCTGCTGTAAATGAAAATGATCAAAGAACAACCACCACTGCCAGAAAAATCAGATGCTTGAATGCATTTATGGCCTCACTAGACATTTCTGAGCTAAAAGAATTGCTCTGTGTTTCACCACATTTGCCTTGGAAACCCCTTTTCTCCCTAACCCTTGAGTTTGTTATTAGTTTGATTACACAGATTAAACCCTGACACAGGTGATGGAGTTTTGTGTAAGCACTGTAATTTTAGAATAAATGTGACTGTATAGACAGAAGCTGTAGCACCTTTAACAAACTGTAACAAAATGCCTTGCCCATTCTTGTAGCTGTTGTTTTATGTGGCATTTGTTCATTAATTTACTTTACTTTGGACTTTAGAGAAACAGCATGCAAACAGGCCATTCGGCCCACCAAGCCAACGCCGATCAATGATCACCCCCATACATCAGCACTATCCTACACACTAGGGATAATTTACAATTTACAGAAGCCAATTAACCTGCAAACCTGTACGTCCTTGGAGTGTGGAAGGAAACCGGAGAAAACCCACGTGATCATCGGGAGAACGTACAAACTCCGTACAGAGCATCGGTAGCCAGGATTGAACCTGCGTCTCTGGCGCTTTAGGGCTGCAAGTCTACTGCTGCGCCACTGTCCTGCCAATTTGTGACACTTTGTGTGGTGCGGAGCAGATGCAATCTTGAAGCACACACTAATTGAGGATGCCAAGCACCCTATGGATAGGTTTGCTGAAACATCAATTTGCTACATGAATATTTATCCGGATTCAAAATATCTGCATAGAGTTACTTCCTATGGCCAAGTAGAAAATATATTACCAGAACAATTTTTAATGACCAAATCCATATAATGTGAACAAAATGAAAAATTATTTCTATGAAATTACTTGTTTATATCAAGCTCAGCTTGAAGCCTTGAAGACTCCAGAAAACTGTAGAAAATAACAGATTGGTATCAAATTCTGCTGTATGTTTCCCACAGGTTTATGGTTAAGATTGAGCACATAGCATGAGGGCTCTGTTCAAATTATTTTGAAATTGAACTTATGTTGTGCTTTATCTGAAAAATTGTTATTATTGTTTAAAATATGCTGTGCCAAAGGTAGATTAAATGTGTGTGAGTGGGCAGGGGGATTGGAGGAAATGGGTATGTCCTAAGTAATCAATCAATTCCGTTGAAATATTCCTGAATTTCCTTTAAGGTTTCACAAATAAGCATTTCAAAGCAACCAAAATTAAAAGAGTAATTCTGTTTATAAATATTTTGTTACAGAGACTGAATAATTTACAAAATGTCCTTTATCGTTTCTTGATTCTGACCCAATGTTGCACAACTATATGACTCTATGGACAGACACAAAATGCTGCAGTAACAGCAAGTCAGGCAGGATCTCTGGAGAATATGGATAGGTAACGTTTTGTGTCGGGACTCTTCTACCAACCCAAAACATCAACTATTGATGTTCTCCAGTGATGCTGCCTGACCTGCTGAATTCATGCAGTTTATTGCTTCTACTCTATGACTCTATGACTATTACTTTCTACTTGGAAGGCTATTGACCCAAGTCTATTTCCGCTACTTTCGTGCTAACATGTCGAGATTATTTCAGGATTTTACCATGGTAAAATTATAAGCAGGTATTGATTCAGCAACTGTACAAAAAACAAAATGTTACATAAGACTACAAAATGCTCAGGATGTTTGAAATCTTAAACAAAAAAAGACCATGATGGAAATATTCAGTAAATCAGGCAACATTTTATGGAGAAAGTGTTAATGTTGCGCATTTAAGGACAATTTATCAGAGGTTAATTCTAAAGTGTGTTTTGCTCAACTCAGTGACTGCCTAATCCACTGAGTTATTTCTGCTTTTTAATGTTTTACATGTGCCAATGAGTAGATGTCAAAAAGTTATGTATATTTTCTTTCCCTCGGACATGTCATGTGTCCTTGTATTTTAATAGAAATTGTGCCTCATTTCTGCCAACACGTATTTGGTGGACAAACATTTCTTTGTACAATTTCAGATGTGTTGGTTATAGTTGTCAGTGTCCTTGATGTAATCCTTGCCAATTACAAAAGAACCTGCATTTAGAAAGCAACTTATCACAGAATACTTTACATGTGCAACATTGTTTGAATCACAGCTACGGTAATGTGGAAGAACCATTAGATATTTTATACGGAGGCTTTCTCTTTTCCTTTACAATACAAATTTGAAGTTTGAGAATGCATTGTAATATCTACATAAAAACATTTCATGATTTTAAGCCAATACTTTAATAGAATTTCAGCAAACACATTGCTTTATTTTGCTTTATTTCCTGCACCTATTAAAATCACACAATAATGCATTCATTCAACTCAAGTGATCTGTTGGGCTGACTAAGAGACCTAAAACATTAAATATTTCTCCCAACTCTCTCCTCTTGTGTACCAAAGCTATTGCCTCTGGCAATAAAAATATTTTATTGATCCAATTGATCACGTTTTATCCAAAAGATTATCTAATTCATTAGTAGCATTATTATCAGCTCTTTAGATGATCTATAACACAGTGATGGGGTGTATTCCTGAACTGCTGCAATAGTGTGGTGAAAGTTACTGTTATTATTTAGTATTACTGATTGGCATTTTGAGCACTTCTGACTTTAGGATCAAATTATTGATGAGGTGCTCGAGACAAATATAGAGTATAGAAGTTGGGAGGTCATGTTGCAGTTGTATAAGACGTTGGTGAGACCGCATTTAGAATATTGTGAATATACTGGGCACCATGTGATAGGAAAGATATTGTCAAGCTTGAAAGGGTTCAGAGAAGATTTACACTGCCTGGTCTCGAGGGTGTGAGCTATAGGGAGAGATTGAGTAGCCTGGGTCTCTATTCTTTGGAGTGCAGGAGGATGAGGGGTGATCTTATAGAGGTGTGTAAAATCATGAGTGGAATAGATCAGGTAGATGCAGAGTCTCTTGCTCAGAGTAGGGGAATCGAGGACCAGAGGACATAGGTTCACGGTGAAGGGGAAAATATTTAATAGGAATCTTTTTAGGAATAGGGGTAACTTTTTCACACAAAGGGTGGTGGGTGTATGGAACAAGCTGCCAGAGGTAGTTGAGGCTGGGACTATCCCAATATTTAAGAAACAGTCAGATAGGTACATGGATAGGAAAAGTTGGAGGGATATGGACCAAACGCAGGCAGGTGGGATGAGTGTAGCTGGGATATGTTGGGTGGTGTGGGCAAGTTGGTCTGAAGGGCCTGTTTCCACACTGTATCACTCTATGACTCTATTAGGAATGTAGTTAAACACTTGGAAAAACCTTTAATGATAGCTTCGTGGTAACTTCTAATGAGCCAAGTTTCTGATTTCCAGATTTATTTTTAAAATAGATTGAATTCACAGTATAGCGGGTTGCTAGTGCTTCAGTAAGGCCATTTAATTACTGATGCAACAGGAGTAACCACGATCCCCCCCCCCCCCTCATAATTCTCATAACTGATAGTAGTTTTGCTTCTGAGTCAGAAATTTGTGATTAAGAAAAATATTAATTCACATAACGTGGACATCATTGGCAAAGATGACCTATCCACAATTATATATTTTGGTTGTTTAACAGTCAATTTCAATGGCTACATAGGCTGAACCAGAAAGGTTTTTACAAATTCCAACAGTTTATTATTTTGAATACTAGTGATTAATACTTGACCTAGTTGATTAACTTGAATTTTAAATTCTCCAGTTGCCATGATGGATTTGAACTCTCCTCTGGTTCAATAGCCCAGGTATGGCAACAAAACTTGAAACTCGATTACAGTGCTACCCATCCTCAAATAAACATTATTGTTCTCTTGTGGGTGATCTAAAAGATCACTTCATATTGTGCAGCAGTGATTAGCCAACACTATTTCCTTAATCAATATTGCAAAAATATATATTTTTCATAAGACTGTTCTTTGATGCCGTCTCAGTTGTTGCTTGGCTCTTGCAATCTTTTTTATTATTATTTTTAAAAATATTTTATTTATTAGAAGTAAGTACATTACATTTTGATGGTACCTTTTTACAGGTTCCCAGAATTATTAAAACATTCTTTGTACAACTTCCTTTTTTTTTTTTTTAGAAAGAAATGAGAAAGAAAGAAGTAGTGAAGAGTAAAGGAGTCTAGTGAGTGTGAGGTAAAGAAAAGAAATAAGTAAGAAAGTGAAGCAGAAAGGAGATTCTCCCTCGCCACAAGTCGATGCTTTTTTATATTCTTAATCATTTTTCGCCCAAACCCAGAATTTTTTAATTTTACGATACTATTGCACCACATGAATCCACAAGGTCAATAAATGGAGACCAACTCGTTAAGAATTGGTCTTGTTTATCTATTAGGAGGAGTCTCATTTCTTCCAAGTGGGCAGTTTCCAACAAATTACCAATCCACATTTTGAGTGTTGGTATAGTAGCATTTTCCCAAAATTTAAGTATGAGTTTTTTTGCTGTTATTAAACCATAATTAAAAAATGAAATTTGGGATATATTTAATTTGTTTCCATCTCCTATTACTCCGAAGATAATCATTTCCATATTAGGTTCCATTTTTATCTTAAATAAACTAGTGAATATATCAGATATATCACACCAAAATCCATGAAGTTTTGTGCAAGAAACGAAAGAATGTGTGATATTGGCATTTTGAGAAAGACATTTATCACAGATGGGAGAAATATTTGAATAAAATTTATTCAACCTAACTTTTGAATAATATAATCTATGTAATATTTTAAATTGAATTAAATTATGTCTAGCGTTAATCGAACATTTATGTATATATATCAAATACCTCTCCCATGTTTCTTTAGAAATTGTTGTCATTAATTCTTTTTCCCAGTCTTCTCTAATTGCCTCTGTTGATGGCAATTCTCTATTAAGAATACTATTATATAAATATGATATTAATTTTTGTGAGTCCGCCTTAATATTCATTGCTTCTTCCAGTGGGTCTTTCATTATGCTCTGTAGTCTTGGTATATATTTTTTTATAAAGTCACATATCTGTAAATATTTAAAGTATTGGTTATTATTCAGATTAAATTTTGATTTTAATTGTTGAAATGATAATAAATTTCCCATTTCATACATGTCACCCACCTTTTTAATTCCCAATCTTTCCCATTGTCTATATGTTTTATCCATAAAAGATGGTTTAAATACCAGATTATTCACTATTGGTGTTAGTGATGATAAGTTCCTTAATTTTAAAGTTAATTTTATTTGTTTCCAAATTCGAATTATATTATGTATAATTGGATTCTTCTTATATAATGTATTATTCAATTTTATCGGGGAAAAGAGGATCGCTCCTAAATCGTACGGAAAACAATCCTCTTTCTCCATTCTTATCCATTCCATCTGTTGAGAAGGGCAGTCCAACCAATAAATGATATTCTTCATATGCACTGCCCAATAATAATATAAAAAATTAGGCAGTGCAAGTCCCCCTACATCTTTAGGTTTACACAGATGATTTCTTTTAATTCTATGTGCTTTGTAGTCCCAAATAAAATTAGTAATATTAGAGTCTAGTTTAAAAAATATATATTTTGGTATGGATTGAAATAAATATATTATTTGTGGTAGAACTATCATTTTTATAGCATTTATTCAGCCAATTAATGATAGTGGGAGCGTTTTCCAAAATTTAATCAGAGCGTTCAATTTATTTAATAAAGGATTAAAATTAGCATTAAATAATGATTTATATCTTCTAGTAACTTGAATACCTAAATGTTTAAATTTTTCTGTTGCAATTTTAAATGGAAATTTTAATAGATGATTCGCTTTCTGGGGCTGTAATGACATAATTTCACTTTTATTCCAATTTATTCTATATCCAGAAAAAGAGCCAAATTCCTCTATTACGTTTAGTAAATTCGGGATACTCATTTCTGAATTTCTAATATATAAAAGTATATCACCCGCATATAATGAAATTTTGTTATTGGAGTCATTAGTATTATATCCCTGAATATTCGGATGTGTTCTTATCCTTTTTTTTATTTTTTTTTATTTTTTTATTTTTTAGAAGTACGGTAGATTACAGTAATGTACAACACGTATATATTAATACATTTTTTGTACCGCTTCACTTTTTTAAACTTTAAAAAAGAAAAAGAAAGAAGTAAGAAAAGTGAAGAAAGTGCGCAAAGGTTGTGAAGTGCAAAAGAGTGTTGGGAAAAGAAAGCCCCTTAGAAAAGAGGTTAGAGAAGGAAGTAAAGTTAGAAAATAGACCCTAGAAAAAAAAGAGAAAGAAAGAAGGAACAATCGCTCTATTATGACTCTTATACCATACTTCATAGAGAAGGAACTACCAACCAAGTCTATTTTTATTTTACCTCCCATTACCAGGTCCAGATACCTTTTATTTATTTATTTGTTTTTCTAAATTACTATTGCACCTCATGCTTGTAATAGGTCCAAAAACGTAGACCACGTCTTTTGAAATTGATCTGCTTTGCCTACTAGGAGGAATCTCATCTCTTCCAGATGTAATGTTTCCAACATATTTGATGTCCACATTTTTATTGTTGGTGTGGGCGCATTTTTCCAGAATTTAAGTATAAGCTTTTTTCCCATTATTAGCCCATAATTGAATAAATTCTTCTGATACACGTTTAATTCAGGAATACCTTCCGATATTCCAAAAATAATCCATTCTGGTTTTGGTACCAGTTTTATTTTGATTAATTTTGAAAAAATATCAAATATTTCAAACCAGAATTTTTGGATTTTTGTACAAAAAACAAAAGAATGTGCTATGGTAGCTTCTTGACATATACATTTATCACAGATTGGTGAGACGTTAGGAAAGATTTTATTTAGTTTGGTTTTTGAATAATATAATCTATGTAATGTTTTAAATTGGATAAGCGTATGTCGTACGTTGATCGAGCATTTATGCACCTGTAATAAATGATTATCCCAACTCTCTTTTGAAATTTTTATACCTAGATCTTGTTCCCAATCTCTTCTAATTCCATCTGTTGTGGGTATTTCTATATTTAAAATGATATTATATAAGTATGATATTAAATTAGCTGATTCCGCCTTTGTCTTCATTGCTTCATCTAGTAAGTCGGAAGGCGTATTATAATAATCTTTTGTGTGTGTTTTCAAATAGTCACAGATTTGTATATATTTAAAATATTGATTATTTTTCAAATTATATTTCAGTTGTAGTTGTTGGAATGATAGTAATTTTTCTAATTCATACAGATCTTCGAGCGTTTTAATTCCCATTCTTTCCCATTGTATAAATGCTTTATCTATGATTGAAGGTTTAAACGATGGGTTATTGACTATTGGTATTAAGAGAGATAGGTTTCTTAATTTTAGATTCTGTTTTATTTGCTTCCATGTTCTAATAGTGCTATATATAATTGGATTTTTATTATAATTTTTATTATTCAAGTTTATTGGAGAGAGAATAATCGCTCCTATATTATTCGGGGAGCAATCCCCTTTTTCCATTATAATCCAGTCCACCTGCTGGGCAGAATTGTCCAGCAGGTGAATCATATTTTTAATATTTACTGCCCAGTTATAATACATAAAGTTAGGGAGCGCTAGACCCCCCAACTCTTTTCGTTTGTTAAGGTGTGTTCTTTGTATTCTGTGGGATTTGTAATCCCATATAAAATTTGTAATGTCTGAGTCCAGTTTTTTGAAAAACTTTTTTGGGAGATATATAGGTATTGATTGAAATAGGTAAAGGATTTGTGGTAAGAAAATCATTTTTATAGCATTTATCCTACCTATTAAGGACATCGGAAGTGTTTTCCAAAATTTAATCAGATTATTTAATTTCTTAAGTAGGGGATTATAATTAGCTTTAAACATATCATGGTAATTTCTAGTAATCTCAATTCCTAAATATTTGAATTTTTCCATAGCTATTTTAAAAGGGAATTTCCTGAGATGTGTTGAATCTTTTGGTTTAATCGACATAATTTCACTTTTGTTCCAATTTATTCTATATCCTGAAAAGGATCCAAAGTCCTCAATTAAGTTTAATATATTTGGTATACTAATTTGTGGTTTTGTGATGTACAGTAGTACATCATCAGCATATAGGGATAGTTTGTTGTTTGAATATTTTGTGTTATAACCGTGAATATTCGAGTGTGTTCTTATTTTTTCAGCCAGGGGTTCAATTACCAAAGCAAATAACAGCGGTGATAGTGAACATCCTTGTCTGTTGCCCCTAGATAATTCGAATTTTGAAGATAATATATTATTAGTTAGTATTCTAGCCGTAGGTTTGTTATATAGTAGTTTTATCCATGCAATAAAGTTTTCTCCCAATTGGAATTTTTGCAATACTTTGATCATATAGTCCCATTCTACTTGATCAAACGCTTTTTCTGCGTCCAGTGAGATGATAGCTAACTCTTGGTCATAAGATTTATGTGAATGCATTATGTTAAGCAAACGTCTCAAATTATTAAATGAGTGTCTCTTAGGTATAAATCCTGTTTGATCCTCATGTATTAGTCTACTAACATACTTGCTTAATCTATTGGCTAATGTTTTTGCTATTATTTTCTGATCCGTATTTAACAAAGCAATAGCTCTATATGATCCTGGTTCTTCTATATTTTTATCTTTTTTAAGTATTAATATGATCGTTGATTCCGCTAGTGTTTCAGGTAGGTTTTGCTCTTTATAAGCATATGTATACATTTTTTGTAATCGTGGAGTAACTATATCATAAAAAGATTTATAAAATTCATTACTGAATCCGTCTGGTCCTGGTGTTTTTCCATTTTTTAGTGTTTTTATTGTGTCTTCTATCTCCTTAGAAGTAATTTGTGCTCCCAGTTCCTCTTGTTCCCTGCGTTCTAATTGTGGTAGATTACAATTATCTAAAAATTCTGAGATTTTATTATTGTCTATTGACGTTTTAGATGTGTATAGATTCTGGTAAAATTGAGCAAATCTTTTATTAATATCCTTGGGTAGTGTTAATACTTCCCCTCTATCTGATTTAATCTTTAATATTGCATTCTCTTTTTCCCGTTTTTTAAGTTGTCGTGCTAGCAGTTTGTGGGGTTTGTCCCCGAATTCGAAGTGTTCTTGTTTTGTGATTTGAAATAATGTTATAACTTTCTCTGACAGTAATTTATTTAACTGAAATTTCAGTAGTAGTATTTTATTATGTTTATCCATAGTTGGGTCTTTAGCATTATCTATATCTAACTGTTTTATTTGATCTTCTAAGTGTCTTTGTTCATTCTTATTCTTTTTATTTTGATAAGCTTGAAATGAAATAATGACTCCTCTTATAAATGCTTTGAAGGATTCCCATAATAACGTGGGGGATATCTCTGGTGTATCATTTAACTCAAAAAATAGATCCATCTGTTTTTTTAGATAGATACTCCCTTGAGGGTCTTTTAAAATTTGTGAGTTAAACCTCCAGAACGGTTTATTCATAGACATTCCTTCTAGTTTTAGAACAAAAGTTAACGGAGAATGATCTGAGATCGCATTAATATGATATTTAGGATTCAAAGATTGCGAGATTAATTTTGTATCCACTAGAAAATAGTCTATCCGTGAATATGTTTTATGCACCATTGAATAAAACGAGTAATCCCTTCCCGTCGGGTTTGCAATCCTCCATACATCTGTTATATTTGTGTTTTCCATATATGTGTGTAAGAGTTCACTGGTTTTAGATTTCGTCTGACCTTTTTGTTTTTGCATCGATTTATCTAAATAAGGATCTAAAACACAATTAAAATCTCCTCCGATTATAACATTTTGATAATTAGATTCTGCAATTATATTCAGAATTTTATTAAAAAATTGAGGGTTATCAAAGTTGGGCGCATATATGTTTACCAGCGTGATTGGCATATTATTGATCTCCCCTGCTACTATAAGATATCTCCCTTCCTTATCTAAAATAGTGTTCTTTGATTTAAATGGAATTCCTTTACGAATAATAATTGCAGTACCTCTAGATTTAGAGGTAAATGAAGAGTGAAATGTTTGGCCTATCCAGTTCGCCCTCAGTCTTGTCTGATCTTGCTGTTTAAGATGTGTTTCCTGTAGAAACGCTATGTCCGTGTTGTATGATTTCAACTGAGCTAGTATCTTGCCCCTTTTAATAGGTTCATTAATCCCCCTTATATTCCAACTACATAATGTGATTCCTCCTATTTTCTTTTGATTGTCGTCATGCATTTTTACCAATTTTAATGACCTTAATTATTGTGGTGCGTTCATACCTCCGGACTCTGGTTATTTTGGGAGTATTTCTATTATAGACTTCCTTGGTAGTTCTCCTGCGCGATTGTCCTTGAAGAAAAAACACACAGATGTGACATATTGTGATTAAAAAAAAATATATATATAAATCAAATAAATTTACGGTGTCTAAAATTTCAACACCGTAGTGAGTGGCCCACTCGTCTGTGGGGTACGACATCCATAACGCTTCCGGCGTAGTTGGTATAAAGTTAGCCCCGCTGTATTTCTTACCCAAAATCTATGGGGTCATTACCGTTTCCAATTCAGTTCTATTTCACCCAGTTACAATTTATATATATGTCAAATGTATTCGATTCCATATCCTACTCACTCTTTATCTCTTAACTATTTTAAAATGAATTTAGTATTGTTAAAGTGAGCGGTTTACTGAGTGGATTAACCGGAGTCAGGTTCCTGGAATTGTGCCAGGTGCCTGATCTCTTCTCCTCTCCACGAGCTGCGAACATAGGTGATAACTGCTGTCTGCGTTATGACGCAGGCACCACAGTTTTATCAGTTTCAAATATTATTTCTATATTAGTATTGTTAATTATTAATTATGATTAATTCTCAGCATTTTGTAAAACTATATAAGCCGTATATATTTTTCATATCAACCTCGAGTGTATATTATCTCTTAACTATTTTAAATTGATTTTAATATTGTTAAAAATGAGCTGTTCGCTGGAAGGGTTAACGGGAGTCTGGCTCCTGGAGTTATGCCAGGTACCCGGTCTCCCCCTCCCTCCACTCTCGAGCTGCATAGCACTTGCTGTTATCTGCTAAACAGAGCAGACTGCACATTTTTTATCTATTTCAATTGCTATTTCTATATTAGTATTGTTAATTGTTAATTATTATTAGTTCTCAGTTTTTTCAGTTTTTTATAAACAATATAAGCCATGTGATGTTTTTCACTCTCAGCCCAGCAGTTCGTCCCGTTATCAGGTTTTCCTCGTTTGAGCACGTAGTGTCCTTGAATTACATAGCACAATGTTCCAGCGAAGATAATAATGTCTAGCCACGTCTCACTAAGAATCTGTTGCTTGAAGTCAAATAAAAAATAAAAAATCAGTGTTCAGTTAATTCACTTTCCTTGTAATATTCTTGTTGGAAGAATAAGCAAGTTCATTTGTTCATGTCGTCTTGGTTTTCAGTCTCCAGTTGATGCAGCCTTAGTCGCGATTTCTTGAGCGTATTTGAGAGATTCATCCGAATTAGTGAATGTTTTTGACACTCCCTCAAAGGTGATACGCATTCTAGCCGGGTAAAACACTCCACACAAAACTCCCTTAACACCATAAAGAACTTCTCTGGTCTGTGAGAACTTTCTTCTCTTTTGCTCAATCTCATAAGGGTAGTCCCGTAGGAGTTTAATAGTATCACCTCTGTACATCATCTTCTCTCCGTGGTTGATTTTTTTCATCAGCGCTTCCATTGTTGAGATATCCCGAAGTTTAATTATGATCTGTCGTGGGTAGGCACGTTCTCCTTGAGATCTTGATTTAAATCTGGGGAGTCGATGTGCTACTTCAATTACAGGTACTTCTGGTAGCTTCAGTACGTGTTTAATTAGGTTGGCAGCGAACTCACAAACATTGTCCCCCTCAGCTCCCTCTTTTACACCACGTATTCTTATATTTTGACGTCTTGAGCGAGCTTCTAGGTCAACACATTTATTCGAAACCTTTGTGACTTGGTTCTTGAGACTATCTATTTCTGACTTCATAGTCTGCATCTCTCCAGCCATCACTTCCACAGCAGCTTCCAAATCTTTCACTGCAGATGCATTTGCAGCCACAGTTTCGTGCACAGCCTCAAACATCTTTGTGGTCTCTTCTACCACCTTTTCAATTTTTATCGATAGTCCTTTTTCCACACCTTCAATTCTTTTTTGGAGAGCCTCAATACCCTCAAGTATTTTATCATTACCGGCTATCAATTTACTGTTCCCAGCTTCCATATCCTTTTTGATATCTCTTACCGAGTTTCTTAAGTCCTCCATTTCGGTTTTCTCTTTTGCAGATCGAGTAGCCATTGCAGAGACCTCTCCAAAGGTCAGTTCTGAAGTTTCTTGCTGTTCCAGAGTCTTCAGCAGATGTTTTGAGATTTTCCTCTGTGGGCTCTGACCTGGAGATGTACTTTTCATTTAAAATGACTTTCCCTCCGTTAAAATCGCGGCGCTTACTGATGACGTCATCAGCACCGCGACATGAAGCTCCGGTAAGTTTTTAAAAACGGTCCCGACCTCCAGACCCGATTTTAACGCGAAAAATCGCGATTTTTTCAGCGGAGCTAAAAAGTTTGCGACTGCTAGCAGAGCATGTCGCAACCGGAAGTCGGTTCTTATCCTTTCAGCCAAAGGCTCTATCATAAGGGCAAATAGCAGGGGTGATAAAACACATCCCTGCCTATTGCCTCGTGATAATTGGAATTTTGGAGACAACATATTATTAGTTAATATTCTTGCCATTGGTTTATCATATAATAATTTCACCCATCTAATAAAATTATCTCCCATATTAAATTTTTGGAGTACTAAGTATAAATACTGCCATTCTACCTGATCAAATGCTTTCTCTGCATCCAAAGATATAACTGATAAGTCTTCCTTTTCCACTTTATGTGAATACATTATGTTAAAAAGTCGTCTCAAATTATTAAATGATTGTCTTTTAGGTATAAACCCCGTCTTTTATCTTTTATCAATTTATTAATATATTTACTCAATCTTCTTGCTAAAATCTTTGCTAAACCTTTTTGATCTGTGTTTAAAAGTGATATAGCTATACGAGCCCGGATCTTCTAGATCTTTATCTTTTTTTGGTATAAGCGTAATTGTAGATTCTGTTAAAGTTTCTGGTAATTTCTTTTCGGTAAAAGCATAAGTATATAATTTAAGTAATCGTGGGACCATTAACTCCTGAAATCTTTTATAGAATTCATTATTAAAACCATCAGGCCCTGGTGTCTTCCCATTTTTCAGTTCTTTTATAGTTTCTCTTATTTCTTCACTTGTGATCTGAGCTCCTAATTCCTCTTGTTCTAAAATATCCAATTTTGGCAAATTACAATTATCTAAAAAATTTATAATTTTATTGTCTTCTATATTAGTTTTAGATGTATATAAATTTTGATAAAATTGAGTGAACCTTTTATTAATGTCCTTAGGTAAAGTTAATAGTTCCCTGTTCTCTGATTTAATTTTAATAATTGTTTTTTCCTTTTCTTGCTTCTTCAATTGTCGTGCTAGAAGTTTATATGGTTTATCCCCAAATTCAAACTGTACTTGTTTTGTGATCTGAAATAAATTTCAATAATGTAATCTTATTATGTTTATCTATAGTTGGGTCTTTTGCGTTACCTAATTCTAATAATTTAATTTCCTTTTCTAACGTCCATTGTTCTGTCCTGATACGAAATTATAACTCCACGGATGAATGCCTTAAAAGATTCCCATAATAGAGATGGTGAAATACCTGGTGTCTCGTTTGTCTCAAATTTTTTTTTAATTTGCTGTTTTAAATACTCGTAACCTTGTGAGTCATTAGCTATTTGTGTGTTAAATCTCCAAAAGGAATTTATACCTGGCATTCCCTCAAGTTTTAAAGTAAAATTCAACGGGGGAGTGATCAGAAATAATACTATTGTGGTATTTCGGATTAATCGTATATGGTATTAATTTTGTATCCACTAAGAAATAATCAATTCTTGAATAAGTTTTATGTACTGATGAGTAAAACGAATATTCCCTTCCAGTTGGATTAGCTATTCTCCATACACCTGTTATATTAGTGTTTTCTATATATGTGTTTAAGAATTCACTAGACTTGGATTTGACACTACCCTTCCTTAATTTTATTGATTTGTCTAAATATGAATCTATAACATAGTTAAAGTCCCCCCCTAGTATTACATTTTGAAAATTATACTCATCTATTATATCCATAATTTTCTTTAAAAATTGGGGGTTATCAAAATTTGGAGCATAAATATTTATCAGTCAGTGGTGTAGAATAAATTTCTCCCGCCACTATTGTGTACCTTCCTTCTTTATCAGATATAGTGTTCTGTAATATAAATGGTATACCTTTCCGAATAATAATAGCCGTTCCTCTAGCTTTAGCAGTAAATGACGAGTGATAAGTTTGGCCTATCCAGTTTGCCCTTAGTCTCATCTGTGTTTGTAGTTTCGTATGCGTTTCTTGCAGAAAAGCTATGTCCACATTTAAAGATTTTAACTGGGCCATAATCTTGCCCCTTTTAATTGGATCATTCGCACCCCTAATATTCCAACTACAGAATGTGAATCCTCCATTCTTTTTTTCCTTATTATCCTGCATTGTAAATAGGTTTTGGTAATTTTGCTTCGTGTGGTGTAGTTAAGTACCTCAGGCTTTTGGGTATGTGGGTATCATCCCATACTTCTGATGTCATTTTACCTCCATAAGAAAAAAAGAAGTGTGTTGAGAAATAGTGAAGAAAGAAAGAAAAATTATTAGATAAGCCACATAAAAGTAAATACAAAAAAAAAAAAGTGAGTTTAAGGTATCAAAAAAGTGATACCCTAAATACAAGAAGCCATCTATGATGGCCAAAAATTGATTGACCTCCGTAGATGGAATAATACATTGAGTTCAGCCCCCTAAATACAATGTCATTTATGACTACATGCCGTTTCATCTAGATATATCTTAATATATCTTAATATATCTTCACATTGATGCAGCAAGGACCAAATAAATGCAAGTTATTCTATTTGCAACAGTATTTGTTAGATTGAATAGTAGTAAAAATATTCCCCCTGGATTCTTGTTTATTTTAATGTTTGTCTAGAGATCTGACCATGTTAAAGTAGTTTTATTTAGAAATTAGCAAACAAATAAAAGTATTAATTAAAACATTGTTTCAGAACTTGTATTTTAAACCTTAAACTCTCCCCAAGACTAAATGTAGATTAATTCATCAATGAGAATCACATAACCAAAATATCATGAAAATCTTCTCATTGTTTTTGTCCATAGTAAATTAGTAATTAATTCCTTCCTGAACCCACTCCTATAACTACTCTGTAGTGTTTACACAAGTTGCTTGCATTTAGGAATGCATGCAAACTAAAGAATTCTCAGTTACTGAAAATCAAAAAAACTGTAGATGCTGACAATCTGGAAAATGCTGAAGTGTTTGCAACCTGAAATGTTAACTATTTTCTTCCCAGCAATGCTGCTTAACTTGTTTAGTATCCAGCATTAATTTTTCATCTCCGAAATAGTTGGAAATATAAGGTATGTGAAATAACAAATTGGCAGATTCCGTTTTACCAGTTAATGTTCTTTATTATCCATGGAGTGGGATTTTCCAATTGCTTTACCAGTTATAGGCCCTTTGGCCCATATTGTCTGTACCCAACATACCAAGACCTACTTTTATCTGCCTGCACATGATCCATACTCCTCCATATCCACGTTTCAATCCAAAAGCCTATTAAATGCCACTATCGTATCTGCCCCAACCACCAACCCTGGCAGTGCATTCCAGGCACTCACCAACCTCTGTGTAAAAAAGTTGCACTACACATCTCCTTTAAACTTTGCCCCTCTCACGTTAAAGCTCTCTAGTATTTCCAACCTGGGAAAAGGTTCTGATTGTCTACCCCATCTATGCCTCTCATACATATAAAGTATATAACTTATTTCATTCCTGCCATCGGGAAGACGGGTAAAGGAGCCTGAAAACTAAAGTCCAGGTTCAGAAGCAGCTTCTACGCAACAACCATCAGACTATTGAACACTCCAACCTCTACCTAAGCTCAGAATTACATAGACGCAGGAGGCATTGTTTTTGTCTTTGCACTATATTGTTTGTGTTTTTATATGTACTGAACCTTTTGTTGTTTATTACAGTGTTTACAGAGTATTATATTTACATATGAGTAAGTAAGGATTATATTGTTCCGTTTTGGGACATTGATAACAAAACTCTTGATTCTTGAAATGTCGATACCTCTACCAGGTCTCCCCTCAACCTCCATGTTCCAGAGAAAACAGTCCAAGTCTGTTCAACTTCTCCTTATGGCTAATGCCCCTAATCTCAACCATCCTTTCCAAAGCCTCCACATCCTTTCTGTCACGGGGCAACTCTGTACAACTCAAAGTGAACTGTTTTGTACTACAGAACAATTATTGGAGATCCAATAGACTGCAGATGTTGAATTCTGGATCAGCAAACAATCATTTCAACCTGGTGGGACCCACTGAAGGAAGGAAGAGTTCATGTCAGTTCTGCTTTTTCCATCCTTTCCACGCTGCCTTGTCAATTAGAATTATTTGGCCAATTGAAATTCTTTTCCATGCACAGATGTTCCTCCAGCATACTGTTTGTTGCTCTTAATTATTCATGGAGTCTGCTTGGCTTTATGCCCTGCTGTCCCAGACTCATTGCCATGGTGACATATGACCCAGAACCCCCACCCCCACCTGTTGGGCCAAATCCTTAACAACATTTCAAGAGGAGATGTGGAATCAGATCTCAAAAAAATATTTATTTTCACGTCTTTTATGTTATTTTATTAGATTATAACATCCAGAAAGACTTCAAGCACCAACCGCCAATGGATACAATTAAAAATATGACATAGCAACGAATCACTGCGTGTTCCTGGGAATGCTGTCCGTATTTGGATCTATGGATTCATAAGATGGCATATTTTAACCCTCATGCTCCAACGCCATGCACTCCTAAGACAGAGCTGGAGCAACTTCGATGGTGTTGATTCTGAGAACTGTCTGAGGTTGAATATTTACTACAAAAAAGAAGCAAAGAAAATCATGTTTAAATGAAACCGCAATCACAGAAGTGATAAAGTTGAAAAAAAGTCAATGGTGGCACAGTGGTGCAGCTGGTAGCCCTGCTGCCTCACAGCGGCGGTAACCCAGGTTAGATCCTGAATTAGCGTGCCGTCTGTGTGGGATTTGCACATTCTCCCTGTGTCCATGTGGCTTTCCTCACGGTACTCTGATTTCCTCCCACTTCGCAAAAATGTGTGGGTTTGTAGATTAATTGACCTCTGTAGATTGCCTCTAGTGTATAGAGAGTGGATGAGAAAATGGGATAACATGGAACTGTTGTGAAGGTGGTAAATGATGGTCAGCATGGATTTGGTGGGCTGAAGGGCCTGTTTCCATGCTGTATCTTTCAATCCAATCAATTTATATTTACAGAACATGATTGTTATATTAGGATTATAGTTCTAAAAAAATAACCAAAATCAAGAGGAAAGATAAATATATTCATGAAGATAAATTATTATTATTATTATTAAGATAGATTATAAATGAAGTTAGGAAATGCCATGCTGTGGCACTAGATAATGGACATGGACTGGTTCATGTGCTGAGAAGTTGCAAATGGAATACAACATTGTGCAATCATCAGCCAACACCTCCAGTTCCAATGTAGAAACAAGGAACTGCAGAAGATGGTTTACAGAAAAGGACACAAAGTGCTGGAGTAACTCAGCGGGTTAGGCAGCATCTCTGGAGAACATTATAGGTGACCATTCGGGTCAGGACAGAAGAAGGGTCTGAACTTGAAATGTTGCCTATCCACGTTCTCCAACCTTATGATGAATACGAGGTCCTTTAAGAAGCAATGATTATTGGACCTACGGCTCAGGACATTGCAACCTGAGGCTGGGATGACTGATATTTAATAACCTCAAATCACCTTCCTCCAGCGGCATTTTTCCTTGATTGGCATCAGTATAACTAAAGCTCAATGATGGTCAAATGTCATCTTACAATCAGTAACTGTGTTCTCACACATAGATTACAAATTGATTTGGCCACACTTTGACCAAGGCTAATGACAAGTTCTGAAGTTGAGTGGTTACAATGTATATACTACCATGCTCTAACAAATGCAAAAGAAACCCATAAGAAACGGCTTTGTCAAGGCCTATGTGCAAACGTTGGAGTTTGCATACTCTTGAATGCAGCAGTGACACAAGCAGCAGATCTAAATAGTACACTAATGTTTGCCACACAACCTGCTGAGAAGTTTTGATAAAACACTAATCTAATTATAATACATAAGCACAAAAAGCTGGAGTAACTCAGCGGGACATAAGCAAATTGCTTGTTTACATTATTAAAATACCGGCAATCTAACTTACCATTTTTCCTACGGTAACGCTTCCTCCGTTTGAATCTGAAGTGTATTCTAGGCCATGATTCCGTCTTTTCAATGACCGTTGCCTCTACTCGTACAAGGTCTCGCCTGAAACAACAACCTACATTGTTAAAGTGCATTTGACTAACTAAAATATCACCAGGGCCTTTACAAGCTGTAAATTAGACACTGCATTTTGGCTCTCAATGACATTGCAAAGTCACATCATATGTTGTATTGTTATGATGACAACAAATTGATTTCTTACAAGGCACACAGAGGCGAACTAGCAGCCCAGAGCACTTGGAATTGGCACAATCTCAACTCAACATTTAATAGGAAAGCCTGCTTGGGGAACTTCCATCAGTCAGGCTTGATAACAAAACCTGAAAGTGATTTCAAGTTAATGCAAGTGAGATGGTCATATTTAAGCTAATGTGATAACTCAGCTCTTGCTGGATGCATTTCAAAAGTTATTTTGTCTGGATAGCTTAAATAAGATTAATTTTAGACTACGAGAGAATCCTTTGATTTGTAAACTAAACCTTACCCAAGAAGTGGTCTTCCGATGAGAGTGAAATCATCCCCACCAACCAACAGAACCTGCATAAAGCATAAGGAAAACCAAGGACTATGTCACTATTTCTAATCATGCATTTCTTTCTGACATGTTGGGGATTGTTTAAGATCAGGGCTTCCTATCCAACATGACGAAACATTCAAGCTGAACAGATAGACACTTCACTTCCATAATTGCACTCACTGTCTCACAACCTTGGGCAGGCTAGGACTTTATTCCTTGGAGCGTTGGAGACTGAGAGGTGATCTTACCAAGTTGTATAAAATCATGAGCAGCGAAGGCAAGATAAATGTACACGGTCTTTTTCTCAGGGTTGGGGAATCTAAACAGGGCATAGATTAAGGTGAGCGGGAAAGGTTTAATAGAAACCTGGGAGACAACATTTACTTACAGAGGGTGATATGTATATGGAACAAGCTACAAGTGGTTGAGACAGGTACAATAACAAGACTTAAGAGACAATTGGATCGGTACATGGATAGGATAATTTAGAGGGTTATGGGCCAAGCGTGGGCAGGTGGGACTAGTATAGATGGGGCATATTGGTCAGTGTGGGCAAGTTGGGCTCATTTCCATACTGTATGACTATGACTATATAAGGGGCATTTGGACAGATACTTGGATAGGAAAGCTTTCTAGGGATATGGTTCAAACATGGGTAAATGGGACGTGCGTAGATGGGCATCTTGGTCAGTACAGACGAATTTGGCCAAAATACCCGTTTCCATGTATTATGACTCTTTGCCCCTTACCTTTTCTAGTCTGATCCTGTCTCCACAGCCTGCTTCAATGTGATTTTCTATCAGAATCAAGTCTTCATTGGTTACTTTCCATTGTCTACTTGCAAAGTGTACAACTGCAAACAGTCTGCCGTATGCTCCTGCAGTGATCAACTCCTTAACATTCTGTACAACCTCTGCAAACAAAATAAAACTAATTGTCTCAATGAGCAGAATCGGATTCAATAGAAATAAATATCAAAGTTATAATCTAGTATTTCTCTAGTAGAACCAGACAATACAATATTTAAGCCTCAAGCGCTTTACGGGAATGGTGATTGTAATACAGAATCATAGAAATTTGATGTAATGAGATGATGCCTGGACAGGACAACGTATTTAACTTCAAATCTTACCTTGGTGATGTTTTGCCTCTTCTATAGGATCAGGCAATTTGATCTCAGGCCATGGTGGTTTTGATAATGATGTTACTGCTTCTTTTCTGTCAGATTTGATTAAAATGAAATAACATCAAGTCTCATTCTTTGTTATAATCGCACGTAAAGTTCTGGTTATGTGCTGGAGCATTACACTGAACCTTTTAAAAATGGTTTATAGTTTAACAAATACATTCAAGGCAATTTTGCAATTAAATATATTGTGCAGTAACATCCACACAGATAATCATTCAAAATTCGTAAATGAACTCCTTAGCTTCTCTCATTTAAACAATGCAATTCTGCATGTTTTCTTTTAAAGGGGTTACATCTACAGAAACAATATTAAGGATTGTCCAAAATTAATATTTGCAGCCGAGACTCCAATAAAATTCTTTTGGGAACAAAGTGCACCCAACCCCAGCAACAACTCTGCATCCAGGCCTGAACATTTCAAACCTGTTCAGTCATTAGCTCTTGTTGGTTTTTGAACGTGCTAAATGAAAATATGTTTCCCACTTCTCTCTTTTGGATAATATTGGGACTGAATTTCTTGAATCAGTTACAATTTAACTCCTGTTGTCCTGTCACAAATGTTCTGATGTGATACTGAATAACCAAGATAAAGAATACAGGAGTATACTTAGAACCTGTGCAACATGGCAACCATGACCATAGCTGTTTACTTATCTCTGCACTGTATCACTGATGGTGGCCTTTTGTCTCAGACATCTGCAAGTGTTTTGTCTCAGATATCTGCAAGTGTTTACATAAAGTTATCAATCTTAGTACTTACACAATCTGAGACAGGAAAATTGAAGCTGACAGTAAGTATGTAAAAAAAAACAAATTCAAAAGCAACACAAAGTATCATAGGAACTCCGTGGGTCAGTCAGCATCTGGGGAAGGCATGGACAGTTATTGTTTTTCGGGACAGTACCCTTCTTCAGACTGCCAGTGAATGAAAATCCTCCATTGTTTTGTGTTACAAGTTGAAAATATTTCCTTGTTATTAAGTTAATGGTAAATGTAAACCGTTGGCTCCTAGCATGTCAGGAACCAGAAAATAGAAAAATAAATTGAACTCCACAGCAAAGACAATACTGGCGGCTGAGCAAATTTCTCAAATAATCTATCAAATCTCCCGAAAATGTAAAATGTGATGTTTGCAGTTGGTTTGAAATTGCAAGGAACTATGAAAGTAATGCTTTGGAGGTTATCGATGGAGAATTCTGAGTAACACAGAAGAATTTATGAAGTTGTATCACTGATATTACGTTTTCCTCAGATTTGTGTACTGGCAAAATACTTTGTCGTGTAGACAGCCAACAATTTCCCAATGACTATTAGGCCGCCATCTTTAAAAAAAAAATTCAGGCCTTACCACACAAAAATAAAGTGAAAAGCATAATATCTCTTGCTAATACTCCCTATGATAGCGAGTGCAAAAATATTGACCATATTTAACAATTTTATGTCAACTCTCCATTTACCTTGGTTGAATTGTATTATTTTGTGAACTCTGATGTCTTGCAGTGAATGCCAGTGATGACACTATAAAAACAATGTTATTTGTTACACGTCACAAGTTTCACATCAAAACAGGACATAAACAATTCATATACATTTTGAAATAAATCACACCTATTCCATGATCAAAGTCATATTCAGTAAATTTTCTAAAATTCCACACATTAAAATATTTTGTGTGCATAAAACAAGCTATTATACAATTTACAGCCACATATGGAGTCTTTTGCTTTCTGGGGCTATAGTGTACAAAGGGAATTTAATCATGCTGACCCTACATATAAAATATAAATTAGGCCTCAGCTCGACTACTGGGCTCAAGAACACAATAGTTTATGGGTGATTCAATTTATTTATTTTTGGGGTGTGAAGGAGGTGGTTGTCAATATTGAGGTGTGGACAGATCAGAAGAGGATGGTAATGAATGTGCAGTATACAACATATTTAGCAGATGAGATGCAACACAAATAAATGTGTGGTAATTCATTACTTGGAAGAATATAGTCTAAGCTGCGCAGAGACCGAAAAAAATAGGGTACAATTATACAAGTTACCAAAAATTGTGCCATCCTTCAACAGACCACACTTCATTCACCCGTTTCCTCCCTCAGCTCCATCTGCAACATCCCACTCCTCAAACCTATGTCATCTCTCAGTTGACAAGTTCAAGCCTTCACCAAAACAATTCCACCATTCTCCATCATCACCTCTGTGACACTCCACACCCACCTCAACATTTGTTACTCACCGACTCTAACCCTCCCTGCCCACCTGCCTCACCCATCACCTGTCCCAACCCTCCCCACCCGCTTCTCCATCATTATAGACAATAGACAATAGGTGCAGGAGTAGGCCATTTTGGCCCTTTAAGCCAGCACCGCCAATCAATGTGATCATGGCTGATCATCCACAATCAGCACCCCGTTCCTGCCTTCTCCCCATATCCCCTGACTCTGCTATTTTTAAGAGCCCTATCTAGCTCTCTCTTGAAAGCATCCAGAGAACCTGCCTCCACTGCCCTCTGAGGCAGAGAATTCCACAGACTCACCACTCTCTGTGAGAAAAAGTGTTTCCTCGTCTCTGTTCTAAATGGCTTACTCCTTATTCTTAAACTGTGGCCCCTGGTTCTGGACTCCCCCATCATATTCAATTTCACCTATCTATTTCCTCCAGAGATGTTGCCTGACCCGCTGAGTTACTCCAACCTGACATTGTGTTTTGTTCAAGATTCCAGGTCTACAATTCTTTGAGGCTTGCCTCACCATTACTCCGTCCCAACCCCCCTTGCCCACATCTCCATCATCTGACCTGAATGCCCCCTCCATCATCCCACCCCAACCCCCTCTCGATCACTCCACCCCAACCCTCCCTGCCCACATATCCATCATTCCACTCCAACCCTCCCTGCAAGTAATCTATCCATCAACCACCCATTCCTGCCTGCCCCCATCACGCCCAATCCTCCCTGCTCCCCTCTTCATCATTCCACCTCAACCCCCCTCACCTTTCCCTCTCTCCATCATCCCACCACAACTCTCACTGCCTGCCTGGCGGAGTAGACTTGATGGGCCGAATGGGCAAATTCTACTCCTATTCCTTCTGACATCATCCCGACCCTCCAACTGCCAAGCCCTCACTTCCACCCCCTCGTCTTCCTGCCCACACCCAGCCCACGCCGCAGGGTGCCCGCTCACCGGCGGCCCGGACCCGACACCAGCTCCAGCTCCAGCTCCAGTTGCCGAGCAACCTCACGCAGCCTCTCGCCGCCATCTTCCCGGCGGAAGCGCGGCGCGGGTCCGTGCGGGAACTCCCTCCGGCGGGGGGACGGGATAGGGGACGGACAGCGACGGCCGCGGTAAGTGTGGATGTCAATGTGTAATGCACCGAGCTCTCCCGGGTGCAGGGTGATGGTGCCCTCGCCTTAGTCAATCATATCACCCAGTGCTCGCCCCTCGGTCTTTGGGGACGAGGGCGGTGCGTCCAAGCCCCGCACTACTCCCGGCCGCTGCTCTATCACGGAGGGCCCGATTACCGATACCCTGTCACTGAGGGGCCGATACCCTGTCACTGAGGGGGCGATACCCTGTCACTGAGGGCCCGATACCCCGTCACTGAGGGGGCGATACCCTGTCACTGAGGGCCCGATACCCTGTCACTGAGGGCCCGATACCCTGTCACTGAGGGGCCGATACCCTGTCATTGAGGGGCCGATACCCTGTCACTGAGGGCCCGATACCCTGTCATTGAGGGGGCGATACCCTGTCACTGAGGGGCCGATGCCCTGTCACTGAGGGGCCGATACCCTGTCACTGAGGGGCCGATGCCCTGTCACTGAGGGGCCGATACCCTGTCATTGAGGGGGCGATACCCTGTCATTGAGGGGCCGATACCCTGTCACTGAGGGGCCGATGCCCTGTCACTGAGGGGCCGATACCCTGTCACTGAGGGACCGATACCCTGTCATTGAGGGGGCGATACCCTGTCATTGAGGGGGCGATACCCTGTCACTGAGAGGCCCACTGCTCTATCACAGAGGGCCCGATACATTATCAGGAATACCGCCAAACGGGGTGAAATGCCAAACCGAAATCTCAACCTGCCAGATGGATGTTAAAGACACCCAGAGATGTTCTGAGAGCAGGGACGTTTCCCCCACTTTATTGCTGAATCTTCATCAGGGAAGAAGAAATTAATGGTTACATTCTTTAACAACAGTAGTGAATTAATTTTGAAAAATACCCACTCCAGTGGCTGGAAAGTACTTTCAGTTGTGAAAGGTGCCGAGCAACTACCTGTGTCAGTTTTAGAGCCCGTTGAGCTATACAGCACGTTGAGCTGCACAAGCCCTTCTGCCCAACTTGTCCATGCTGACTAATTTGTGAGTCCCACTTGCCTGCGTCTGGCCCATACCCCCCAAACCTTTCCTATCTGTGTGCTGGTCCAATGTCCATTAAATGTGCTAATTGTACCTGCCTCTGTCACTTCTAAATCGACACTTTCTAGTTTTTGACTCCCTTATGCTGGGGGGAGGGGGGGTAAGGATTGTTCAGACCTTTCAGATCCTTTCTGGGTGACCAGAACTGTATTCAGTACCAGGCAGTACAAATACCTCGGAGTGTACCCAGAGCCGGCTGTACTTTTTGAGAAGGCTCTGCTCCTTCAATGTCTGCAGTAAGATGCAGCAGATGTTCTACCACTCAGTGGTGGCCAGTGCCATCTTCTTCTCTGTCGTGTGCTGGGGTAGCAGGGCGAAGGCTGCGGACGCCAATAGGATTAACAAACTCATCAAGAAGGCTGGCTCCGTCCTGGGGGCGGAGTTGGATTCATGGAAGGTAGTCTTGGAGGGGAGGATGCTCCTGAAACTGGAGAGCATCTTGGACAATACAGCTCACCCCCTCCGTGACACACTGGTCAACCTGAGGAGTACCTTCAGCAACAGACTGGTTCCACCAAGATGCAGGACAGAACGCCACAGGAGATCCTTCTTCCCAGTGGTTATCAAACTGTCCTCCCCCTTCTGTCATGGTGTAGACTGACTCCTCTCCCCAACCTTTGCACATCCCCAATCCTTAACACTCGTCATTTTAATTTCATGCATTTTGTGTTTTATGACTGTTGGCAGATCAATTTCCCTCCTGGGATAAATAAAGTTCTATCGTATCATATTCCAAAAGTAACCTTACCAACATCAGTCTGAAGAAGGGTCTCGACCCGAAATGTCACCTATTCCTTCGCTCCATAGATGCTGCCTCACCCGCTGAGTTTCTCCAGCATTTATGTCTACCTTAGATTTTTCCAGCATCTGCAGTTCTTTCTTAAACATCATGTATGTGCCATTTCCTGTATTAAATACCCTGAAAAATGAAGACAAGCATGCCAAACACCAAACAATTCTATGTTATAGTCTGAAGAAGGGTCTCGATGCGGAACATCACCTATTCCTTCTCTCCAGAGATGCTGCCTGTCCTGCTGAGTTACTCCAGCATTTTGTGTCTATCTTCGATTTAAACCAGCATCTGCAGTTCTATGTTATAGATATTAGTACATTTCCTGTGCATGTTGTATATTTTCATCTCCTTCTCTTGGGAAAAAAACCTCTTGAAATAATAAGTAAGACAAACAGCATTTGTAGAAAACCTACACGGGTTTTCTCCGGGTGCTCTGGTTTCCTACTACACCCCAAAGACATCCAGGTTTGTAGGTTAATTGGCTTTGGTAAAATGTAAATTGTCCCTTGTGTGTAGGATAGTGCTAGTTGTTGGGGCGATCACTGGTCGTTATGGACTCGGTGGGCTGAAGGGCCTGTTTCTGCGCTGTATCTCTAAACTAAATGAAACTGGACTGTACATATGCTGGAGGGTTTGTTTAAAAAATACTGAGAAAGCCAAAAGATCCTTCAGTTTTTGTTAAGCAATTTCTTACAAATTTGTGTGGAATAAGAACTTCTGAGGTCTGCAATGAATGAACAAATGAGACCATGAATTTGAAACATGATTATGAGGTTGCTTTTTCATGTATGTAAAATCGGCATGTTTACAGATTAGATTTTTACAAGATGCATGATAAGAAGCAACTCATGAAATGGTGACAACCTGAAGTTTTTGCTGATGCTTGCATCTATTGTGTGTGTACATGTCGGTATGTCTGGTGGGACAGGGCAAGAGTGTTTACATAAGAATTATTCTTTCAGATTGAGAGAGTGGGCTCTTAGAGGATGTTTGGGTTAGTGAGAGCATCTTGAAGTAGGGTACTTGGATTTAGACCAAAGAGTTATAGTGTGTAGGAAAGAACTGCAGTTGCTGGTTTAAATCAAAGGTAGACACCAAATGCTGAAGTTACTCAGTGGGATAAGCAGCATCTCTGGAGAGGAAACTGGTGCTTTGACCAGAATTAGGTCAGCTGAGATCTTACTGAAGGACAGGGCAGGCTGGTGGGGCTCATTGACCTGCTCCTGATTCTGTTTATGTTTTTAAACACTCCTTCAAATTCATCCATTAACTGTATCTTTAACCATGCCCTTTGTCCAAAATGAAAGTTGCCATTTTGCTACATTGAGCCATATTGGTAAATATGGACACCTAGATACTTGCTGCTCCCGATTGACAGAAAGTATGGTCATATAATAATTGGATGTTGGTGGTGGTAAAGGAGTACCCTGGTGTTAAGGAGATGGGAGAAGATGGGGGGTGCATTTCTGGAATGCTAGAAATATTGGCCAAACAACCATGCCTCTAAGCGGCTTTGGCATATCTGCACTAAGTTTGACTTTCAGCCTCATTTATACGCTGTCATTATACTGCCTCTGCCAGCTGATACCCTTCTGTAACACACCACCTAGGGGAGGGTGGGAAATCTGGTTGCTTCCTTGGAAGGACTTTTGAGTGAGTCAGTATCCTTTAAGTACTGGAGGTTAGGCCACTGAACAGCTGGTACAAAAGGAACACGCTGGGCACACCTGAAATCAGGATGTGGATATCAAAGTTAACACTCAACAAAAACTGGTGGAAGAGTCAATTTACTGAAAGGTTAAAAAGGGAAATTCATCAATCTATCCTCAATTGCCAGCTGCCTGTATTTTCAGTGAAGAAATGTGAACCCAGCAGTTAAACTCAGGAGATGTGAGTATTGCAAGGGTGTTGCCTATACTTTCTGGCACACATTATCTTTTTAAATTTTGTTAATAATAACAGGGCATATTTTTAAGATGAGAGGCTTAAAATTTAAAGGAGATGTGTGGGGCAGATTTTTAATACAGAGAGTGCTGAGTGATGGTGGAGGAGGCAGATACAATTGTGGCATTTAAGAGGCTTTTGGATAGGCACGTGGATCTGCATACAGGGAATGGAACTATGAGTCATACAGCGTGGAAACAGGTCCATCAGCCCAACTTGCCCACACCAACCAACATGTCCAATCTACACTAGTCCCAACTGCCTTCATTTGGCCTATATCCTTCCAAACTATGCTATCCGTGTGTAGAGAGGAACTGCAGATGCTTTAAATCGAAGATCGACATAAAAAGCTGAAGTAACTCAGCGGGTCAGATAGCATTTCTGGAGAAAAGGAATTGATGGCGTTTTGGGTCGAGACACTTCATCAGACTGTCTGAAGAAAGGTCTTGATCCAAACGTCACCTATTCCTTTCTCCAGAGATGCTGTCTGACCCACTGAGTTACTCCAGCTTTTTGTGTCTATCCTATCCATGTACATGTCTAAATGTCTGTAGAGTTATAACTTACAGTCTTAGGCTTATAGACTTGTAGTGACTGTAGCTTGCTGTTTCTCTGGGAATTGTGGAAGGGATATGCACCGGAAGAAATGCCCCTCACTAATGTAGACTTCTATCATCTAACCAAAATGCCATCAATTCCTTTTCTCCAGAAATGCTGTCTGACCTGCTGAGTTACTTCAGCTTTTTATGTCGATCTTCAATTTAAAGCATCTGCAGTTCCTCCCTACACATGGATAGCATAGGTTTAGAAGGATATGGGCCAAATGAAGGCAGTTGGGACCAGTGTAGACTGGAGCCAAGTATCCCTCATAAACCAATGTATGTCCCTGGGACAGGGTAAACCCGTGGGGTTGGGTTGCCGTGCACATTTGGTGTTCTCCACCTGTTATCTGCACAATACCTAATGGGGTCAGTGTACAGAACATCCATTGAACACCTTTTATTCACACTTACCAGGGGAGTCTTACTCACAATGATCTGCACTTTTGGATATACTAGCAACAACTCTGCCACCTCCTTAGTCTTTGTACACCCACACCTTTAATTGGTACTCATTGACATTTTGTGCATCCCTTCCTCATTTGAGTTCTTATCTCGTCATCTCTTGCACGTGCAATCCCTATTTTGTTACCATTTATAAAGTGCTTTAAGAAATTGTCCTTTTACATTAAGGATGCTCTATAAATGCCACCCCCTAGAAGTATGGCTCCTTGCTTTTCTACACAGAAGTGTAATGAAGCCTTAAAGGTAATGTGTATATTTGTTTTTATTATTTTTTCTTTGCTTCTTTTACAGATACAACAATGGAGGTCTTTGTTTCTCAAAATTTAGAGTTACTACAAGAAGAAAGAACAGCTGAAATTGAAGAAGCCAGGTATACTTTCTCAAAACTCACTTTTATCTTTAAGTTTCATGAGCTTGTGGTATTCAGCTCCACATCTCCATTCATTGTTTCCTCAATAAATTTATAATTTATGAGCAACAGTTTAGTTTTCTGATACCTTTCACCTGATTGCTACAGGAATGAAAACTCGACTCCAAGTGAGAGATTTCTGATTCAAATCAACTTGCAATGTTGAATATTCATGAGCTTTTTGATAGAAGACCAGATATTGATTCTGTAATTTGTAGAAGATTTTAAAATGCCAACTGTACTGATACACAGCTTGATGGATATAATAAATATTGATGATCTGTCTCTTAGAAAACTCATGCTTTTAAGCAGTCCACCAGGAGATTTCAGTCAGTAAATGTATGTTGAACAAAGCTGATTAGATTACTGTGGTCTATTTTAGTTCTACCATTTGGTGGAGTGTCACCAAGGAACAGATCTAACAACTTCTAGCAGTCTTAAAATGTAGGTGTATATGCAAAAGGAAGAAAGTCTACAACATATTAAAGGTGTGCGCTAACAAAAGGCTATGCAGATATACACAAGGTACTAGGTCCCTGCTGATTGGGAAAATGATTCCAACTTTAAAGGTTGAGAGCCGATTGAGAATTGAGCTCATCCTTTGCACAAAGTTATGTGATCTGTGGAGAAACACATAACAAATGGATAGGTGGCATTTTGGGTTAGGACCCTTCTCCAGACTGAAGTTTATCCACACATCCTCTGCCCTTATCCTAACATCAGGTACTTCCCCCTGCAACCGCAAGAGACATAACGCCAGTTTCTGCACCTCCTCTCTCACATTAATCCAGGGACCCCAACAGCCCTTCCAGATGATACAGAGATTCATATGCACCGTCTCTAATCTGATCTACTGCATTGGGTGCTCCCAATATGACCTCCTTTACATAGGTGAAATTAAGTGTAGACTAGGTGACCATTTCGCCAAATACTTGTACTTGGGCCAACAAGGACTGCTGCATATCCCGGTTGCAAACCATTTAAAGTCTTCTTCCCATTCCCATACTGACCTTTCTTCCTGGGGACCTCCTCCACTGCCAGTGTGAGGCCACACTCAAACTGCAGGAACAGCACCCCATATTCCACTTAGATAGCTTACATGGCCAACCGTAAGAGCATTGAATTCTCCAATTTTAATTAATTAACCCCCTTTCAACCCCTTTTAAATTAATTAACCCCCTAACAACTCCCCCCTTTCCTCCCCTCTCTTCCCTGTGCCCCACCTGGATGCATACCCATTTCTCCCACTATCCTGCCCTCCCCTTTGGCATTCTCTGTCCCTTCCACTTAAACTCCTTCCTTGGCTTCACATTTCTTTCCTCTTCTCTCATTATCTCACAGCCTTTTGCCTTCTTTTCCTCTCTCGCCTTTGATCACCCTCTGTTAATCAATCCTCCCCTCCCTCACCAGTATCCACTTGTCCTGCCCCCACCTCTCTTGCAGCTTTCTCCCCCTTACTATACTCAGTCTGAAGAAGGGTCCTGACCTGAAACATCGCCTATCCACGTCTTCCAGAGATGCTGCTTGACCTGCAGAGTTACTCCAGTTCTTTGTGTCAATCCCGTTACTCATCGTACTTGATTTGCTGATCTAAATTGGTGCCAGGTGTAGCAGTGCCTCACATATTAAATTAATAGTCTTGTTTTCAAATACTTCTGTAGCTTCTTCACCTTATCCTATCGCCGTAACGTTTTTTAGCTCTGCAAATTCTTGACATTTTTTTTCCTACAATTCTGCCCTCTTGTGCATCCCTGATCCTTTGAGTCACCCCACCATTAGTGGCTGTATCTTCAGCAGACGAGGCTCATAGCTTTGGAATTTCTTCCCCAATTCTCCCCACTTTCTGTCTCTCCTCCACCAAACTTGTCTATTTTAATTGCATGTCTTGCTGTCAAGATTGATCCGAATTCTGATGTGAAGCACTTTGCGATTTTTTTCCCAAGTCAGGAGTGCTGTATAAATGCAAGTTCTTTTTGACTATTTTATACTGTTATTTTTGTTTGGTTATTTCAGGGAATGGCAGGAAAATGTCTCTGTGAAAAAACTTCAGCAACGGGGAGTATGTCTGGTGAAGCTTCAGGTGGCAAGCCAGAGAACTGGACTGTATGGACGCTTACTTGTCAGCTTAGAACCGAGAAAGTATGAAGCCAGCGCAACGTTGCCCAGCAATAACTTTGGTCCTGGTGTGTTCATGTTGAGTTCTTCCTTAATGCTGTCACATAAATTGCATCAAAAATATACTGCAGTGTCTGATTGCTGTCACATTCAACTCTTCTCACAAAAAGCCTCATATGTGAAGAAATAATTGTAAGGCTCAGAAACAGGCCCTTTGATCCACCATATTCAATCAGATCATCAAGTACTCAAAACATGAGCTAACCAATCATTTGTAATAAAAGAAACAAAGTACTGGATTAACTCAGTGGGTCAGACAGCATCTCATCTCTGGAGAACATGGATCGGGGCTGTTTCAGACCGAAATGCTCCAGAATGCTGCCTGACCTGCCTGAGTTACTACAGCTCGTTGTGTCGTTTTATGTAAACCATCATCGGTGGTTTCTTGTTCCTCAATGAATTGTAATGTTATGCCATAGTCGCCCTTCACTAATATTCTATGCCCCAGTTTCCCATATGCCTTCTTCGCCACCTTATCCAACTGTGCTGTCAGCTTCAGGATCCTTGAAGATGTAGAGCGAGGTTCCTTTGTTTCTCCGTACTTCCCATGACCTTATCATTCATTTGTATGACCTTTCTTTATTAGGCCTCCTAAAGTGCCTCACCTTATATATGCCTTTCATCTCATTGCACTGCCTATTTTACCAACTGTTCAATATCAATTTGCAGCCCATAGCAATCCTCGTCACTATCAATGATACTACCAACTTTCATATCTTCTTTAATCTTACCATTATACTTTCTACATTCATATCCAAATTGTTAATATACATAACAAGCAGTAAGGATTGCAGCACTACTCCCTGTGGTACAAAACTAATAATGGGCCTGCATTGACTTTATGATGGATACAAACTTTCCAGATGCTTTCTCTGACTGATTAAGTAGTTTGGTGTTGCACGGTTGTTGGTTTCTATTCCCAACCATATTAATTTTCAATCTTTGTAAGACGACTTTCTTTGTTTTGATTGATTAAACTGCAGAATTCACAGGGGATGCATGCAGTTCCCACAGATTTTGTTTTGCCCTTCCATGTCCCAATGACAGATGTCTGGTTTCTATTCAGCTACCTGTCAGACAGAGATGAGATGTTCAGTGGAATATAAATTTATCCTTCTTCCCTTAAAATGAGCCTCCAGAATAAAGGCTTAGAAAGTGCATTGAGATGTGATTTCAAGGATCTGCATTCTTTCTGGAGCAGGCATTTGTTGAACATGGAACAAATTTAGGTTCATGAGTCCTAGGAGCAGAATTAGGCCATTCAGGCCATCAAGTCTACACCGCCATTCAATCATGGCTAATCTATCTTTCCCTCTCAACCCCATTCACATGCCTTTTCCACATAGCCCCTGACATCCTTACTAATCAAGAAACGATCATAATTTGAAACTATCCTATTATTTATTTTTGCAGCAATGTTTTTTCTAATTGTAGTAGGGAATACAACACTGCCTGGTGGTACAAAGCTTCATTTGGCTGAAACTGGAATGTTTTGTGAGTGGGCATTTGCATTAAATGTTATCTTTGTTTGTTCAGGGGACATTGTTGGTCTATATGACAACCAAGGCTCCACTCCATTGGACCAACTTGCATCTGGTGTTGTCACACGTATCACCCAAAAATCAATTACCATAGCCTTTGATGAATCCAGTGATCAGCTAAACTTTGATGGTGATTCTTCCTATAAACTTTTGAAATTGGCTAATGACGTCACCTATAAGAGACTGAAAAAGTAAGCATTATATTTTGTACCTTAAACTGTTAAGCTTTAACTGGTGCATGTTTGGTATTTTTAAGAAGTGAATGTAGTTTCTTATTATATGCATCAGTAGCATATATCAGCCAGATATTGCTACATTTGAACTTCTTCTTACTTCTGTCATACTACATTTAAAACTTGTGGATAGCAGAATATCACTGCATTATTATACACATCCATCACTTGATAATTCAGATCTCTACTCTGTTTCTGGGAACGAGGTCCAAAAGTACCTTAATGTTTGTGCTTTCTATTTCTTGAAATATAACAGATTTTTCACGGAACCCTATAACGTTTTGGCAACTGATTTTAATTATTTTTTTGAGGCTTAGACTCATGTTTAGAAAATTCTATTCCATCGAAGCTTCTCTGCATTAAAACAAATATTTTCTTTCTAGTGCTTTAAAAGCCTTAAACCAATATCATGCTGGACCAGCCTCTAATCTCATAGATGTCTTGTTTGGTGCTTCCGAGCCGGGTTCTCCATCAGAAAGTCAAAGTAAGATCAATTTCTTAAATATTTTATCTTCATTGTCGTGATAATATTGAAAATTCAACTTTTACGATGCAGGTACATTAAAAACTCGAGCAAGATAGAAAAACAGAAAGTATTGGAAACACTCAGGAGGTCAGGCAGCATCTGTAGAAAAAGAAACGGGGTTAACATTTCAGGTCCAAGACCCTTCATGGGTTGAGGTTTATTATTGTAACGTGTAACGAGTTACAGTGAAAAGCTTTGTTTTGCAGGCTGTCTAATCAGATCAGTTAATACTACACATAAGTACAATCAAGTCAAACTCAATTAAAATAGATAGAGCAAAGACTTCACTTTTGAGATATGGTGCTGAAACAGGCCCTTCAGCCCATCGAGACTATACCGACCAGTGATCAGCTAAACACTAACACTATGTTCCACACCAGGGACAATTTTGCCAAAGCCAGTTTACCTATAAACCTGTACGTCTTTGTATTGTGGGAGGAAACTGGAGCACCCTAAGAAAACCCACATGGTCACAGGGAGTACAGACTCCGTACAGACGGCACCCGTAGTCAGGATTGAAACCGGGTCTCTGGCACTGTAAGGCAGCAACTACCTCTGTGTCACCATGTTGCCCTAGGGGGAAAAAGGGGGATGATACAGAGTGTACCGGAAAGGAGCAAAGGTATTAATTTTCTGTAGCGGAGAAGGTTGGGGCATGAGAACAAAACAAATGTCTCTGATCGGGTGGGACAAAATGATTAATTCAGCAATTAGAAAATACTATACTTTGTGTTATATTTTGCCAATGGTGGGACTATGGGACATTTACAGCAGACCAGGCTATACTGATAGAGAGTGAAAAACGGAGCCAAAATCACATATGGGTTACTTGATGGAAATGCCCAGTTCTGATACAGCCTGAAAGGAAGAACTTGTTGCCTGAAATTGGGGAATTCATAATGGAGACCAAAAGTTTCAACATGCCCAAATGGAAGATGTGGTGTTCGTTTGAGCTTAATCCTTGTTGTAACAGTGCAGGAGGCCACAGCCAGACCTGTCAGACCTGCGCAGATGCTACCTGATATGCTCATCATTTCCAACATTTCCTGTTTTTACTTCATATTTAAGCATCAGCAAATCTTTTGATTTTCAATGTCCTTTCCTATAAAGCGAATGTTCACA
The DNA here is from genome assembly GCA_038087875.1 of Malacoraja senta. Taxonomy (NCBI): domain Eukaryota; kingdom Metazoa; phylum Chordata; class Chondrichthyes; order Rajiformes; family Rajidae; genus Malacoraja; species Malacoraja senta. The sequence continues at coordinate 30,788,560 of CM075979.1, forward strand.
TTGATTCCACACACTTAAAACAAAAGTAGACACAATATTTAAGTTCTGGAAGAAAATATATATATTCCACTTCTGTTCAGCATTGAACTCAGAAAGGTGGCTAGGTAAATTAAAATTAAGAGTTCACTTTGCCATTGAATTTTATATTACTTGCAGATAAAATATAAGTGAAAAACCTTCAGAACAATGCACTTATTTTAGTCACATTTACCATGTTGCTAAACTGCCGTATGTGCGTGAATTAAACTCTTTTAATAAGAAGTCTTCTTTGCTGTTTTTCTTTAGACAGCCAGGAGTTGTACAATCCTCGTCTAGATGACTCTCAAAAAGAAGCTGTAACTTTTGCACTGTTGCAGAAGGAAGTGGCAATTATCCATGGCCCTCCTGGCACTGGGAAGACAACCACAGTTGTAGAAATAATTCTGCAAGCTGTGAAACAAGGCTTGAAGGTGATAATATTTTACATGAAATGTACTTGGAATATTTTACTTGAATAATTCACGAGCGAGGAGTGCACCTGTGTTTCATTCGTCACAGGAGTGGTTTTAGTTGATGATGAAAGGCCTTGGTTCCAACATGCAAGACAATGGTGCCACTTTTGTGGTCATTGGTAAACAGAGGGAGTCTTCTACCCTGCCCAGAATGGGCTTTGTAGGCATCCGAACAACAATTCGCCATCATTATATAGAAACATAGAATATAGGTGCAGGAGTAGGCTATTCGGCCCTATGAGCCAATACATGATTCAATATGATCATGGCTGATCATCCAAAATCATTACCCCGTTCCAGCTTTACCCCCATATCCCTTGATTCCCTCAGCCCTAAGACCTAAATCTAACTAGATATCTGATCCAAGGCATCCTCTGCAAGGCATATCCAATGACTGAAAAGCACTAGTAAAACTTCTTAACCCATCAGAATAAAATATTCTCACTGAACCATTGAGTGAATATGGAAATATAAATGAACAAGTATAACTTAAATTTAAATCCATTTATGGCGAGCAAAGTAAAGGTTGAGAAGAATGATGGGAACGTGAGCGAGAGATTTTTTTGTAAAGTCAAAGAAGGCAAAAAATACTACAATTTTAATTTATATTTAGAACTACAGAAGAAATTGGAAGAGCTCTGGCTGAGATACATCATTAGACATGGGTGAGGTGCCGGTAGACCGTAGGTTGGCTAATGTTATGCCCGTTTTTAATAAGGGCTGCAAGGAAAAGGTTGCAAGGCTGCAAGAAGTGAACTATAGACCTGTAAGCCTAACATCTCTGGGAGCAAAGTTACTGGATTGGATTCTGAGGGATAATCTATACATGTATTTGGAAAGGCAAGAGTTGATTAGGGATTCTCAGCATAATTTTGTGCATGAAAGAGTATGTCTTACGAATTTGATTATGTTTTTCTGAAGAAATAACCAAGAAGGTTGATGAGGTTAGTGCCATAGATGTGAACCAAATGGACTTCAGCAAGGCCTTTGATAAAGTTCCGCATGGTAGGCTTCTCCGGAAGATTAGATTGCATTGGATGCAGGGAGAACTTGCTAACTGGATGCAGTGTTCAATGGCTCAATGGTAAGTAACAGGTGATGGTTGAAGGTAGATTTTCGGACTAGAGATCTGTGACTAGTGGTGTGTCTTGGATTGGTGTTGGGCCCATTGCCATTTATCATCTATGTCAACAATTTGGTTGATAATGTGAAAACAGCAATATGAATACATTTGCTGATGATATTAAAATATGTGGTATCATAGACAGTGAAAATGGTAATTAAGAATGACAGCAGGATCTTGATCAGTTAGGCAAATGGGCCGAGGAATCGCAATTGGCTCTTAATTTAGATGTGTGTGACGTGTTGCGTTTTCAGAAGTCAAACCAGGTCAGGAACTTCACTGTGAATGGGTAGGACCCTAAGTTGTAGTTCAGAGGCTTTTAGGAGGACGAACACCAGAATATGGTCACAGAGCAGTAGGGTGGTGAAGAAGGCAGGTCAGGGAATTGAGTATAGAAAAAAACCAAGGTGCTGAAATAACTCAGTGGGTCAGGTAGGATCCCTGGAGAACATGGATTAGTGACATTTCAGGTCGGGATCCTTCATCAGACTATAGAAACTGGGAAGTCTGAAGAAGGGTCTCGACCCGAAATGGCACCAATTCCTTCTCTCCATGGATACCGCCCCACCCGCTGAGTTACTCCAGCATTTTGTGTCTACCTATAGAAGCTGGGATGATAGTTTACAGTTGTACGAGGTGTTGTATTGCAGCATTTGGAGTGCTGTGTCCATTTTTGGTCACCTTGCTGTGGAAAAGATGCCATTAAGCTGGAAGGAGTACCAAGAAGATTTACGAGAATATTGCCCAGACTTGAGATCCTGAGCTCTAGGGAAAGGTTGGGCAGGCTAGGACTTTACTTCTTGGTGCGCAGGAGGCTGAGAGATGATCTTCTAGAGATGTATAAAATCATAAGGAGAATTGATAGAATGATTGCACACTTTCCTAGGCTAGGGGAATCAAGAACTAGAGGACGTAGGTGTAAGATGAGAGGGGAAATATTTACTAGGAACCTGAGGGGACAATTTTTTGCTCCGAGGGTGGTGGGTGTGGAACGAGCTACCACGTGAAATAGTTGAGGCAGGCACAATAACATTTAATAGCCATTTGGCCAGGTTAGTGGATAGCAAACGTTTATGTGGCTAAGGGCCAGGTCTGGGCAAATGGGACTAGCTTGGATGGGTCATCTTGTTCGCCACAGATGAGTTGGACCAAAGTGCCTGTTTCTGTGCTTTATGACTCTCTGTCTCCATCTAGGAGGAAGAATGGTCTTGACACAAAACGTCACCTATTCCTTTTCCCCAGAGATGCTTCTGACCCGCTGAGTTACTCCAGCTTTTAGTGTCTATCTTCACTGAATGTCTTCTAGCTCATTAAATTCTGAACAAATGGAGCTCTTGTAAAAGTAATTTTTGAAGAGGTTACTTAACAGCAATTAAAGAGAGCATCATCTTATTAAAACTTCAGCTGAATTTATTGTCCATACTTTGGCTTCTGTGGTGAATAAATGAAGCAACTCCTCACTTGATTCCAATGCTTGGTATCCTGGTGAGTGCAGTTACAGCATAACCTCTGGCAGTGCAAGGTACTAGGGCCAAAACCTATGGATTTCTACATTTAACTGCATGTGTCTGAGAAAAAAGTTTTCAAATTTACTTAATAGTTCTTGTAGCCCTGCAATAATCTTAATGCAAAATCAATTCACAGAAATAACTTGTTTAATGGTAATTAATTGTAATTTTAATAATTTCAATTGCTGGCAGCTATTGATTCCTGCAAGTTTCTGGATGATGATCTGATGAAAATGTGAGGGCATTTTAACAGAGTGACTATCAACAGCAGCTGAAAAAAAGCAAATAGAGTTGTAACATTGTGCAAACAATTGTATTGATTTTATAAGTCCTCTGAAACTTGACTCATTTTGTACATCCTGGACATAGAAGATTCTGTATATGGGATACAAGTTTGCAGTGAGGGTTCTCATTTGTCCATCTCTCAGATTGGAGGAGGTTGTTTTGGAAAATTATTGACATTTAATGGAGCTGTCTTTTGGCATTTTCAATGGTCACCTGCTGTGAAACTAACAGGTAGACAGAAAATGCTGGAGTAACTCAGTGGGATAGGCAGCATCTCTAGAGAGAAGGAATGGGTGACGTTTCAGGTCGAGATCCTTCTTCAGACTGGTGTCAGGTGAGTGGGTGGGACAAAGATAGATTGTAGTCGGAGACAGTAAGACTGGTGGGAGAACTGGGGAGGGGACGGAGAGAGAGGGAAAGCAAGGACGATTTGAAGTTTGAGAAGTCAATGTTCATGCAGCTGGGGTGTAAGCTACCCAAGCGAAATATGAGGTGCTGTTCCTCCAATTTGCGCTGGGCCTCTGACAATGGAGGAGGCTCAGGACAGAAAGGTCAGATTGGGAATGGGAGGGGGAGTTAAAGTGTTGAGCAACCGGGAGATCAGGTAGGTTAAGGCGGACTGAGCAGAGGTGTTCAGCAAAACGATCGCCGAGTCTGTGCTTGGACTCGCCGCTATTCAGGGTTGACACCTGGAACTGCGGATACAGTAGATGAGGTTGGAGGAGGTGCAAGTGAACCTCTGCCTCCCCTGAAAAGACTGTCGGGTCCTTGGATGGAGTCGAGGGGGGAGGTAAAGGGACAGGTGTTGAATAGTTTCTGTGAGTCACGTGATATCAGCATTATGGAAGCATGCGTAATAGCAGAACTACCAGTATTTGCTTGGTCTTGGCATGGCAACAGCATGGGAACCTTAACCTTGGTTTAACTTTTTTTTAAAGTATTTGTGTATATCCTGCCAAATATCTTGCTTCATCGGTCCGCTACACTATCTAGACATTATGTTTCCTTACAAAGTTTTCTTTTTGTTCCCCAAGGTACTTTGCTGCGCTCCCTCTAATGTTGCTGTCGACAACCTTGTAGAGCGTCTGGCACAAATTGAAGCACAGGTCCTGCGTTTAGGTCACCCTGCACGACTGCTTGAGTCTATACATCGCTACTCTCTGGATGCAGTGTTGGCACATGGAGATAACACCCAAATATTATTGGAGATCAGAAAGGACATTGATCAGGCTTTTGTAAGTATCTTGCACACAGGTTGCACAGTAGACCCTTGCAAGTTTCTTCCCAGATGTTATCAGGTAACGCAATCATCCTACCACAACCAGAGACCAATGCTGAACTACTATCTACCTCATTGGTGAACCTCAGACTATCCTTGATCTGACTTTACTGGCTTTGCCTTGCACTAAACGCTATAACTGAGTGAGGGAGGTAAGGTTTAACCCAAGGCCAAGAGAGGAGAAACTCACATTGGGGGGGGGGATTAAACTTTCGGGAATTCACAAGCAAGGGGTGTGATGCAATGGGGTCTCGGACTGCTATAACAAAATCCGCTATATTGAGGTCCATTATTGTGAATTTACTGTATTTGTTTGCTTCACATCTTTATTTTAAAAAATTACATTTACATTATTTTCAGAAAAACTGAAGCACTTTCATAGTAGCTACATAGAAAAATTCAAAACATTGCTCATCTAAAAACCAATGTTTAGAAATTTTCTTATGTTAATGAGACAATATTTTCAATGCTGAGATAAAAACTCAAATTTTCATTCAAAGGCAAAAATGAAGAAGGCACAGGACAGAGGACAGAAAGTCCACTTTCGTGGTGAGATCAAGAGTTTGAGAAAGGAGCTGAGATCGAGGGAAGAGGCAGCTACATTACAGATATTAAAAAAAGCCAGTGTCGTCTTGGCAACAAACACAGGTAGATTTATGAAAAGAACAAAGATCGTGGGTGGGATTTACGCAATTGGAAGCCACAATTAATTTCATTTCCTTGAATAACTGTCTCCTTTCCACAACCCGGAAACTGATTAAATTTAGTAAAACAAAACAAACATCTGGAGGTACTCAGTGTGCTAGGCAGCATCTGTGGAGGTAAATCGACAGACAACGTTTCAGGTTGGGACTCTTCTCCAGTCTGACAAAGGTTCCTGACCCGAAATGTTGTCTGTACATTACCCTCCATAGGTCCCTAGAGTAGACCTATTCTGGATCTAGGTCTAGACCAGGGACCTAGTTCCTGATGCTTAGCTTGGCTCACGCTAACTGTTAATGACATATGGTTGAATCTGTTTCACAGAGGGAGTTATAATTGAGCATTCTGTGAGGATTAGTCACATCTGTGTCCTCTGTGTGCATTGTGTTGTTTTGGAATTATGGTAGTCACATTATGCTCATGAAAGGCTCTAATCCCATTTAGCAATTTAAATTTGTCTGAGAATTCCATTGCATTGCACACAAGGAATGAGTATCTGGGCTCTACTAGAACATAGAACAAAAAACAGGCCCTTTGGCTCACCGAACCTGATGCCAAGACTGTACCGAACCATCAGTTATCTACCTGTTCATAACTCATATCCATATCATATCCATATCCATCCATTCCCTGCCAATCCACAACCCAATCCAGAAGGCTTTTAAAGGTATCTATTCCAACTCTCACCTCCGACATCATGTTCCAGGCACTCACCACCACCAGTGAAAAGACATTTGCCCCATCTGCTTTAAACTTTGTCCTTCTCAACTTAAAGCTATGTATGTCATCTTGTATTTGATGTTTCCATCTTGGGAGAAAGATTCCTACTGTTTAAAAAGTATTCTGACGGTCTAATGTCAGTGCTCATGTACTTTGTTTTTTACAGTTTTCTTTGTTATACATAGGTGCTTCTGACGATGGTCCATTAAAACTCTTGCCGGATGATTATTTTGATCTTGTGGTGATTGATGAGTGTGCACAGGCACTAGAAGCAAGCTGCTGGATACCGTTAATGAAGGCTCCAAAATGCATCCTGGCTGGAGATCACAAACAACTTCCTCCAACCATTATTTCTCACAAGTAAGTTCACGCAAAGTCATGAGAATTTCTTCATACTTTTATACTTCTCTCTCCTGCAAAAAACATTTTGTTTGTACAATATTTTTGAACTCTTACGCCTAGAAGATATCCAGTAAAATAAGGTTCCAGAAAGTTTATATGCAAGGGCTGCAGAAGAGTGCTCTTGAGAACGTGGTTCCATGTTACAGGCTAGAACAGATGGGAAAATATCCTGAGAGGTTTAATTCGGTGTTTGGAGATAAAGGTTCAGAAAGCTTTTTTGTACAGCATCCAACTTGACATGTCAGACAGTACCACTGGAGAAAAGGGATAGGTGATGATCTGGGTCGGGACCCTACTTCAGTCTTTTTAAGCCTACTTAAGTTCGGCGGCGGTGTGGGATTACTGTAGCGGCCCATACAGCCTGTCTGTCTTTTAATTTTTTTGTTTTGTTTTTGTCTAGTTAAATGTAGTTGTATGTGGGTTTCTTTGTACTGTTTTAATTGTGTATATGTAGGGGGAGGGGGAAACTTTTAAAATCTCTTCCCTGCACGGGAGACCCGACCTTTTCCCTGTCGGGTCTCCGTTGTCGTTGGGGCCTAGCTCCGTGGAGCGGCCTCCAACCGGAACGACCTGGGGGCTCCAGTCGCGGAACTGCGGACTCACCATCATGGGGCTGGCCGGCCTCGGAGCGTGGGGAGCGGGGCCGTACACCGCCCGGCGCTGCCTCAACGGCCGTGGGACTCACCATCACCCGCCTGGGGCTTCAACATCGGGAGAGAAATGGTGCAGGGGAGAGAAAAGACTTTGCCTTCCATCACAGTGAGGAGGAGATTCACTGTGATGGATGTTTTTCTGTAAATTGAATTGGTTGTGTGTCTTGTAGGAATTGTTTTGTTTGTATGACTGTGGAAAAGGAGTTTCGTTTGAGCCTCTCTGAGGTTCAAATGACAAGTAATAAAATCTAATCTAATCTAATCTTTACTGACCAAAAGTTGCCCCTCACGTTCCTATTGAATCTTGCCCCTCTCACCTCAAGACTTGACTTGACTTGACTCACCTTAAACCAATGGTTTTTGATTCCCCTACCCTGGGTAAAAGACTCTGCGCATTCACCCTAGGTATTCTCACGATTTTATAAACCTCTATACGATCACCCCTCCTGCACTCAAGAAATAAAATCTGAGCCCGATAGCTCAGCTCCTCAAGTCCTAGCAACATTACCAGTAAATCTTCTCTGTACTCTTTCTAGCCTAATGATATCTTTCTTATAGCAGGTGACCAAAACAAAACAGTATTCCAAATGTGGCCTCGCCAACGTCTTGTACAATTGTAATTGTAATTTATTTATTAGCCGAGTATGCAAAAACATACAAGGAATTTGATTTGCCATACCAAAAATTGTAACATAACATCCCAACTTCTGCACTCATTACACTGACTGATGGTCAATGCACTGAAAGTCTTCTTTACTCTTGCTCACTATACTAAAGTCTACTTGCCCAGCTGATCAAGAGCCTGCTGTAATTTTTGATAACCAACTCCATTGCCTACGATACCACTTAGTTAGTGTCATTTGCAAGAAACAATAATTTACAAGAAACCTGTGACAGTGGCTATAAAGAGCACAATAAAGAGCATGCAGATTTTAAGCTATTTACAAAAGATAATTAGTGAAAGAATACTAAGCCATGTCTTAGGAAAACAACAAATTTTAATTGGATTGGAGGTTTCGAGAGATGGTGGAAGAAGATTCAAAATCATTTTTGAATAGGATTTTTTTTTTAATTGCAAGGGATAGAGAAGATTGATTTTATTTGGATTTTTTTTGCTGAATAGTTGATGCAGTTACATAGCACTTAATTGATTCCTTCTGTGCTGCATCGTTCACTGTTTGTAATAATGAAAATAATCATCTAATTAAACAATAACATTTGAGATATTTCACACAACCTCTAAAAATATTCCACGTAAGCATTTTGAGCATGTTTTGATTTCTCATTTGTTATCTTGTAATGAATTGAGATCCCGAGGGGCCACTCAACATTACCTTTTATTTTAATGAGATAGAGAGTATAAGGATATAAGGCCCTTTTGTGTACAATTTCAAAAAAAACATCTTGCACTCGATTAGAAAGTTGTGATACTAAAAGTTGCCAGCTAAATGTTTGTTTTATGATGCTTTCACTAATCAGGGTTCCTTTAGCCAATTTTCTTCGGACCTTTCGAGCCATTTTATATGTATTAGAGGCTAATTCAACACAGACCAAGATCAAATATGGGACCTTTCTTATGTACAATCCTTAGCTTTTTACTGGATTAGTTCATCGGCCACCTGGGAGCACTTTGGAGTAATAATGTTTCAGAAGCTTCTTAATATTAATTGATTGATTAAAGTTCTACTGGAGTATTAAAGCCATAATGCAGTGATTATGGTGTTTGGAGATTAATGTGTGGAAAGTTTGTGTTGTCAGTGCAGTTATGAGCCATGTAGGCATTAAGTGCAATTTCAAACTTAAACCAGATTGTCACCACTCTGGTATTGAAAAGTTCAATGCAGTAGTCCAAGGTAGTTTGCTCCGCCTGATGCTTTGCTGTACTATTCAATTTGCTAATTGACCAGCAGTCAAATGCATAAAAGGGGCTAAGTTTATGGCGTTTCTATAATGTACATCAGTATCCAAGCCAAGCCAGAAAAAGTTAGAAGGAGAAACAAGGAACTGCAGCTGCTGGTTTACAAAAAAATGACACTGAGTGCTGGAGTAAATCAGCAGGTCAGGCAGCAACTCTGGAGAACATGGATAGGTGATATTTCTGGTTGGAACCTTTCTTCAGGGACTCTTCTTCAACCCGACTAGGAACATCATCTATCCATGTTCTAAAGATGCTGCCTGACCCACTGAGTTACTCTAGTCCATTTTCTCCAGGAAAAAAAAAATCTGATTTGCTCATCATTGAAGTTTTTTTTTTAATGTAACTTTACTGTAGAAAAATCTCAGGCACTGAAAACATTTTGAACAAATGAGACTACATCCTTTTAATTTAAATTGTTTTGGAGATCTTTAAAAGCACGATTTCTTTATTTTTGTCTCAACCCCACATTTTTTTCCTTCTCTGCTTTTTAAAATCTCCTTTGCTTTCAGTACTGTTTTTTCCATTGATTGAAATGTTCTAATTGATATTTGTGGAAGCAGACCTTATTCATCTTTGTTTAAGGAGGCATGTAGTTGTTTATTCTTGTCACATATATCCTATGTTCCTTGTGGCCAGAGCTGTTTTGATATTTGTAGTAATCTTGAGTAACAGAGCCAAGGCCGACACAGTGCACGTGGGACGGTGTAGGTCTCAATCAAAACCTGCAGATGTTGGAGGTCTGAAGTTAAAACAGAAAACACTGTAAATATTCAGCAACTCAGGCAGCATCTTTGGAAAGAGAAATAGAATTCTCATGATTGTTTTTCTTCCTACACATGCTGCCCATTTTGGTCTATGTTTCCTGTATTTTTTGCTTTTATAGTTGCGATTGATCTTCTTCTTTTCGTGTCTTTGAAGCTGGTTGGCTATATGACAGTTTCCCATTCCTTTACACAGTCCTTTGCGTTTTTATTGAACATTGCAAGATCCTTTGAGCTGCACTGGTTGGGTAGTAGGGGGCAGACAAGGCAGTGCTGCATTGTGTGGTCCTCTTCTCCACATTCACAGGTGGTTTGGCCAGTTTCATAGCCCCATCTGGTCATGGCATCTTTTGATCGCCCTGTTCCTGTTCTCAGGCGGTTGAGCGTCTTCCACTGGACCCATGGTGCTTCTGAGCCCGGAGGGAGGGCTTCAGAAGGAGGGATACCCATGTCAGTAGGAGGGGGGTCGTCCTCAAGCCTTTTTGTCCATAGTTGGAGTCTGGTTTCTTCCCGTGATGCTATTAGGGCCTGGGCATGGCTGAGAAAGCTTCTCCTGAACTTTAGCCGTTGGGCCGGGGGTACACGTCCGTAGCGGAGGTGGCGTTCATCATTGGTGGCCTTGGTCATCTCTACTCGGCTGGCGACTTCCCGTCTCACATCAGCAGGGGCAATGCCAGCGAGGACGTACAGGTTGTCTATGTTGGTGGGCTTCAAGCAGCCAGTGATTGAGCAGCAGGTGTTATTCAACGCTGGGTCTAGTTTCTTGGCATGGGATGATCTCTCCCAAACAGGACACGCATACTCCGCAGAGGAGTAGCACAGGGCCAGAGCAGTAGATCTTAATGTGTGAGCTGTGGCTCCCCATTTGGAGTTGGTCAGCTTCTGGAGGATGTTATTCCGGGAGTTTACTTTCAGTTTGGTGTTTTTGACGTGTTCCTTATAGGAGAGAGTGCGATCCAGTGTTACACCGAGGTAGACAGGGTTGGTGCAGTACTCAAGAGGTGTTCCAGACCATGTGATGTTAAGGGGTCTGTTTGCTTCCCGGTTCCTGAGATGGAACGAGCAGGCTTGGGTCTTTGCAGGGTTTGCGTGTAGGTGGTTGCGCTCGTAGTAGAGGTGTAGCTCATCTAGAGCTGAGGTGAGATTCGCTTCTACAGCTTCAAACGTACTCTCTTGGGATGTTACACAGAGGTCGTCGGCGTAGATGAACCGCTCAGTGTTCTGGTCCATTGGTTGGTCATTGGTGTAGATGTTATATAGTAGTGGAGCCAGCACACTACCTTGAGGCAAGCCATTCCGTTGCGATTGATGGAGAGCCCTGGTCGCTTTGCCATTCACTGATTACAGAAATCCACTCAGTTGAATTAGCCAACACTGTTAATGGGCACATTTCTTGAACTTCGGTTGGGAGTAAAAGCAAGCAGGATTTCTGCTTATAATCTCCATGTTGAAAAGCCCATGTGTACGAGTGCCGGATTCGGTTTGATATATAATCCCATCTACAATCAATATCTTATGAAGGAAGTGTGAGAACCTTTTCAAGGCAATAATTTCAAAACAGGACAAAGCATTGCCTCTTAATTGTGAACAAATTCATATCAACATAGTTGCCGTTGGGGACCGAGTGAATGTGAATTCATGGGACCCTTCCTAACCCAGACAACGATCGTGACAGATTGGACACCCCAGACCCCTAAATTGCTGCGTCATTATTTAAAAAGGCAAGATGCTGGTCCATTATTAAGGAGGTAATAGCAGGACATTTAGAAAATCATAAGCCAATCAAGCAGAGTCAACATGCAGTGATTTAGTGGATTTACCTGTGGATTTACCATGTGGATGCTGACAGGATGTTTCCTCTAGTTGAGGGTATGTAGAACTAGGAGCATAGTTTTATTTCCAATGGAGGAGGAGGAGGAATATTTTTCACTGAAAGGGTCAAAACTCTGGTATTGGCTTCTTGAGATATGTATAGGAAAGAACTGCAGATGCTGGTTTAAATTGAAGATAGACACAAAATGCTTGAGTAACTAGGACCATCATCTACCCATGTTCTCTAGAGATGCTGCCTGACCCACTGAGTTACTCTAGATATGGCAGCATCTCCGAATAGAAGGAATGGGTGGCGTTTCGGGCCGAGACCCTTCTTCAGGAAAGTAGACTATTACCTGAATGGTGGCCGATTAGGAAAAGGGGAGATGCAACGAGACCTGGGTGTCATGGTAAGTGGGCATGCAGGTGCAGCAGGCAGTGAAGAAAGCGAATGGTATGTTAGCATTCATAGCAAAAGGATTTGAGTATAGGAGCAGGGAGGTTCTACTGCAGTTGTACAGGGTCTTGGTGAGACCACACCTGGAGTATTGCGTACAGTTTTGGTCTAATCTGAGGAAGGACATTCTTGCCATAGAGGGAGTACAGAGAAGGTTCACCAGACTGATTCCTGGGATGTCAGGACTTTCATATGAGGAAAGACTGGATAGACTCGGCTTGTACTCGCTGGAATTTAGAAGATTGAGGGGGGATCTTATAGAAACTTACAACATTCTTAAGGGGTTGGACAGGCTAGATGCAGGAAGATTGTTCCCGATGTTGGGGAAGTCCAGAACAAGGGGTCACAGTTTAAGGATAAAGGGGAAATCTTTTAGGACTGAGTGGAGAAAAACATTTTTTACACAGAGAGTGGTGAATCTCTGGAATTCTCTGCCACAGAATGTAGTTGAGGCCAGTTCATTGGCTATATTTAAGAGGGAGTTAGATGTGGCCCTTGTGGCTAAAGGGATCAGGGGGTATGGAGAGAAAGCAGGTACAGGATACTGAGTTGGATGATCAGCCATGATCATATTCAATGGCGGTGCAGGCTCGAAGGACCGAATGGCCTACTCCTGCACCTATTTTCTATGTTTCTATGTTTCAGACTGAGAATGATGGTTCTTGAGATAGTTGTGCAGAGAATTAAAATATAATCAAATCCAAGATAGACCTACGTTTGAACTAAAAGGGAGTCGAGAGGTATGAGGAGAGAACAAGAAAGTGGCGCAGAGATCATGATTCGATCAGCTTGATCTTATTGAATGGCCGTGCTGACCCAATGGACCAGCTGGCCAACTTCTCCTCGTAATATTCTTTTGTCTCCAAAATTCCCTGGTTTGCTCATCACCTCACCCTGATTATATATTGTCAATACACTGACCTCATTTGGAAATCCACACCCGTACCAAGCCGTCAGCATATGAATTGCAGAAGTTCAAAACAGCAGGCCACCATTAGGAATGAGTAAGAATGAACACAAATGACAAATGAATGTTATTACGAATTATATGATGAATTATTTTTTGATATATAAAAATAAAAGTAAACCTGCAATATCATTTTTCATTTTGCCATATTTATTGATAGCATTAATGAAGGTTTGCAGTGGTAAATTTTGTAGGCGCTTTGCACTGGATACAATGCTGGTTGGGTGCATTAGGAGCACTAGTAATTTTCCAGACTTTTTTCTTACAAATTTTCTTTTAAAATTAATAAAACTTATCATCTAACGTGTGCAGGGTTTTTAATCCAGTACTGAGTAATGATATTGGGCCCTGTGCAACATTAATCTGTAACACCAACAACTGACATAATACAGAGATATTTCAAGGAAGCACATGCAATATTTAAATAAAACTCCATCAAAGTTGAATGCTATATTCTGGTCAATTTGAAATGCTTAATTATTTCATAATGACTTTTACAAACTAATGAAGCCTCATTTTGTTTAATATGGTATAATTACATTTTGAAGATAATCAGCAAATTTGGACATTTCTAATAATATCCTTAAAAATTGTTGTGCTTTGACCTTAATTGAATGTATTCATCTTCCATCTCTGAATTTTCTTTTAACGCTCAATTGTTCTTTGCACATTCCCAACAGGGCTGCAGCTAATGGCCTATCACTCAGCTTGATGGAGCGACTAATCCAGAAGTATGGTGAGCAGGTTGTGAGAATGCTGACTGTGCAGTATCGAATGCACAATGCTATAATGCAATGGGCTTCCAAACAGATGTACGGAGAACGACTTGTTGCTCACAAGATGGTGGCAACACATCTTCTAATGTAAGCACGGTAATGAAATAAAAGTTGAAACTGCTAAAAATATCCCGCAGATTGACAACTTTCCTGGTGAGAGAGGAACATAATTAACTATTCAGGATGATGACCTGTCATCTTTCCGCGAACATAGACTAATACAGCACAAGAATAGGCCCTTGAGCCTACAATGTGCGGAACATGATGCCAAGACCATCAGCTATCGACCTGCACAGACCCCATATCCTTCCATTCCCTGCATATTCATGCCTATCCAAAAGTCTTTTTAATGCCACTACCTAACACATCTACTTCAACCACCAACCCCAGCAGCGCGTTACAGGCATTCAACAACTTCTATGTTAGAAATGCTTGCCCCACACATCGCCTTTAAACTTTGCCCGTCTCATCTTAAAGCTGTGCCCTTTAATGAGATGATGCAAGAGATTTAACAGTTTTCAACCACACAGTATTTTAGTACCTTCATAGTTAATTTCTGAGTCATCTCTATATAACTAAAAGTCTTCGTCTTGTTTGTGCCCACGATGTGTCTCTGTGTTAATCTGGTTAATTACTATCTTCTTCCAAACGCTGGGCCACAGCTTTCCCATTTTCACACATACTACTCACATTTTTCCCGTAGTGGCGATAAACATCTTCCCGTCGGATTTCCACCTATATTTCAGAAATTATTAATCGTTGAAATTGTAAAAACACCCCGATTTCTTCAAACTCAACAATTTCGGGGGGAAAAATCTGAGCGACGACACAATGCACTCACAAGGCAGGACGTGCCACTCTGGGAGGGAGAGGCATTCCAGCGCTCCAACCCCTCTCCCTCTCCCTCTCTCTCCCCATAGAGATTAGTTTAACTTGGCATCTTGTTTGGCATAGACATTGTGGGCAAAGGATGTGTTCCTGTGCTGTACATTTCTATGTTCACTACATTATAGTTGTGAAAAGATCATTGTCAAAATCACTCATGTTATCCCATATGTCTGTGACAATCGTAACCTGAAGCAGGTCACCTGTCAATGGTGTCAGAAGCTTCAGAGAACATTGTTGCCCAGCTGGCTGGGACTGTCCTTGCATAGTTCCATTCTCTTCCATCCAGTCATGGCCAGGTAATCACTTGCAGTGGCTTCCCATCCTATGCATCATTACCTCCCAAAGGATCTATCCTTGGCTTGTACTGTTCCTCATCTATGTTCCGACTGTGATATAATTCAGAAACACTTATTTGGCCTTTTCACACCACCATGCTTCACAACTCCACTGGAATCCCCATATCGATCTCTCTGTTTTCATTTTTATTACGTGTTAAAATCTACCTCTTTGATTGATCTTGTCCTCATGGTCACCTATCCATGGATCTTGCTTTAAGATTTCGTATTAAATTTTGATTGATAATATTCCTATGAAATGTGGTAGGTTGATCTATTAGACATGTTAAATACAAGTATTTTATATTTAAAACAAGTACAGGAGTGGGAAAAAAGCAATGTGGAACAAGGAAGAAAGTTTGTTGAGTGAGGGGGTAGACATAATTAAATGATAGAGGGTGATAGTTTAAAGCAAAATAAAATGGTAATAGGGCAAATAAATAAAATCTTTCCTACAGTGTATGCCCAGATGAGTCCTTGAACACACCTTATAGAGGCTTAGCATAATTTCTTTACCTTCAAAATCTATGTATTTTATTCTTTTTTTGAAATAGCTTTTTCACATTGTACCCTCTACATCCATGCCTCCTGCTCCCACCCCCTCAAAATACTTCTATTGTTTCTTAACTCTTTTTAAAACTATATAATTTAGTTTATATTACTTTCCTCATTCCTCTTACCAAGTTGCAACATTTCATACTCTTAATCTCAAATATGAGGTCTGCCATGCCAAACATAATGCTGTAGGTTCTATTGGAGGATGATATTGGGTTGTTAGATCAATGAGCAGGGATCCACACATAAGTAGAAGGCACTAGATGGTTGTGCAGCCATCCACTCACAAGTAACATTGCATTGTTCATCCAGTCATGCTGCCTTTTGATTTACTCCCTACCTTTTCCAGTTGTATTGCTTACTGAGACAGACTCACAGGCTGTCAGTACAAATTTTAGCCTGGGAGATTTAGGACTGTGGTTATGCAATATAGAACAAATGGGGGGACGGCACAGCGGTGCAGTGGTAGAGTTGCTGCCTTACAGCACCAGAGACCCGGGTTCGATCCTGACAACGGGTGTTGTCTGTACGGAGTTTATACGTTCTTCCTGTGACCGCGTGGGTTTTCAGTTCAGTTTATTGTCACGTGCACAAGATACGGTGAAAAGCTTTTGTTGCGTGCTAACCATTCAGTAGAAAGACAATACATGATTATAAGCGATCCATTTACAGTGTATAGATACATGATAAGGGCATAACGTTTAGTGCAAGGTAAAGCCAGCAAAGTCCGATCAAGGATAGTCCGAGGGTCACCCAAGAGACAGATAGTAGTTCAGCATTGTTTTTTCCCCGTGCTCCAGTTTCCTCCCACATTCTAGAGACGTTCAGGTTTGTAGGTTAATTGACTTCTGTAAATTTGTAAATTGTTCCTAGTATGTAGGATAGTGCTAGTGTATGGGGTGATTGCTGGTCAGCGCGGACTCGGTGGGCCGAAGGGCCTGTTTCCACACTGTATCTCTAAAGTCTAAAGTAAAGTCTTAATGCAGCTATTTGGAATTTGAAGTAAAAGAGAATGCCAAGCATACTCAGCAGGTTAGCTGGCATCTCTGGAGAGGGCAAAATTGAGTTAATATCATGGATAAATGACCTTCCATCAGAACTGGCCCAAAATGACAAAACTAGCAAGACTGGTTATCCAAAATTATTAAATTCAACTGAGTCCCCAGAGCTGCAAAATGTCTCGATGAAAGATGAGGTGCACAATGTGTGTACATTAGGCTTCATTGCAGGATTTTTGAGTGCGAATGGAATGGAGAATTAAGTGACAGGCAACTGCAAACTCAAGGTCACATTTGTGGACTGCAAAGCAGTAATCCCAACTGCATTTGGTTTCTCTTGTATAGAGCAGAGCAAATTGTGGAAATCAAATGCTATGTGCTAAATTGGAAGTACAAATGCAATAGACAATAGACATTAGGTGCAGGAGTAGGCCATTCGGCAATTCGAGCCAGCACCGCCATTCAATGTGATCATGGCTGATCATACCCAATCAGTATCCTGTTCCTGCCTTCTCCCCATATCCCTTGACTCCGCTATCGTTAAGAACCATATCCAGCTCTCTCTTGAAAGTATCCAGAGAACCGGCAGAGAATTCCACAGACTAACATCTCTCTGTGAGAAAAAGTGTTTCCTCGTCTCCATTCTAAATGGCTTATCCCTTATTATTAAACTGTGGCCCCTGGTTCTGGACTCCCCCAACATCGGGAACATGTTTCCTGCCTCTAGCGTGTCCAAACCCTTAACAATCTTCTATGTTTCAATAAGATCCCCTCTCATCCTTCTAAACTCCAGAGTGTACAAGCCTAGCCGCTCCATTTTCTCAGCATATGACAATCCCGCCATCCCGGGAATTAACCTTGTAAACCTACGCTGCACTCCCTCAATAGCAAGAATGTCCTTCCTCAAATTAGGGGACCAAAACTGCACACAATACTCCAGGTGTGGTCTCACTAGGGCCCTGCACAACTGCAGAAGGACCTTTTTGCTCCTATATTCAACTCCTCTTGTTATAAAGGCCAACATGCCATTCGCTTTCTTCACTGCCTGCTGTACCTGCATGCTTACTTTCATTGACTGATGGACAAGGACCCCCAGATCCCGTTGTACTTCCCCTTATACCAACTTGACGCCATTTAATAGTAATCTGCCTTCCTGTTTTTGATACCAAAGTGGATAACCTCACATTTATCCACATTAGACTTCATCTTCCATGCATCTGCCCACTCCCCCAACCTGTCCAAGTCACCCTGCATTCTCATAGCATCCTCCTCACAAATGCATTCACCCTGCAACGAGTGCCTGGGCCTCTGGATGTTGCCAGGGGAGAACAGGGATAGGGGGCTTTCTTACCCATCCTCTACCACCCACCCCAAATCAGTTTGAAAAGGGTCCCGACCTGAAAGGTCACATATCCATGTTCGCCAGGGATGCTGCTTGACCTGCTGATTTACTCCAGCACTTGGTGTCTTTTTTTCACAATGTTAGCTGGTATGTTTGATAAGGTATTTACCAGTGTATAGGCAATCAAACAATTTAGGAGGACTAAGAGAATGTTTGTTATTATTTCAGGGGGGTTGGAGTGCACAGGTGCAGGCGTTTCATCTTTTGAGTTGGTTAAACCAATCTGGAGAACCATATTTGTTTTTGCACCATAGACCCGGAAAGTCACATTGATTTTGGAAAGTACAGATCAACTGTTTACTTGATATGAGGACTGGTTTCTTAACCCAGAGTGTATTCTTGGGTTTGGAGATTAAAGTTGGATCTGACCATGGTGTTTAAAATACTGTGGTAGGGTAAACCAGGAACACATATCTTAAAAGTATATCTTTAGCAGCACAATTGGAAAGTACATCTTAATGCCAAGAGTGATCAAAATCAATAACTTTCTAGATAGATAGTACATGCTGCTTCAATAGAAAATTTAGACTATGATTTTATACTTAAAGGGATATAGATCAAAGGTGTGTCAGTGAAATTCTGGTGAGTATCAGCCATGATTTAATTTTACTTCGGAGTCACGTTTGTGACTAAGTGAAGAAGACCCGTCAGGGCGCATGCGCGTCATTACGTCGGTCGCATTGGCGCACAGACAGCGGGAGGACAGAGCTCCTCCCGATGTAAGTAATTTTAGAGTATTTTAAAGAGTTTTAAACCTCCAGCTAAGTCTGAAACTTGTCAGAAACTTAGCTGGAGTAAAATAAGTTCCTTGACTATGGTGCTGTGCTCTGTGTTTTGTCACAGGCAGCACCATGGTGAAGACGAGCAGGAGAGGACAGAGCTCCTCCTGTAGCAGGTACTTTTAAAGTACTTTTATAGTTTTAAAGCTCCAGCTAAGTGGGAAGCTTAGCTGGAGGGAAAAGTATATTTTGTGGTGCTCTGTGTCATTTATTACAGGCAGCACCATGATGAAGACGACCAGGGGGAGGGCAGCCGCAGGTAAAGCATAGGAGAGCCGCGGGAATGCGGTCTGTCAGCGGCTGCCTCGTACCCCTGCACAGTCGCCGACCGGGAGCGGGGCGACTTCAGACTGAGTGCTAAAAAGCACCAAAGCCAACGCCTGTCGGGCGTAAGGCACGGGGAAGTCTGGGAGGCCCTTGGACTCAACTGAGTCGGGCCACAACGAGCCTGTACGGGGCTGGAGACGTTTTTTAAACGGTTCTCCCAAATGGAGCACCTCATTCAGAGGTTGCTCCAGAAACGCACACTCCGGGGAGGAGTCGTGTGGGCGGTAGGCTGCAGAAAGGCCACGCCGGCAGCACCTGGTAGAGGGCTGCTTAAAGCACCCTCATGCATGAGGTGAGTGCAGAGGGTCAGCTAAGGTCAGACCCCGACTCTGACTGAGACTTGGAAATTAGCGAAGAACGGCCGTTGTCAGAGGTCCATTCTCTGGCAGCACGATTCGCTGTCCAGTCAGAGTATGGAGTGCCACTGGGAGAAGAGCTGGCCTCCACGATAGGGTTAGCTCAGTTCTGACCCGACTCTGACGGAGACTTTGTTGAATAGCGAAGAACGGCCGTTGTCAGAGGTCCATTCTCTGGCAGCACGATTCGCTGTCCCGTCAGAGTATGGAATGCCACTGGGAAAGTGAAGATGGCCGTTGTCAGAGTTCCCATCTCTGGCAGTACGATTCGCTGTCCAGTCGGAGTCTGGAATCACCAAGAGACGGGGTAACTGCGAGTTGCTGAAGGTGCCAGCAGTGAACCGGGTGATATGGAGCCAGATGGGCGTGGGCGTGCAGTGCCCAGGAGATGAAGCTGCAGAGAATCCTGAAATTACTTGGCTCAGGAATCACGGCGTTCGCGAGAACGGTGGATGGAGGGCATGTATCGGAGACGCAGCAAGAGGTACTAGGGTTGCTTTGTAGCACCCATTTTTGAGATAGATTGTCTCAGGGATAGTGCCATTCGGCCCACCATTAATTCCAAGATTGCAGTATTTTTCCAGCCTAGCAACATACAGCCGGCCAACCTACTCTTCGGAGAGGACCTCGCCAAGAGTGTCAAGGACATGGATGACGAGGCAAAGACGGTGGGCTTGATCAAGCCACCGGCAGTCGGCAAGTTTCCAAAAAAGAAAGTACCCCTACAAACGAAGCGGGAACAAGGTCAAACATCCTCCAGGTACCAAGGAGGTAGGTGGGCCTGGTTCACAGGTGCACATATCAAATGTGACACAACTTAAACTGGAGTACATTACATCTGTTTCTGGGATGAATGGAAGCAAATTACCTTAGCTCTGTTTATACAGAGTGTTATTCAAAGGTTTCGAATGGATTTCAATCCAAATTGTGATTTGCACATTCAGCATGTTCTTGGTAGAACTATTCAGTTTTCATTAACAGAACAGATGGATGTTCAGACTGCGCTTGCAAGCTTATGTGATAAAGGTGTAATTATAAAGTTTGTTCACAAACCCATCAATTTGTGTCTAATATTTTCCCAGGCCAAAAAAGGATGGGGGATGTAGTATAGACATTGTAAGATGGAATTGTCACTGCCAAGCAACTGGGCAAGAGCATGCTATATGGCGACTCTAGAGCTTAAAGATGCGCATTACTCAATGTCTGTTTATTTGCAGGATATTTGAAATTCACCTGGATGTATTAACTATGGCAACAAAATTGTTAAAACCTATAATAGGCATGCTGAAAGGCCAGGGTACAGGTGTTCATGGCTTATCTCGATGATATCTTGATTACAGGGGTATCCAAGAGAACAGCTGAAGTAACAGGTGATAGTTGTTAAATCCAATTTTCAAAGATTGGGCATTAGTCATCCAGAGGAATCCAAATTAACACCTGACTATTTGGGTCACAATTGATTCAATTAAGTGACTCTGCCCAGGGAAAAAAGGGTAGAGCTAATTGACAGGTGTATCAAGCTAATTGAGGCATTAAGGATACATTCGGGTCATTATAATAGACCTATGCAGTTATCAGTAAAGGCTATTTCTGATTTGCAATGGTGGATTCACCATGTGTCCAGAAGTTATAGCAAGGTAATGCTTGACCAGCCTTCCATGATTTTGCAGATGAATGTCAGTGCACTCGGGTGAGGTGTCACGGATACGAGTTTCAGCTGTGGAGGCAGATGGACTGAGCAAGAGGCATCGTTTCTGCAGACATGGGCAATTAACTATAAAGAGGCTTATTGCTCTAACAAATGTAATCTGCATGTTCAGTTTCAAATTGACAATAATACGCAAGTGGCATATACATTAATGTGACAGATTGGCTAATCACATTTCAGCTATTTATCTACCAGGTAGATTCTACATAGTAGCAGAGGCCAAGTCACGAACGTTCCATGACAACATAGATTGGATGTTGAACCAGGAGGTGTTCAATAATATAGTACTTGTATATGAATGCCAGATATCGATTTGGTTTGCATCAAGGTTCAACCATCAGCAGCCTAAATAGGTTTCATGGAAACGAGACCAGGTGGCAGTTGCAATTGATACTTTGACGTTACATTGGGGTGGTATGTTTTATATATTTTCCTACCATTTTGCCTAATAGGTCGTAGTCTGCAAGAAATCAAGCAGGATGCCGCTTTGGGGGTGCTTGTAATACCTAATTGGCCGAATCAAGCTTTGATGTTACAGTTAGGGATCCAACCTCTTTCTGGTGGTTCCCAAGTGTAGGAATTGACTGGAGCATCCGCTAACAAGGGAAAGTCATCTGTTATGTGATTGTATTGACTTGATAATTTGCAGGTTTTAAGAAGGCCATACCTGAAGCAAGGACTGACTGGGTGAACAGTGAACATGCTCACTGTAGCCTGGAGAAAGAGTACTCAAAAGGGGTATATTACCTATGTAAAAAATGGGAGCAATATTGTGTACAAAATAATATTGACTATAGTACTGCAGGTATTGTGGATATTTTAGAGTTCCTGTTGACACTCTACGATGATGAGGGGCTCAGTTATAGCACCATTAATACAGCTTTAAGTGTTTTGTCATCGTATGGTTTTGATGGGGTCAGGAAAGATCCTATTGAGTTTCATCATATCATAGCTGGATTGATGAAAGGAATTTCAACTCGAAACCTCCTAAACCCAGGTATATGGTGATCTGGGATGTAAGGGTGTTCCTCAAGATGCTTCGACAGTAGGTTCCTGTCATGTCTCTGAATTTGCCAAACTAATCATGAAAGTGGTTATGCTCTTGGCATAGGTTCAGCATAGCAAGTGCAGAGTTTGCAAAAGCTTCTGCTAGACAGGATGGAAGTTGCTGAAGAGAATGTTATGTTATATAATTGCATCCTGTTTAAGCAGAGCAGGCCAGGTGTCACAGGTTTGTTAATATTGTGTTTCAGCATAACCTACTGATCCATGTTTATGTGTAATGGCACATTTATTTCATTATATTGAAGCTATAAAGACCTTAATAAATGTGGAAACAGCATTGTTTATCAGTTACATGAAGCCACACAGGAGAGTGTTAGTGCAGACTATCTCAAGGTGGTTTAAAGCAAATGTTGATTAAGGCAGGTATTAACACTGAAGTGTATATATCCTTTTTTCCACTAGTGCAGCAGCAACGTCGTCGGCTAGGGCGATGGATGTTCACAGCAGCCATATTTTTATAGGTGCCGGGTGGTCAAATGATTTTTTTTTTTTTAATTTTACCATCGCCGATCAGAGAGAGGCTGTTTGCAAATTCAGGATTAAGACCTGTTTAGTTTCCCCTGGGATAGAGGGGTTACTGGTTGTTTCGATTATTCACGTCAATTGTTACTGCATGATATTCACATTTCATGTTTAACGCATTATTGATTGTTTCTCATCGAAAGTCAATCAATGCAGTGAGAAGCCAGGATTTGGATCTGCGGCATAAAATCACAGAGCTTTGAACCCTTCACGTAGTCACAAACGTGACTCCGAAGTAAAATAGTAAGATTAAACGAGAACTTACCAAGTTTGAAGTTTGATCTTTATTTTATGAGGAGTTACGTTGGTGATTACGTGTCCGCCACGCCCAACCCTCTCTCATAAAAAAGGTCATATGGTAGTTCTCATGTTGCTCATCTTAATATGTTACTTCAAATATTGTGTTATCTGTGATTTCATACCGCTGCTTTGAAGATTGACACGCATGCGCCCTGACGGGTCTTCACGTAATCACCAACGTAACTCCTCATAAAATAAAGATCAAACTTCAAACTTGGTAAGTTCTCGTTTAATCTTACTATTATAGTGGAACAGACTTAAAGAGATTGGATTATATGATCTTGAAAGCATAAATTAAATTCCAGTGTTCCCATATCTGTTCTGTTTTATTCTTGAAATCAAAGCTTTGTTCAGCTCTTTCCTGGAGTTTTAAAATTTGTGGATGTTGCAGCATCTACTTTTCTAATATCAGGAAGAATGGGCATTCACTTTATTTGCATTACCTCTTACAACTGATGGATGTCACCTGCAATCTAATCCTATCTTGTAAGGTGACACCTTGGTAAAACAGAATCTGATTCCCAATTTTACACCGATTAGTGTACTATAAGGAAACATTGTTTTAAAAGAGCTTTGCCCTTCAGTGATATTTGTGTGTGTTATTGCAGGCGTGTTCACATATGTACTCAAAGGAATAAGATTTGCAAAATGGCTTTGTGCTCATACCAGGCCATTAATATACTGAATTTGATCATAACATTTCACGGAATAGCAATTCTGCAAGCTGGCAAGATGAAGAATGAGTAGGAGGAGGGATGTGGGATGAAATTACATCCATTCTTTCCAAGCTTCAATGGCTAATGAAGACATCAATGCTACACAGAAATTAATTGTATCTTGGCAAAATGTTACTAGAGCAATTTTAGTAAAGGAGACCCCATGTGCACAGATGCACACTCCCAATTAATCATCTTTATTGACTATGGTGTTGTGGGCTGATTTCTCTCCCACAGTAATGCAAGATTGTTGATGGATGGTTCTTTATACACAGCAGTAGTTTCCTATTAACTGCTGTTTTCATACTTCATAGGGACCTGCCTGGGGTTGATTCTACAGAAGAGACGACAATTCCACTGCTTCTCATTGATACCTCAGGATGTGGTCTGCTTGAAATTGATGAAGAAGATGAACACTCCAAAGGAAATAAGGGTACTGTATCATTAATGGGGGTTAAGGTTAGGTTCAGAGGTTTGATTTTCTTTAGCAAATTGTGATAATTGTTCTTGGAACAAAAATTGCATTTCTCTGCAATTTTGTTAATTATGCATTCAGGTTAAGCTCTTGTGTGTGTTACTTTGACGAGGTTTTCTTTAGAATAATAGAATGATACAGTGTGGAAACAGACCCTTCAGAACAACATGTTCCATCTACACTCGTCCCACCTGCCTGCGTTTGGCCCATATCCCTTTAAACCTATCCTATCCATGTAGCTGTCCAAAAGTATTTTAAACATTGTGATAGTACCTGTCTCAACTACCTCCTCCAGCAGTTCGTTCCCTATACCTACCACACTTTGTGTAAAAAAAAGTTGCCACTCAGATTCCTATTAAATCCATCCCATCTTGCCTTACTTTGCAATTGCCCAGATTCTAAGTTCTAAGTTAGCACCCAAGCAGTCGTACCAATATGACTTTTATCACAGTGACAAAGATTCATTCTCATTAACTTTGACCAAACTGCTATATTCACTGACCTACATTGCCTCCTGGTTAAACAGGGTCTCGTTTTTAAAATTATTACATTTTCTAAACCCTCAATAGTCATGCTCTCCATATCTTGATACATTTCACCAGCCCTCCCCATGTGAAGTGAGGCATTTTTGTATGTTAACCCAGGGCAGGAATAGCACAGTAAATGATAGGGCCCTGGAAAGTGTCGTAGAGGAGGGAGACCAAGGGAAGCAGGTGCGCAGTTCCTTGAAAGTGGCGACACAGGTAGACGGGGTGGTGAAGAAGGCACTTGGTATCCTTGGCTTCATCAGTAAGGTGGTTGAGTATAGGAGTTGGGACATCATACTACAGCTGTGCAAGACATTGGTGAAGCTACACTTGAAGTATTGTGTGCAGTTCTGTTTGCCCTGTTATAGGAAGGGTCATAAACTGGAAGGAATGTAGCAAATATTCACCAATATTTGATCATATGATATGCTATTAATTTTTTCAAACACGTTTCTGTAGAAGAGATTTAAGCATGGGGATGCTCCATTTAAGGCTTGTGTTTTAATAAACTAGTTTCTCAATTGTTAAACATTTTACACTAGTTAAATTGAGATTTTTTTCTGGTCCAATGCTATCAGCAGGATATCTGTCAGATCTTTCATTGGGATTGCGTTTGTGGAAAGATATAAATGCAGCGATGTAGATAGTCAATAGGTAATTCAGCAGAAAACTGCAGTGGTGATTTTTTATCAGGCACATCAGCAGGATAGTTATTTTATGTTAAAAGGACAAAGTTAAACTGCACTGTGGGGAAGCGTGATTATTATGTTTTTTGTTTGGCAAAAGATGCGTTAATTTGAATTAAGGTGGCTCTGTATGTTCATAGTGTGTGAAATAAAGCAGTTTACCTAATTATCATCCTGCCAGATTTTTTTCTCAGTCTACCATTGAAACATTTGGAAGAGATTGGGAAATGACTACAAAACATATCCAATTTCTATTGCAGGAATTGTTGCATTCTTAAGTTAAGCTAAAATATTGGGCGATATGAGGTGATCAGAATCTATTTTGACACGTAAATATCTTGAGGTCCTCTCTAGGAAAGCAGAAAAACATCATGTGTAGGAAAGATCTACTGGTGCTGATTTATACCGAAGATGGGCACAGCAGAACAAGCAGCATCTCTGGATAGAAGGGATGGGTGACATTTCGGGCCGAGACCCTTTCTTCAGACTCAAGGTCTTCTTCCGGGTTTGAAGAAGCGTCTCGACCCGAACGTCACCCATCACTTCTGTCCATAGATGCTACTTGTTCCGCTGAGTTACCCCAGCATTTTGTGTCTATCTTCAGAAATACAACAGGTGGATTCTTTGGTTGTTCTGAATTGTATTATATTGACGTGTACTGCTTGTATTTTAGGTGAGGTCGAAATTGTGACAAAGCACCTTCAAGCCCTGACTGAAGCGGGTGTCCATCCAAAGGATGTTGCTGTGATAGCACCATACAATCTGCAGGTACAGTAGCTGATCTTTTTCTGCAGTTCTGTACAGGCAAAACAGGTGTCAGACATTGAAATATTATTAAGGCAATCAAATTATAGAAGCTCTGATGTTCAGATAGTAAATCCACATAGGTATGAACCTTCAACAAATATTGCTTGTTTATTGACTTCTGAAACATGTGCTCCCATTTGATGAAGCTATATGTGAGGATGAGGGGGCTTTGTTGCCCATTGCATATCGCCATCCTCATACATAAGCCTGGGTCGGGTTTCTGGCCACAGGCCAATGTTATTACCACAGATGTTCCATTAAGGATTGCAGATGTTTTTGCAGTTGACGCCGCCTGACTACAGCCGGATCTGCCCTAAACTCCAAGGACAATTGTTTAAAATTGTGTCTGTTGTTGTGCCAGGATCTATAATTGCATCCAAGCAGGTCCAGACAGTTGGTTAAACTGAAGAAGTCTGAAGAAGAAGGGTCCCGACCCGAAACATCATCCATTCCTTCTCTCCAGAGATGCTGCCTGTCCCGTTGAGTTACTCCAGCTTTCTGTGTCTATCTTTGGTTAATCTGTCTGTTGTCTTGACTTTTTATTCATCTGTATGTTTGGTGTGAGTCCTTGGAAATATTCAATATTAATAGCGCATTGACATATCTCAACGGTGAAACTAAGTCAGCTCAAAGGGGTGCAACCAAGGTTTACATAATGTAGAAACAAAAGAACTGCAGATGCTGGTTTATACCAAAGGTGGACACACAGTGCTGAAATAACTCAGCAGGTCAGGCAGCATCTCTGGATAAAAAAGAAGGTCGGTCCCAACCCAAAATGTCACATGACTTTTTTATCCAGAGATGCTGCCTGACCCGCTGAGTTACTCCAGCACTTTGTGTCTATCTCAAGTTTTACATGATGTTGTTCTTTGGTTTGCAATGAGTAGCAAGTAACATAGTTTTCAACCTGGGTTCAATCTTGGTCTTCTCTGAAGTCTCTGAGGTCTTTTTTTTCTCTTTTCTTTTTGAAAATATTTTTTATTGGATGTAAATACATATATTAAAGTCGTTACCAGTCTTACATTTTTGAATTAACAATATTGTCAAATATTATTACATTGTCTCCAATACTTTTTATTTTTTATTATTTTTTAAACTAAATAGAACTAAAAAGATAGATGAAATAAAGAAAGAAAAGAGAGAAAAGAAAAAAAAGAAACAAAAAAAACAAAGAAAACACAAAAAAAAGAGATAATAAAGAAGAATGGAATAACTTACTAAGATAAAAAACTTCATTCGAGATATATTCGTACATTTCAGAATATAACATTTCATCCATTCCTTGGCTCGAGTGCTAGTCAGGTTCTCGTGCTGAACCATTCTGACCCTTTAGATAATCAATAAAGGGAGACCATGTTCCAGCAAATAGTTCTTGTTTGTCCAACAGGACAAGTCTAATTCTTTCCAAGTGTAAGGTCTCCGTCATTTCTATAATCCACATTTTAATTGTGGGGGTTATAGGGCCTTTCCAAAATTTTAGAATTAATTTTTTCCCAGTTATTATACTATAATCAATAAAGTTTATTTGAGTTGTTGTAAATGTTTGATTTAGTTCTAATGTTCCTAGTATTATTAATTTTGGATCCGGGTCCAATTGAGTGCTGGTCACTTTAGATATTATTCTAAAAATATTTGCCCAGAATTTTTTAATTTTTATGCAATTTGCAAACATATGAGAAGTTAGCTTCTAAATGTTGACATTTATCACATATAGGTGAAATATGTGGGAAGATTTTATTTAATTTTGTTTTAGAATAATGTAACCTGTGTATTACTTTAAATTGTATTAAAGAGTGTCTGGCATTTAATGAACATTGATGTATGTGTTGTAAACTTTCTTCCCAAGTATCTTTCGTTATTATTTGATTTTGTTCTTTTTCCCATGTTTGTCTATGTAAGTCCGTCGATGGAATATCGCTGTCTAATAAAATATTATATATATAAGATATTAATTGTTCTGTATTAGGATGTTTATTCCAACAGTCGTCAAGAATTTCTGAATTTCTAATTCTAAAGTTTTGAGTATTTGCTTTTACATAATCTCTAAGTTGAAGATATCTGAAAAAATCATTTACTTGAAGTCCATAAGTATGTTGCAACTCCTGAAATGAAAGAAAAGTGCCTTCTTTGTAAAGTTGTCCCATCTTCTTAATTCCATAGTTTTTCCATTGTGTAAAACCTTTGTCCAACCATGAGGGCTTAAACAATGGATTATTCACAATTGGAAGAAAAAGTGATAAGTTATCTAATTTTAATGTCTTTTTTATTTGTTTCCAAATTCGCATAGCACTATATATTATAGGATTTTCCCTATAAATTTTTTTGTTTAATTTAGAAGTAGCAAATAGTATCGAGCTGATTTCAAAAGGTGAACAATCTTCCTTTTCCATTTTTAACCAATCTGGTTGTTGATCTATTTCTTCCAACCAAAAATTCATATTTTTAATGTTAACTGCCCAAAAATAAAACAAAAAGTTTGGTAAAACCAAGCCTCCATTTATTTTTGATTTGCACAGATGTTTTTTGCTTATCCTATGATTCTTATAATCCCAGATAAAGTCACTGACAATGGAATCCAACTTTAAAAAAAAGTTTTTTGGCAAGTATATCGGAATTGTTTGAAAAAGGTATAATATTTGCGGTAAGAAAATCATTTTTATGGCATTAATTTTACCAACCATTGAGATAGTAAGTGTTTTCCAATACTGAATGTTCTTATATGGTTTATTCAGTAATGGGGGAAAATTTGCTTTAAATAATGATGTATATGTCTTAGTGACATAAATGCCTAGGTATTTGAATTTTTCGTTTACTATTTTATACGGAAATTGTTGTATTATATGTTTATTATGTTCCCTTATTGGCATAATTTCGCTTTTATTCCAATTTATTCTGTATCCAGAAAGTGAACCAAATTGAGTTATTAACTTTAATAAATTTGGAATACTAATTTCTGGTTTTGTAATGTAAATTAATACGTCATCTGCGTATAGAGAAATTTTATTCACTGTATCCTTTGTGTTATACCCATATATTTCCGGATGAGTCCTAATTCTTTCTGCGAGTGGCTCAATAACAAGCGCAAATAATAATGGAGACAACGGGCATCCTTGTCTGCAACCTCTAGATAGGTTAAATTTAGATGATAACCTTTGGTTTGTTAATATTCTAGCCGTAGGGTTGGTATATAACAGTTTTATCCATGCGCAGAATTTCTCGCCCAGCTGCAATTTTTCCATCACCGAAAATAAATAGGGCCATTCCACCTGATCAAAAGCGTTTTCAGCATCAAGTGAGATTATTGCTAGATCTTCATTAATAATTCTCTTTGAATATATTATATTAAATAATCTTCTTAGATTATAATATGAATACCGTTTCTGAATAAAGCCTGTTTGGTCAGGGTGTATTAATTTATTCATCACTGTACTTAATCTGTGCGCTAAAATTTTAGTTAGTATTTTCTGATCTGTATTTAAAAGTGCAATTGCTCTATATGATCCTGGATCTTCCAGATCCTTATCAGCTTTAGGAATAAGTGTTATTATAGATTCATTTAAGGTATCTGGGAGTTTCTGTTGAGTATAAATATGCTCATACAGCATTTGTAAACGTGGAGAGAGCAAATCGTAAATTTTTAAATAAAATTCAGAACCTAAACCATCTGGTCCTACTGCTTTACCATTTTTTAAAGATCCAATAGACTCCTCAATATCTTTTATCGTAATCTCCGCTTCTAATAATTCTATATCTTTTGAGTCTAAACCTTTTAAATTACATTTTTGTAAAAATTCTGCTATTCCTTCTGGTTGTACTGCAGTTTTAGTTGAATAAAGATTGTGATAGTATTGGAGAAATCTCTCGTTTATATCCTTGGGCAGTTTTAATAATTCTCCTGTATCTGTTCTAATTTTATGAATTATTTTTTCCCCCTCCATTTTTCGTAGCTGACGTGTTAATAGTTTTTGTGGTTTGTCTCCGAACTCAAAATGTAATTGTTTAGTGTGTTGATAAAGTTGTATTACTTGTTCTGAATACATTTTATTTAGTTTATATTTCAATACAGCAATTTTATTATGTTTTAACATAGATGGCATTCTCGCATTTTCTATATCTAGTTGCTTTATTTCCCTTTCCAATGTTTGTTGTTTAATCCGGTTCTCTTTGTTGTAAAATACTTGGGCAGAAATTAATGCGCCTCGGACAAACGCTTTAAATGTTTCCCAAATAAGAGAAGCAGATGTGTCAGGGTTGTCATTGGTCTCAAAAAATATTTGAATCTGTTTAATAAGATATTCCTGGCATGATCTTTCATTCAATATTTGTGGGTTAAATCTCCAATATGTTTGTTTCTCGGACATTCCATTTAATTTAATCATAAATGTTACTGGTGCATGGTCTGAGATTATAATATTATGGTATTTTGAGTTATAAGTAAATGGGATAAACGTGGAGTCAACTAAAAAATAATCTATTCTTGAGTATGTTTTATGTACCGGTGAATAAAATGAGTATTCCCGTCCAGTTGGATTTTCAATTCTCCAGACATCCTTAATATTAGTGGTATTAATAAATGAATTTAAAAATACACTTGATTGAGATTTTACTTTTTTTTGCCTTGATGATCTAACTAAATAAGAGTCTAATGTACAATTGAAGTCTCCTCCAATTATTAATTTATATTGTGTAAATTCTGGGATTTTATTCAATGTCTTATTAAAAAACATAGGATTATCAAAATTAGGTCCATATACGTTAAGAAGAATCACTTTTTTCCCGTTTAACTCTCCAACTAATATAATATATCTACCATCTATATCCGCTATTGTTGATGAGTGCGTAAAAGATATTCCTTTACGAATTAATATTGCAACTCCTCTAGACTTGTGTGAAAAAGAGGAATGGTACGATTCAGCAATCCACTTAGCTTTTAGTCTATATTGTGATTCCTTTTTAAGGTGTGTTTCTTGGAGGAATATTATATCTGTCTTGAGTGAATTTAAATGTGCTAAAACTTTACCTCTCTTAATTGCTTCATTGATTCCCTTAACATTCCAACTACAAAACGTTATTCCTTCACCCCCTCTTGTCATATTACCATCTAACATATTGTTTCTAGGGTGGTCTATAGCCGAGCAGAAGGTACAACACATAAAACCTGATCCTGTCCCCGAACCTCAGATGAATTTTAAATGACATACTTCGTTCTTCCGAACACATCTCCTTGAATTAACCTTGTAGTTCCATTCAAACTTAAAATTATAACAATATTTAAAGTGAAAAAAGTGATATAGTTGATTAGTATAGAGTGAAACGAAAAAAACTACATCTACAATTAGTGTAGTTAGTGATAGCCGCACTAGCGTGGCTAGAATTCTAAAGACTTCCGTAGCCTTTGTAAAAGAAAAAATCCTAGGTCCGTGCTTTCAAAAAAAAAAAAGGATAATATTTCTGACATTCAAATAACTTCTTTGGGAGTAGCAAAAATTTTAAACCCAAAAAAGGTAAACAACAGCAAAAGTTAACAACGTTATTATTCTCTAAATACCGTATTAATATCTTCTTTAAGTATGTATTTTTAATTTTTAATTGAAGAATAAAGAGGAAAACTATCAAACCTTATTATTACTTGGGCTAAATTACCTCTTACTTATATTCCTATAGGATATATGTATATAAACTATTTCTACGTTAACCAGAAACTGTTAGTTATTAATCATTGTTATTAATCATACACAGTAATTAATATTTATAAATAATATAGATGTTAATAATTTTAGTAGTAATATTGATATTTAATAAGTATTAGTAGTTACATGTATGGTTAAATATGAATATACTAAATAGTAATAGTGATTAGTAACAATTGATCATAAATGTGATATTATTGTTCTTAGAATTTATACTAAACGTGAAAAATGATTATAAAAATGGAGATATTAAGAGAGAATTTTTTTATTTTTTTTAAACAAGGTTTTCTCCAATGTCCATTTCAATTTTCAAACGTCCTTAAAGCTCTTAAAAGTACTTTAAAGATCCTTTTAGACCTGGCAAGGTCCCATTATTCCTTGACTCCTGGGGAGTGATGTATATTGTTCAGTCTATGGTCACATTCCTGATGCCTTTGGCAAATTCCAGTGCTTTTTCATGGTCTGTAAAAAATTGCTCCTCTCCAGAGATGCTGCCTGTCCCGTTGAGTTACTCCAGCTTTCTGTGTCTATCTTTGGTTAATCTGTCTGTTGTCTTGACTTTTTATTCATCTGTATGTTTGGTGTGAGTCCTTGGAAATATTCAATATTAATAGCGCATTGACATATCTCAACGGTGAAACTAAGTCAGCTCAAAGGGGTGCAACCAAGGTTTACATAATGTAGAAACAAAAGAACTGCAGATGCTGGTTTATACCAAAGGTGGACCCACAGTGCTGAAATAACTCAGCAGGTCAGGCAGCATCTCTGGATAAAAAGGAAGGTCGGTCCCAACCCAAAATGTCACATGACCTTTTTATCCAGAGATGCTGCCTGACCCGCTGAGTTACTTCAGCACTTTGTGTCTATCTCAAGTTTTACATGATGTTGTTCTTTGGTTTGCAATGAGTAGCAAGTAACACAGTTTTCAACCTGGGTTCAATCTTAGTCTTCTCTGAAGTCTCTGAGGTCTTTCTGTATTCTCCCTGTGACCACATGGGTTTCCACCGGGTGCTATAGTTTCCCAGAGAGATCTTCCTCCTTTGATAGTTTTAGTATTACCATGAAGAGATGACATTTCTGGCTCTGTGTAGTTTTGAAAAAAGGGCATTTGGAGCTTATCCAAGAGAATTTTAAGGGCATGATTTTGTCTAAGCCAATCTGCCCAGCCCTGTGTATAAGAGTTGCTGTATTACAGTATATACGTAGATGGCGCCCAAGCCAGGCGACTCACTGCATGCTGGTTCCAGAAGTGGACCTACAATCACTAAACTAAACTAAACTAAACTAAACTAAACTGAATTATGTGTAGAAATCTATTTTGAGGAATAGAAACCATGCTCAATCTAGATTTACTTTTCACTTCTGTTTAGTTGAAATTTGAAAATGAGCTAAAGGGATAGAACTGAGACAAATGGGTTTTCGCAATAGATGTAAAAACTGTAGTTTGATGTATTTTTTATTTATGATATTTCTTATTAAACAGGTACAACTCCTGAGAAAAGAACTGTCGAGCAAGTACCCTGAGCTGGAAATTAAGTCTGTAGATGGATTTCAAGGAAGAGAAAAGGAGGCTGTTGTTTTATCCCTCGTGAGATCCAATAGAAGAGGTAAGTGCTGAGGCTTATGTAATAGTTTAGACTTTTGAGATACAGCACGGAAACAGGGCCTTCAGCCTACCGAGTCCGCGCGGACCAGCGAACCCCATACGCTAACATCATCCTACACACTAGGGACAATTTATAATTTACAGACGCCAATTAACCTACAAACCTGTACGTCTTTGGAGTGTGGGAGGAAACCGGAGCACCCGGAGAAAACCCACACGGTTTCACAGGGAGAACGTACAAACTCCCTACAGACAGCACCCATGATCAGGATCGAATCCAGGTCTCCATGTTTTGTGCCTTTCCAAATAGCATTGTATACTGTCCCATCATTGTAAATGGGCTGACTTTTAAATGATGATGAATGATATGTTTCTCTCATCCAATATTCCGCATGCGTCTTTAACAAAGTTTCTGCATCATCCCCCACTCATGTAAGAACAATACTGGTCACTCCTTTTGTATTCTCATTCTCTTTATGTATTTAGAATTTGTGCATTTTTTTGAGCACTCTTTGTTTTCCTTTTGGTTTCACCCTTTTGCCTTCAATAATTATTGCTTTCTGCAGTATTTATGCAAGCAGGACCATAAATCTGGGTTCTTGTCCTTTGTCTTTTTGTGTGAATATGTTTCCATTATTACCCTATTAAAGAAAATGGTTGGGTTGGTTGGTGACAGAATTGGCCTTCCAACTTAATCCCCACTCCTTTCTGTTACCAAGCTGCCCAAACATCCTTGTCATGCTGTATGCTGTGTATTGTTAACTTTGCTGCAGGTAGATATGAAAAGAAGATATAATACTTGAACATAGAACAGTACAGTACAGGAACAGACCCTTCTGCCCACAATGTCTGGGCTGAAAATGATGCCAAGATAAACTACTTTCAACTGCCTGATCCATATCCTTCCATTCTCTGCATATCTATGTGCTTATCTAAAAACCTCTTAAACACCACTATCGTGTCCCCAGCAATCTTGGTGTCTCTATCATATCTGCCTCCACCACTAGCCATGGCAGTATGTTTCAAATACCCACCACTCTCTGTCTTAACAAAACAGGACCGCACATCTCCTTTAAACTACCGGTGTGAAAACCCACACCTCCTGATTCAGGGACAATTTCTTCCCAGTTGTTACCAGGCAACTGAACCATCCTATCACCAAACAGAGAGCAGTACTGACCTACAATCTACCTCATTTGGAGACCCTCAGGCCATCTTTAAAAGGGCATTTCTGGACGTTATCTTGCACAAGTCGTTATTCCCCTTATCCTTATCTGTACACTGTGGACGGCTTAATTGTAATCATGTATAGTCTTTCTGCTGATGGGATACCATGCAACAATAAAGCATTTCATTGTATCTCGGTACATGTGCCAATAAACTAAACTGAATTATAGCAGCAAATTTGTACAAAGTCAAAATATTGGCAGTCATCGGATAGCTCAGAAAATATATTTGGAGCGTTCAGATGTGTAATTGTGAAGTAAATGCTTCAAGACAATTCATAATCGCAGCACATTAGTAAATATTGTTTTTTATTTTTATTTTTTTATTTTATTAGAAGTTAATACAATACAAAACAATACAGTGGTACCTAATTTTAGGTGCCAACTGTCATAACGTAATACATTCTATGTACAACCTCTAGTTTTATGTTTTTGAAAAGGAAGTAAAAAAAAATAAAAATAATAGATAGAAGAAAAAGAGGAAAAATAGATAGTAGAAAATAGAAAAACGTGAAGTGTGTATATAAGAAAAGATAAAGTAGAAATAGTAGAAAAAGGCCCTTAAAAAAGAAATTTTCAAATCTTTGTTAGGAGATGTAAATCTATCCACGACCTGACCTGAAATCAGTAATCTTTACGGTACTGCTGCATCACATGATTCCAAAAAGTCGATGAAAGGGGACCAACTCCTTAAGAATTGGTCATATTTATCTATTAGGCGGAGTCTCATTTCTTCAAGGTGTGCTATGTCCGTCATATTCCTAATCCACATTTTAATAGTTGGTATAGCTGTATTTTTCCAAAATGTAAGTATCAATTTCTTTCCAATTAATAACCCATAATTAAAGAATACTTTTTGGTCTTTGTTTAAATTGATATCTTCTACTATTATTCCAAATATAATCCATTCCGTATTAGGTTCTATTCTTGACTTGAAGAGCTTTGTAAATATATCAAATATATCGCTCCAAAATTTATTCAACTTTGTACATCCTACAAATGAAT
Organism: Malacoraja senta; assembly: GCA_038087875.1. Classification (NCBI taxonomy): domain Eukaryota; kingdom Metazoa; phylum Chordata; class Chondrichthyes; order Rajiformes; family Rajidae; genus Malacoraja; species Malacoraja senta. The sequence continues at coordinate 30,824,387 of CM075979.1, forward strand.
GTGTTATATTGGCATTTTGAAACAAACATTTATCGCATCTGGGAGAGACGTTTGGGTAGAATTTATTCAACCTCGTCAACTGAATTATAGCAGCAAATTTGTACAAAGTCAAAATATTGGCAGTCATCGGATAGCTCAGAAAATATATTTGGAGTGTTCAGATGTGTAATCGTGAAGTAAATGCTTCAAGACAATTCATAATCGCAGCACATTAGTAAATATTGTTGCCAGGAGAAAATAAAGTTGTAAATTTTCTATGGATAAGCTGAGCAGAGGCTGTGAAATTGATTCCAGTTCTGTCAGGATAATGGTGAAATTGTTAAAAACTGCTAATTAAATATACAAGCAATGTGTTCTCTTCTGCTCTTAATATACTCAGCTAGTCAGGCTGCATATGTATGAAGAAGAAGCAAGTTAATCTTTCTGGTCAGTGACTGTCCACCAGAACTGTTGTGATGAAGGGTCATTAACCTGAAACGTTAACTTTGTTTCCCTTTCCACAGATAATGCCTGACCTGTTAAGTGTTTTTCAAATTTTTATTTCTGGCTTCTGTTATATTTTTCCGCCATTGCAATCTACACAAGGTCACATTTCCAAAGTGAGAACTGAACTAGAGTTGATTCGAGTGCTTCATGCAAGTTGAGTTGTCTGCGGTTGCTTATTCTCCAGATTCTCCCAATGTTTTGTGTTAGCTGTGTTCCAGGGAGGAGTTTTACGCTATTGAGTGAAGAAATTGCAAGCAATGATAGACAGGAAAATATTGCAGAGGCTGGAAACCGAGCAGATCAGGCAGTATACATGGGCAGAGAAACCTGTTTCCAGTTTTTTTTTATTTTTTACGCGAAACAGGCCAGTCTCTCCCATGCCACAACAATGCACAGTGTATCACAATACCCACACTGCTTTCCCTGTTGATTGCCATATAATAATAAATGGAAAAGGAATTAGCGAGAAAGGATCAGGAACATGCCACTCCACGCCACACTTCCACTCGTAGTCATAGTCATACAGCACAGAAACAGGCCCATTGGCCTCTTGCCCATACTGACCAAGAGGCCCCATCTACGCTAGTCCCACGCCTGCATTTTTACCTTTCCTATCCATGTACCTGTCCAAATGTCTTTGAAATATTGTTATAGAACCTGCCTCAACTACCTCCTCTGGAAGCTTGTTCCATATACCCAACACCTTCCGTGTGGAAAGTTGCCCCTCAGGATCCTGTTGGATCTTTCCCCTCACCTTAAACCTATGTCCTCTGTTTCTTGATTCCCCTACTCTGGGTAAAAAATTATGTGCATTAATCCTATTTATTCCTCTCATGATTGTATACGCCTCTATAAGATCCACTCCTCAGTTTGCTGTGCTCCCAAGAAATAAAGTCTTAGCCTGCCCAACCTCAAGTCCTGGCAACATCCTGGTAAATCTTATCTGCACTTTTTCCACCTTAATGACATTGTTTCTACACTGCCTATCCCTTCAGGTGACAGTGGTTTGGGAAAGCACTTTTGCCCCATTTGGAAGTTGCATGATGAAGATGGGTACATTATGTATTGCTTGTGATATACCTTGAACGGCTGAGATGTGAATAAATAGTGTTGCGAAGCACACAATCCAATTTTACACGTTGTATTATTTCCAGCAGAAGGTTCAGTGCCTTATTTCTAAAAGATCAGCAAAATTCCTCTATTGAAATAAATTTTCCCTTAGTTCACTGTGAGCTTAATTATTGATGAGAAGAGTAAGTTTGGATATATTGTTTCCAGCCCCCAATCTCAGGATAATAAATCAGGAGCGTTCATCTCTCCGAGATCAACTCTTGGAGCAAGGTATTGATCACTGTAGATTCTTGGGAGAAACTGTATAGTGACCGAGCAAGACCTGGGGTTGCTACTCAGGACGGCACAGCTGGTGGAGCTGCTGCTTCACAGAGCCAGAGGCCCGGGTTAAATCCTAAACTCGGGTGCTGTCCGAGTGGAGTTTCTCCCGTTGACCATGTGTGTTTCCTTCAGGTGCTCCTGTTTCCTCCCACATCCCACAGCCGTGCAGGTTTGTAGGTTAATTGCCCTCTGTAAATTACCCCTAGAGTGTAGGGAAAGGATGAGAAAGTTGGATAACATGGAATTAGTGTGAACGGGTGATCAGTGATTGACGTGAACTCGATGGGCCAAAGGGTCTGTTTCCATGCTGCATCTTTCCATCAATCAATCCATTAAGGAACATGGGTTGCGGGTGTTTAGAGATGCAGCGTGGAAACAGGCCCTTGACCCCACCGAGAACATTGGATAGTGATCACCAAAGCATCCACGGTTTCCAGGGCCAGTTTCTTGAGTACTCTGGGATGCAGACCACCTGGCCCTGGGGATTTATCTACCTTCAGTCCCAACAGTTTACCTAACACCATTTCCTGACCAATGTGGATTCCCTTCAGTTCCTCCTTCCCACTAGATCCTCGGTCCCCTAGTATTTCTGGGAGATTGTTTGTGTCTTTCTTAGTGAAGACAAAACCAAAGTATTTGTCTAACTTGTTTGCCATTTCTTTGTTTCCAATTATAAATTCACCTGTTTCCTATTCACATATCTATAGAAGCTTTTACAGTCAGTATTTATATTCCCCGCATGCTTTCTCTCATGTTCTATTTTCCCCCTCTTAAATAACCCCTTTGTCCTCCTCTGTTGAATTCTAAATTTCTCCCAGTTCTCCGGTTTGCTGCTTCCTCTGGCCAATTTATATGCCTCATCTTTAGATTTAACACTATCCCTAATTTCCCTCGTTAGCCACACTTGTGCTGCTATCCCTGTTTTATTTTTATGCCGGTCAGGGATGAACAATTGTCGTAATTCATCCATGCGATTTTTAAATCTTTGCCATTTCATATCCACCGTCAACCCTTTAAGTACCATTTGCCAGTCTATCCTAGCCAATTCCCATCTCATGCCATCAAAGTTATCTTTCTTTAAGTTCAGGACCCTTGACTCTGAATTAACCGTGTCACTCTCCATCTTAATGCAGAACTAGTGTGAACTGGTGATCAATGGTTGGTGTGGACTTGGTGGCCCGAAGAGCCTGTTTCCACGTTGTAGCTCTAAATAGGTCGGTAGATAGGTAAATAAGTCGGTAGGTAGATAATTAGACAGATAAGTAGGTAGATAGGTAGGTAGATAGATAGATAGATAAGTAGACAGATAGATAAGTGGATAAATAGATAGGTGAATGGATAAATAAATAGATAATTTAAAAAAAGATTCAATGTTGAGTGTGAATTGTACAAGGCTATCCTAGAGAAAATGTCTCTTTAGAGGAACTAAGAATGTTTTCTACTCTTTTTTTTTCCCCACATGGGTGCAACACTCACTTGTGTATAATTGCACATTGGTCCTTTTTCCAGGTGAAGTGGGCTTTCTGGCTGAAGACCGAAGAATAAACGTGGCAGTCACTCGCGCACGCCGCCACCTGGTGGTGGTGTGTGATGCCCGCACGGTCAGCACCCACCCCTTCTTGAAGTCCCTGGTGGACTACATGACGGAGCACGGGGAAGTGCGCACTGCCTTTGAGTACTGTGATGACGTGGTGTCAGAGAACTACGTGCGACCGGTCCTTCCAGCTGAGCAAAGGAGGGCAAAAGATTCTTTGGTGCAAAAAAATGACAAGAGCCCAAATTGTGACAAAAGCATGGTGGCTGAAAAAATACATAAAGACCCTGCTAAACATTGCAGTCAAAAAAAGGATGCAGATCGGGATAGTTGCATAATGCACAAAGAGTACACCGGTTCAGAAACAGTAGAGAAAAGTGCCAAAACTACAAATGTAAAAGATAACTCCGAGAAGATCAAGGAACAAATATTGCGATTTATAGAAGATAGCGCAATGAATAAGCTTGAGTTCCCTCCATCACTGAACTCTCATGACCGTTTGTTAGTCCATCAAATAGCAGAAGAGCATGGCCTTGATCATTTTAGTATCGGTGAGAACAAGGACAGGTTTATAGTTGTGGCTAAATCGTGTTTCTCAGAAGGACAAAGGCTGCTCAAGTGCCAAGTGGAGCAAAAGTGGCCGGATGTGCCTCTGAAAATCCCTCAAATTTCCATGGAAAATGAAAAAGGGCAGATCCTTACTGAGAAGGGAGAACCACAGGAGTTTACCTCTTGTGTTTCTCAGTCTAAGCTGGATTTAAAGACTCTGTATATTGAAAGGATGCAGCGGGAACAAGCCAGGAGAGAGGAGAAAGCAATACAGAAGCAAAGCTTCAGTACCACTGCGTCTCTGAAGTCAAAAAATAAAAAACATGGTATGTATTGTCTTTTAAAGGAAAATAAAAATGCTGATCTTGCTTTTAAAATTGTATTTTAATGATGGGCGGAAGAGAGTTGATTGGGTGTGTGCTTTATCTCTGAAACTAGGTCTGGATGTTTAGATTTATCACACATCCTAGCATCTATTATAGAGTTTAATTACTGCTTTGTTTTTGACAATTCAAATATTTCTTTGACTGCTTGGTCCTGTTTAGAAATGCAGTTCTTAGCTTTTGCATTTATTTAAAGATACCTTGTCAATCTACAGTTTAAAATATTTTGAACATGTATGTATGGCACAGGAACAAACCTTTCAACACACTTTGTCCGTGCCAAACATGATGCCAAGCTAAACTAAGTTCCCCTGTCTGCACATGATTCATGATCCTTGCTCTTGAAGCAGTGCAGCGTAGGTTCACGAGATTAATCCCCGGGATGGCGGGACTGTCATATGAGGACACATTGGAAAGACTGGGCTTGTGGAATTTCACTGCAATTTAGCAGGATGAGAGGGATTCTCATAGAAACATATAAAATTATAAAAAGACTGGACAAGCCAGATGCAGGAAAATTGTTCCTAATGTTGGGGGTATCCAGAACCCGGGGCCACAGTCTAACAATAAAGGGGAGGCCATTTAAAACTGAGATGAGAAAAACGTTTTCACCCAGAGAGTTGTGAATTTGTGGAATTCTCTGCCACAGAAGGCAGAGGCAAATTCACTGGATGAATTTAAAAGAGAGTTGGATAGAGCTCTAGGGGCTAGCGGAATCAAGGGGTAAGGGAAGCAGGCATGTACAGGTTACTGATTATGGATGATCAGCCTTGATCACAATGAATGGCGGTACTGGCTCGAAGGGATGAATGGCCTCCTCCTGCACCTATTTTCTATGTTTCTATATCCCTCCATTCTTGCATATCCATGTGCCTATCTAAAAGCCTCTTAAACGCCGCTCTCATATCGGGCTCCATCACTCCCTCCAGCAGTGCATTCAAGGCACCCACCATCCACCACCCTCCATGTATCCAAACTTGCCCCACATCTCCTTTAAACTTTGCCCCTCTCACCTTAAAGCTGTGCCCTCTAACCTTTGACATTTCCACCCTGAGGAAATGGATCTGACTGCTTACCCTATCTCTGCCTCTCATAACTAAAGCCACGTCTCCTGGTTAATCCTAAAGAACCTATGGCACTATTTTGCAAAAGATCAACACCATGTCCACTCCAAACATGAGACCAAGTTAAACTAATCTCCTCTGCATACACATGATCCATTCCCTGCATATCCATGTGCCTATCCAAAAGCTTCTTAAATGCCACTATCATATCTGCCTCCACCACCAACCATGGCAGCGCAGCACCCACCACTCTGTGTAATAAAAACAAACTTGCTCATCTCCTTTAAACACCTTCACACCTTAAAGCTATGCGCTATAGTCTTTAACATTTCCACCCTGGGGGGAAACAGCTTCTGACTGTCTACCCTTGATGCCTACTATAATTTTAGAAATATGGTGAATGGATTTTTATTCACCGTTGAGCTGGTTTATCTGAGCCAGTACTTCGCAAATCTTCAATCAACTCTGCTCAGTACCATTGCACACAAAACACTGCAATTCTTGCATGAATTGGAACTTTTCCAATTTGGTACTCCTATCCTTAAAATAATTTTATACACGAAAGAAACTAGCAAGTTACACCAATATTAGGTTTTTCATTTGCAAAAGAAACAGCCTGACAGTGTGATATAATTAAAAAGGATTTTCTCCAGTGTTTGCTTTAGTTAACTGGCTGCTCTTTCAGCTGCAATTAAATTTGATGAACAGTACATTAATTTTATTGCAAAATACCTACAATAATACAAGTGACTGAGTTGCAGGAGGATTGGGAATCTTTTAGGATCAGACTATATGAGATGCAAAAAGCCATCTTGCTAGAACAGTGAAAGCCTGCATTGAGGCTATGATACTTTCGATTTTGTATGGAATCATATAATCTTACAGCATTGAAACAGGCCTTTAGACCCAACTTGCCCACTCCGGCCAACATGTCCCATCTACACTACACTAGTCCCACCTGTCTGCATTTGGCCCTACAAACCTCTAAACCTGTTCTATCCATGGACTTGGCTAAATATTTCTTAAATGTTGCGATAGTACCTGCCTCAACTACCTCTCCGGCCGCCATTCCATATACCCACCACCCTTTGTGTGAGTGGTGAATTCTAATGGTATCTTTAACTGCTTGTTTAACAGGGAAATCCAAAGAAGGAAGTGGTGTGGAAGAGGATTTTGATGCCCTCATTGCAGCATCTATAAAAGCAAATAGTATTTGTGCATTTTTAAAGTGCAATGGAAGTATTCTCACCATTGGCCAACATTGCATCCACTGTAACAAACACTATTGTCTCAGCCATCACATCCCAGAGGTAAGAACTTTGTTGAATAAAAACAAATGCTAACTCGTTCACCATTGTTTAAAATGAATATATCAATCAAACATTGAATGAACCTTGTATTATAGTATTATAGTAATATATTATAGTGAAACCCGCATACGTTTTCTCTGGCCCGTGTGGGTTTTCTCCGGGTGTTCCAGTGTCCTCCCACACTCCAAAGACATACAGGTTTGTAGGTTAATTGGCTTTGGTACAACTGTAAATTGTCCCGAGTATGTAGGATAGTGCTAATGTACATGATCATTGATGTTCGGCACTGACTCGGTGGGCTGAAGGGCCTGTTTCCATGCTGCATCTCTAAAGTCTAATGTAACATTTCATGCTACCGTTCCAATTCATTCCTAGTCATTTCAATACGTCAGGATATTATTTTTTAGGAACATTGGCATCAATACCAACGTGGCACTTATCATTCAGTCCTAGTTATCTTTGAGAAAATGGTGATGATAAATAAGAACATAATGAAGAGGTTTAGGAGTTGGTCACAAATCACCTCGAGCCTCTCTGCCAGGACTGATCTGATCTTGGCCTTGGCAATGAGAAAGAGGATGGAACATAGCGCTGTTTATTCCCTTACAGGCTAAATTTCCATCTGTCTTGGGCCTAAGTACATCAGCCGTCACAATCTGAAGATTCCCGCCCCTTTGAAAGAAGAAATCCCTCAAATGTTGCCCTAAATGGGGGATCCCTTATTCTGAAACTATGCCTCCCAATTTTAGAATCCCTCAAAAGGGATCCACTACCGTGCTCAACCTCCTCAGAAACCTCTGTGTTTTAATAAGATCACTTGTCATTCACGAGAACACCAGCAAACTTAAGTAGGTTGTGCCTAAAACCTTTCTCTTAAAGCAACTGCTTCATCCCAGGAATAAACCTAGCAAACATTCTCTTGCATGGAATCATGTATGGTCTTTCCACTGACTGTTGAGCATGCAACAAAATCTTTTCACTGGTACATGGGACAATAAACTAAACTAATTGCCTCCTATACATGTGAATCCCTCCCTGAGAAAAAGCCAGGTATGGTCATCCCAGTAATTTGATCCAGCAGCCAAGAAAAGTGACATATGCCCCATTTGGACAGGTTTGTCATTCAGTGGTGGCGTTCCTATGCATTTGCTGCCCTCTACCCTCTTGTTGATGGAACCTGTGATTTGAAGAAGATATCACAAATTGCTGAACTGTATTCTGTGGACAGAACACACAGCAGCTACGATATTCAGGTGACAGAGGGAATTATTATTTTAGACTGTGGGTGCGTTTGGTGCTCAACATAAGCTTGTCTCCCAAAAATGCACATGACAAAAATGGACTTGTAAAATTCTCTGATCACTGCTATTTCATTTACGTATTTGCCTATACCAGTACTTTTTCTCATAGCTTGAAGGTGAGAATGGCAAATTTCAAAGGGGATGTGCAGGACAAGTTTTTTACATAGAGGCTGGTGAGTGCCTGGAATACTCTGCCGTGGGTGATAGTTGAAGCAGATACATTAGTGGCATTTAAAATACTTTGGGATAAGCACATGGATATGCAAGAATGCAGGGGTAGGGGTTATGTGCAGGTGGATAAGTGATGGTCTTGGCATCATGTTTGGCACTGACATCATGGGTCGAAGGGGCTGTTTTTGTGCTGTACAGTTCTACGTTCTATGTAGAACAGAGGAGGGCTCAAGTGAGACGTGGACTTTATTATTATAGCATTGTTTTACTCCCTGTGGATGGTGCCTGATCAGCATTTTCACATTCACAGTGTCTTATTTTTAATTAGTTTTTTTTTTAAATTTGAGAAGTCCAGCGCAGCATTTAAAATGTGATCTTGCTGTTAATTTTCCCGCAGGGTTGTGGAGACTCCAATATGGCTTTTATCTGTTTATACATTCTCAACGAAAGCAAGCGCTTCTGTCATCGTTGTCACGAGTAACGCAAGCTTCTCCCACATTTGACCCCCTTCCAGGTTCACGGGTGTAGTGCGCAGGCCAAAGCTCATGCCCGGAAAGTCATCAGCCGAGAAGGTGTCCTCTATGCAGGCAGCGGCACTAAAGACAAAACATTGGATCCAGTGAAGAAGGCTCACCTGCAAAGAAAGCTGGGGAAGAAGCTCGATCAGCTGGCTAGTCAGCGAAGTGCCAAAAAGGAAAGTAAAAAATGAAGTAAAAACGCTGTATCATAAATTTAAATGTAGCCTAAATATTGTATATTTATTTCAAGAGCTTCCCTATATTGTAAAAATAACTCTTAGGAAACAGTAATGTATATTTTTGATCACCAATGGAAAGGACTCCAAAATAATTATGAAAAATAACTTTGGCATTGCTCTAGATGATAGTGTCGCAATGCTGAGCTACAGAATTTCTCATCCTTGTACTGCCAGCAGCAGATTGAAAAGCCATGAGAGCAATTTAAAAAAATCTAGGACTGCAAATAATAATCCAGGCACAAAGTCCAGAATAGACACAAAATGCTGGAGTAACTCAGCGGGACAGGCAACATCTCTGGAGAAAAAGAATGGGTGAGGTTTCGGGTCGAGCCCCTTTTTCAGTCTAAAGACCCATTCCTTCTCTTCAGAGATGCTGTCTGTCCCACTGAGTTACTTCAGCATTTTGTGTCCGTCTTTGGTTTAAACCACCATCTGCAGTTCCTTCCTACTAATTCCAGTATGATGGATAGCTGGAATGGCGATAATTTACACCATTCAGTCTTCATTGGTCATTATTGTTGATGGTCGTCTGACTTTGTTTGGAATCATTTGTAATGTAATGAAAGCTAATCTAGTCTGAACTACTGATTTCCAAAATGTCCTGCTAATCAGTAAATGTATTATAAATATTTGTCAGTACCAATCTACAGATTTATCAAATGTTTTCCCCAATAAAGAAATAAATCCACTAATTCCCTGCTGTGCTGTTATGAATGTGAAAGCTATTAATTAACCACCAGACTTACAGGCTTCTGTAGTTGCCTGAGGAGATAACATTGATTTCAAGGAGAACGTAAACATCGGACTTAACATGCCTAGTTTGTACCTAAATATAAATATTTCAAACTCTTGATTGTCATTGCGAAATTACGCAGGAGAAATGCAAGCCTACAATTATTTGCTACTGTCACAATTAAAGCAGTGCGATGGTGAGCATGTGAATTATTTACCTTTACAATTTTGATATGATATGATTGTGTAACTACATTTGTATGTTAAAGAAGGAACTGCAGATGCTGGAAAATCGAAGGTACACAAAAATGCTGGAGAAACTCAGCGGGTGCAGCAGCATCTATGGAGCGAAGGTCTGAAGAAGGGTTTCGGCCCGAAACGTTACCTATTTCCTTCGCTCCATAGATGCTGCTGCACCCGCTGAGTTTCTCCAGCATTTTTGTGTAACTACATTTGTATGTTGGGCAAATAATTGAATAGCTAGACCTGCAATATCCCATTCATTTCAATAAAATGTATACATTTTGAAACAAATACTTGGATATTGCCATTGAAATGGTGATATATTCAGTGCTTGTGGTCTTTACACGGTTAGACTGGTACAGTAGCTACTTCTGAAGTGTGAATTTGTACGGTTACTGCCCGTCATTTCCAGACCCCCCACAGGGTGTGCTGTTCTGCAGGCTTCTGCTAAATTTCCGGCCATCTGATTTTATTTGTGAATTGTAATTCCCTTGTATTTCAAATATTCAAAATAAAATCATTAATTTTATTTTTTTAATTGATCTTCTGCAGTCTTAATCATATTTATTTGTATGCTGTGAACTATGTAAAATGGTAGTTAAAATTGTCCTAGTTTGCTGTCTGTGGGAATTCAGAGTTTGGTTGCAAAGCCAATTTACAGATAGCAAACTCGTATCAGTAAAGGGAAATAGTAAGATTAAAACGAGAACTTACCAGTTTGAAGTTTGATCTTTATTTTATGAGGAGTTACGTTGGGGATTACGTGAAGAAGCCCTGCCCATGTGCATGCGTGTCAATCTTCAAAGCAGCGGTGTTAAATCACAGGTAACAGTAATTGAAGTAACAGTAAGATCAGCAACTTGAGAACTACCAGATGACCTTGTGAGAGAGGGTTGGGAGTGGAGGGCACGTAAACCCCAACGTAACTCGTCATAAAATAAAAATCAAACTTCAAACTGGTAAGTTCTCGTTTAATCTTACTATTTTACTTCGGAGTCACGTGAGTGATTCCGTGAAGAGTTCAAAGCTCTGTGATTTCATGCCGCAGATTCAAATCCCGGCGTCTCACTGCATCGATTGACTCAGGATGAGTGAATAATCAACAATGCATTATACATGACATTGATTTAAACGTATTAATGGTTTACGTTAATAAAGAAAATCAATAGCAACCCCTCTATCTCAGGGGAGGCTAAAGTGGACGCAAAACAGAATGGGCAAATAGGCCCGGATCGGCAATCGGCCCATGGTAAAAAAATTGTGAAAATCAATTAACTTGACCATCCTGTCGATGGGAACGTCCATTGCCCTGGTCGCTGACGTTGATGCCGCCCTGGTGGAATGAGATGTAAACATTGTCAGTGTTAATACCTGCATAAACCAGAACCTGCTTCAGCCACCTTGAAATAGTCTGAACTGACTTTTTCTTGTGTGGTTGTTCCTGGCTAATAAACAATGCTGATTCCAAACCTCTTAGGGTTCTGGTGGCCTTGATATAATATAGCAAGCGTGCCCTCACACATAGACATGAGTCCGTGGGGTATGCCGAAATATGATCTTAAACCCTGCCACCCCTGGTCTGCACTGCTTGTGTAGACCAGAAATGTAAAACGTAATGGCATCTGTAACCACTCCCATCCTATCTAGCCGCAGCTTTTGCAATGTCTGCACTCGTTGTGCTGATACTAGTGTCATGACTAAGGAAGTAGCTGGCCCCTGTGAAGTATTGTTAACAATGTCAATATCCCATACTGCACTTGTACTGGGAGAACTCGTGTTAAAGATATCGTTTACAAACTCGATATCCAGGGTTGAAACCCGACAGTGGCTCCTGTGTGCTGCAGCTAATATGATGGGAAGGCACGTTTGGCACAGTTAATGGCCCTAAACTCAATTATTGTCAGAAGACCATTTAAGAATGAACTGGAAGACGTCAGTAATCTGTACCGTATTAAATGTAACATTAACATTAAACAAACCCGCTTCCCACCTCCTGAATAGGAAATGTACTGCTTTTTTGGTGCTATAGCTGCAGTCTGCATTGAGCACACACCTGGATTGATGTGACAACCTGAGCCGTAGGGCAGTCGATTCAGAATCTGCAAGTCAATAAATTGATTTTATCATGCAGAGACTGGTTTCCTGAACCACAGTTTGAACCAGCAAAGTTTTCATTTTTTAGAATAACCGTATATGTTTGTATTATTATGCCTGACGGAAGCGGGAATCATGGCTGCATAGCCAGTCAGACAGTACAAAACCTAAAGCGAGATCTTGCTGGCTTTATTTCAAGACCCGACTGATGAGGCAAAATGGAGGAAGACATAAAAGAACATTCCTCCTTCTCGTAGCGAGAATATCTCTCAACATTGTTATGCCACATATTTTTGTAATTAGTGAATAAGCATGAAACCAACATGTCGATATTTGGTGTTTCATTGAACCATAGTTTCATAAATACTTTGTGATCCAACACCTATTCTGTGTTGTCATCGATCTGAACTTGATGATACCCCAGTGGCAAAGGAGATTAGGTAAATTATTACAGGATACTTTAACTTGATTGCCATGTGACTAACATATGCCCCCATCGTAGTGTCTCAACTTGAAGTTGAGCATGTAGATTATGTATGTTCGCTCAATCCTTTACCCATGGGATGCATCTAGTGTCTATAGCTAGTTGATACCAATAACGGAAGAATTGGCAACTCATGCAAATCTCCTCCACCTCAACTAGAGATGACATTCGCAACTCTCCACCTTAGAACCCTTAGCATCAGTTTGTAAAATAACTGAAATTCGACTGACCAAACTACTGGAGCAATGCTGAATACTGTTTGTTCATCACTGTGACTTAGGTAGCTTCAGCTGGTTATAGCATAAGCCTGTTAACAATGACCTACATGTCATATGAGAGGTTGCTACTTTGCAAGATGTCAGTTCCTGACTTGCACAGCTGAATCACAGCTACTATATTGCCAATTACTCTTGATGAATAGAATTCAGCTTAATAACAGGCTTCTATTAACTCCAATCCCGTGCCATAAGGTGGAGTCATAGGCCAATTTATAGTTAAAGGTAAATCCCAATGACCAAGAAGTCTATTTGGTAACAACTTAAAGTTAACTGGATGGATGAGCCCAATTTCTCAAATATAGTTTGAGGCTGAAACAGGTGATTTTAACAAAATACGGCGTTAGAATATCATCCAGGCAAGACATAACAAGTGTTTTCGAACTCTGAGTCCAAACACCGTTTTTACTAATTAGTTAAATAACCTGGGGAAATAGTTTGTCCCAATTTGCAATGTTTTACTGTTATTAGTACAGTTATCATTGCCTTTTGATAATTTCCAATGTCTCCGATGATCCCTGTAATGGGAATTGCATAGAAAGGATCTTTGAGACCCTTATGAATCCGTTGTTAGTCAGTAAAGAAGTTTCCTATTTGGAAAGTTCATATGTGAGTTAAACGACATTCTCCATTTTTCATAATGAACAGGCCACTCCTGCCATCATTGCATGGGTGCTTCGCACGATAACTCTGGCCCGATTTCCGAGCCTGTCTTGAAAACGACAATTCTGGCCCTAATTCCAAACTTGCTTGGAATGCTAGTATTGTGCAGTTTTACATGGTTAGATGCCTCTAAGCCGATGGTAATGCCTTTATCCTTTGTGTGGTGTACAAACAAGTGTAACTATTACCAACTTGTAAGTGGTCCACTTACCCATGTTTCAGAAGTGCCAGACCTACCTTGTTGAGTAGGACTGGTAGGGTACGTGGAACCTCTGCCCAGCTGTCATGCTGCCACCAACTTCAGTGAACCGCTTACGGCCGATGAAGGCATGGGGTGTGTTCTGAACCGATGAACCTTTGCCCGCCTTTGGTCTTGATTGTCCGACAGCTTTTGCTTCGTCCCAGGTTTTTGCTGTTGAATAGACCTTACCTGAATAGGAGATTCGGCGGCTGGCTCTCATATCCCCCTGATAGCGCTGTTCACTGCCGGCACACACGTGCTCCAGTATGTTCCACGGACATCTTTAGAATCTGACGTCAGTTACATCTGACCTTTCGCACTCCCCTCCTTAGAGAGGGCGATTCATAGGCAGCCCTAAACAGGTGCTGCCGCAGGCCCCTGGGATACCTGCGCTGATACGGCCACCAGGATGGAACATTCAGTTGGGATGGCAAACTTTGTTGTCAGGAAATGATACCTCTGACACGTGCCCTTCATCCCTTGGGGTATGCTCCATGGCTATACCATCAGACTCGGCGTCAGAATTACACTGACCCGGCATGCTCACCTCTTCAAAGAGGGAGACATTAAGCAGCCCTGTCCCAGGCACTGCTGGCACGGCCTCTTGTCCAGGCCGGCGCTGTCACACATTAAGCAGCCCTGTCCCTGGCGCTGCTGGCGCGGGCTCTCCCGTAGGCCGGCGCTGTGACAGTTTCGATAGGGCTGATCGATGTATCGGTGATTTCCCCCATCCTGGGGACCACCGAACGACGATATGTCTGAGCCGCTGACCGCACTGTCAGTGACTCTGGCGGTGATACCGCGTTCCTGCTTGATTTTCCCTCCCCGGGAACACAGCAGGCTGGAAAACACGAACCCGACATCTGCCGACTATCCGCTTTCGCGGTCGGAACCGGGGTCTCCCCACAGCCCATAGCCTGTTCACTCGCTGGAATTCATCCCAATTTCTAGCAGGATACCTCTGTGAAAAGAGGTGCCTACAAGAAATTCAAAACCTGGTAAGTGATAGAAAACTTACCTGAAGTTTTAAACTTACCGCCGGCAGGAGAGATGCCCTGCCTGTCCGGTGCTTCACAATGCGAACGACGATATGACACGCATGCGCACGGGCAGGGCTTCTTCACGGAATCACTCACGTGACTCGGAAGTAAAATCTAGAGATCACTTTCTTTTTGTGCTGCATGGGGAGGCACCACATAATCCTGACTGAAAAATAGACAATAGACAATAGGTGCAGGAGTAGGCCATTCGGCCCTTCGAGCCAGCACCGCCTTTCACTGTGATCATGGCTGATCATCCACATTCAGTACTCTGTTCCTGCCTTCTCACCAGGAGGATGAGGGGTGATCTTATAGATGTGTATAAGATCATAAGAGAGGTATAGATCGGGTAGATGCACAGAGCCTCTTGCCCCGAGTAGGTGAATCGAGAACAGATTCCTACTTATGTTACATAGAACAGAACAGCACATGAATAGGTCTACGGCCCACAATGTGCACTGAACATGATGCCAAGACCAACTCTTATCTGCCTGCACATGATCCACATCCCTCCATTTCCTTATCCATGTGCTTATCCTAAAGTTTCTTAAATCCCACTATTGTTTCTGCCTCAACCACCACCACTGGCACCCACAACATTCTGTAAAATTTGCCCCGCATGTCTCTGTTAAACATTGCCCCTCTCATCTTGAAGCTATACCCTCTAGAATTTTTTTTTCCTTCCTGGGAAGAAGGTTCTGACTATCTATGCCTCTCATAATTTTATATACTTCTAACAGGTCTCACCGCAACCTCTGGCATTCCAGAGAAAACAATCCAAGTCTGTCCAACCTCTCCCTGTATCTAATACCCCCCTAATCCAGGCATCATTCTGGTAAACCTCCTTTGTACTCGTTCCAAAGCTTCCACATCCTGCAATGCAGTAAATCTTGCAGTAAATTCTTGGTGGTGACCAATGTCAATATAGCTTAATGCCCAATATTTTACAGACGTAAACATTATTATCAGTCTCATTCAATAGTACAGTTAGGGAAACTTATTTGTTTGAGTAAACCAGAGCCCTGTATCAGCCAGACTTCCACTGACATTTTGCTTTAGTCCATTGCTCGTGCCTTGTGGGTTGTTTGTTGAAAGGAGAAATGACAAAGAATAGACAATAGAGAATGTGTAGTATGCTCGGCCCTTCAATTCCTAGTTTGTTTACTAATATCTGGATGAACTATAATGTAACACTTGCAAATGCTTTACAAGACACTCCAGTTTGTGTAACGCATTTGCTGAATTCTTCCAAGCCATGACAAGAAAACAATTGCATAATTCCACAGTAAAGCTTATTGCCATTGATGTAGATCCAGCCACACTATGGTCTGTCTCTCTCTCATTCTCTCCTCCCTCTCCCTCTCCCCCTCCCATTCACTTTCACTCTCTCTCTCTCTCTCTCCCTCACTCCCTTGTGACATATAAAGTACAGATTACAACTTGATCAGACACCCTGTACATTTTATTGCTACCCGTGACATTTATTCAATCTAGGAATAAACTATTAGAAATTGAACACCAGAAGGAATTAATGGCTGCAACATTCAAGGGAAGAGGATCATGTGTACGAAGAACAACAGCCTTCCAAATAGGTCAAGCCACACATCATTATAATGTGTGGAGATTTGGATATAGTGCACGCAACACAAGATCATGGCCTGTTGACAATTCAGTGACCTGCTGCTGTGCTGAATCATCAAATTTACAGCAAGAGCTTGGGGCAGGATTTTAAATGACTGTGCTGGCAGATCTCCATATTTTCTATTGCTTTTAAAAAAAGATTAAAGCAGTTTACAAGATTCAAGAATGGTCCTTATCTCTAATGCTTTTTTTTTTGTTGGTTGAACATTAATATATACGTGTAGATCAATTGTCTGCTTTTTGATGAGCTCAGCAGCTAGTGTGTTACCTTCCTCATGCTTTTTGTCTTCCAACTAATGAGAGCTCAGCAACATGGTGAAGTGTCTCACCTTTTACTCAACGTTGCTTATTTGGGGAAAGAAATTTGACAGCTACACCTCCTTACCATGGCAGCAATTTTGTGTGTATGTTAATACCAGTTAAGGAGGAGAAGCCGTCATAGAGTCATCGAGTGATACAGTGTGGAAACAGGCCCTTCGGCCCAACTTGCCTATACCAGCCAACATGTCCCAGCTACACTAGTCCCACCTGCCAGCATTTGGCCCATATCCCTTCAAACCTGTCCTATCCAAATACCTGTCTTAACTGTTTCTTAAATGTTGGGATAGTCCCTGCCTCAACGACCTCCTCTGGCAGCTTGTTCCATACACCCACCACTCTTTGATTCCTATTAAATCTTTCCCCTTCACCCTAAACCTTTGTCCTCTGGTCCTCGATTCACCTACTCTGGGCAAGAGACTCTGTGCATCTACCCGATCTATACCTCTCATGATCTTATAAGATCACCCCTCATCCTCCTGTGCTCCAAGGAATAGAGTCCCAGCTTACTCAACCTCTGCCGATAGCTCAGACCATCTAGTCCTGGCAACATTCTCGTAAATCTTCTCTGTACCCTTTCCAGCTTGACGACATCTTTCCTATAACATGGTGCCCAGAACTGAACACAATACTCTAAATGTGGCCTCACATGTCCTCCCAACTTCTATACTCAATACTCTGGCTGATGAAGGCCAATGTGCCAAAATCCTTTTTGACCACTCGATCTACCTGCGAGTCAACCTTCAGGGAACTATACATCTGCACTCCTAAATCCCTCTGCTCTACAACACTACCCAGAGCCCTGCCATTCACTATTTAGGTCCTGCCCGTTAGACCTCCCAAAATGCAACACCTCACATTTTTTTTGCATTAAATACCATCAACCATTCCTCAGCCCACTTGGCCAATTGATCAAGATCCTGCTACAAATTTTCACAACCATCTTCACTATCTGCAAAACCACCAACTTTGGTATCATCTGCAAACTTGCTAATCCTGCTGTCTATGTTCTCATCCAAATCATTGATATAGATGACAGACAGTAACGGGCCCAGCACCAAACCCTGAGGCACACTACTAATCACAGGTCTCCAATCTGAGAAGCAACCTTCCACCATCATCCTCTGGTTCCTTCTATGAAGCCAGTTTTCTATCCATTCAGCTATCCCTCCTTGGATCCCATGCGATCTAACCTTCCAGCGCAGCCTACCATTAGGAACCTTGTCAAATGCTTTACTGAAGCCCATATATACAACTGCCTGTCTTAATTTTAATGATTAATGATTTCCTCTATAATGTTAATATATATATTGTTTCTATATTGATTGATTGAAAGAACAGCATGGAAACAGGTCCTTCAGCCCACCAGGTCCATGCCAACCATTGATCAACCATTCACACTAGTTCTCTATTATCCCACTTTCTCATCCACTTCCTGCACTCTAGGAGCGATGCACAGAGGCCAATTAACCCACAAACCCGTCGTCTTTGGGATATGGGAGGAAAACGGAGCTGCCGGATGGAACCCATGCAGTCACAGGGAGAACATGTAAACTCCACACACAGCCAGCACACAAGGTCAGGATCGAATCCGGGTCTCTGGCACAGTAAGGCAGCAGCTCTTCAAACTGCACCACTGTGCCACCGTAATATCGGAGTAACAGGATTAAGAAATATACATTTAATCTAGGCCTCGAAGACTGTTAGAATTATTAAACAGACCCAGAAAGTAGTTCTCGATATTCTAGAATCAAGATTCATCAGAATATCACTGCAAGAACCCGAGAATCATAGTCTTGGATGATTTTTTCTTTGTTTCATTGAAAATAATTATAAAATATTGGAGGTGTGTAAGGGAAAATAAAATTGTGATTAGGGCCATTGGAAGTGGAAAGATCAAACAATCTTTTTGAAGAAAAGGAGACTGTGTAGATCACACCTTCCCTAGCCAACAAAGGGCCAACCAAGATACCACCCTGCCTGAGGTCATTTGAGTCTGGCCCTGATTGCTCCTGGTCTTTCCTCGCCTGCAGCTCTTCCCCCCACCCCACACTTTCAGTCTGAAGAATGGTCCCAACCAAAAAGTCAACTATCCTTTTTCTCCAGAGATGCTGCCAGACCCGCTGTGTTACTCCAGCACTTTGCGTCTATCTGGAGTAGAATGTAACCTGGCCCGAGCTTTTCCCTGCCTGGAGAACAAGAGTTTCAAAACCGAGATGTTGGGATCAAGAGACTTGATCAAATTTCACCCCTCTGCTCCCAAGGTGAACTCAAATTAGGAACACCGTGTGAGTTCTTTAAACTAAAACCAGTCAAAAATATTTACATCTATGAGAAATTGTTAAGAGATGAGAGTAATTCCATTAGTTGTCGTCCTGCAGTGGAGGAAGATATTGCATTCTGTAGTGATGGATGGCACAATGGTGCAGTGGGCGAGTTGCTGCCTCACAGCACCAGAGGTTCAATTCTGATCTCGAGTGTTGTCTGTGCGGAGCTTGTACGTTCTCCCTGTGTCCGCACAACTACAGTGCATTCAGAAAGTATTCAGACCCCTTCACTTTTTCCACATTTTGTTACGTTACAGCCTTATTCTAAAATTGATTACATTCTTTTTTTGTTTATCTTCAATCTACACACAATACCCCATAACAAAAAAGCAAAAACAGGTGTTTAGAAATTTTTGTAAAATATTTAAAAATAACTGAAATATCACATTTACATAAGTATTCAGACCCTTTACTCAGTACTTTGTTGAGGCACCTTTGGCAGTGATTACAGCCTCAAGTCTTCTTGGGTATGACGCTACAAGCTTGGCACACCTGTATTTGAGTAATTTCTCCCATTCTTCTCTGCAGATCCTCTCAAGCTCTGTCAGCTTGGATGGGGATCGTCAATGCACAGCTATTTTCAGGCCCTGCCAGAGATGTTCGATCGGGTTCAAGTACGGGCTCTGGCTGGGCCACTCAAGGACATTCATGGACTTGCACGAAGCCACTCCTGCGTTGTCTTGGCTGTGTGCTTAGGGTCGTTGTCCTGTTGGTAGGTGAACCTCCGCCCCAGTCCGAGGTCCAGAACGCTCTGGAGCAGGTTTTCATCAAGGATCTCTCTGTACTTTGCTCCGTTCATCTTTTCCACGATCCTGACTAGTCTCCCAGTTCCTGTCGCTGAAAAACATCCTCACAGCATGATGCTGCAACCACCATGCTTCACCGTAGGTATGGTATTGGCCAGGTGATGAGCGGTGCCTGGTTTCCTCCAGACATGATGCTCTTTCATTCAGGACAAAGAGTTCAATCTTGGTTTCATCATAGCAGAGCATCTTGTTTCTCATGCCTTTTGGCAAACTCCCAGCAGGCTTTCAAGTGCCTTTTACTGAGGAGTGGCTTTCATGTGCCTTTTACTGAGGAGTGGGTTCCATCAGGCCACTCTACCATAAAGGCCTGATTGGTGGAGTGCTGCAGATATAGTTGTCCTTCTGGAAGGTTCTCCCATCTCCACAGAGGAACTCTGGAGCTCTGTCTGAGTGACCATCGGGTTCTTGGTCACCTCCCTGACCAAGGCCCTTCTCCCCCAATAGCTCAGTTTGGCCGGGCGGCCAGCTCTATGAAGAGTCCTGGTGGTTCCAAAGTTCTTCCATTTAAGAATGACGGAGGCAACTGTGCTCTTCAGGACCTGCAATGTTTTATACCCTTCCCCAGATCCGTGTCTCGACACAATCCTGTCTCGGAGGTCTACGGACAATTCTTTCGTCTTCATGGCTTGGTTTTTGCTCTGACATGCACTGTCAACTGTGGCACCTTATATAGACAGGTGTGTGCCTTTCCAAATCATGTCCAATCAATTTAATTTATCACTGGTGGACTCCAATCAAGTTGTAGAAACATCTCAAGGATAATCAATGGAAACAGGATGAACCTAAGCTCAATTCTGAGTGTCATAGCAAAGGGTCTGAATACTTATGTAAATGTGATATTTCAGTTATTTCTTTTTAATTATTTGCAAACATTTCTAAATACTTGTTTTCGTTTCTTCTTTCTGGGGTATTGTGTGTAGATTAATGATTAAAAAAATGAATTTAATCCATTTTAAAATAAGGCTGTAACGTAACAAAATGTGGAAAAAGTGAAGGGGTCTGAATACTTTCTGAATGCACTGTATGTGGGTTTTCTCTGGTTGCTCTGGTTTCATCCCGCATTGCTTCTCTAAATTGCGCCTAGTGTGTCGGATGCGAAAGTGGGATAACATAGAACTAATGTACGGGTGAGCGCGGTCAGCGTGGACTTGGGGGGCCAAAGGGCCTGTTTCCATGGTGTTTCTCTAAATCTGTATCTCTAAACCTATCTAGCTCCATTTCAGCTAGAGTAACGGATATGATGGTGGTATCAGATAGGAGAGTGGGATTTAAGAGACTTTTGGATAGGCATATGGATACGCAGGGAATGGTGGGATATGGATTATGTACAGGCTGATAAGAGATGGGCTTGGCATCATGTTCGGCATGGACATTGGACCGATGGGTCAGTGCATGGATCAATGTCATAACTCCGTGGTTCGTGCAGCATCTCCAAAGGACATGGATAGACAATATTTTTGGTTGGGACCCTTCTTGAGACTCTATTTTGGGCGCAGCTCAATGTTCACTTTGCTCAATTCCCTCCTTGGTCTCAACACAAATTTTGATCAAAGACTTTGGGGCCCCTCTATTTCCAGGTGGATGCCTCGCGTTGGTTTACCTTCTCAGCAGAAAGTTGAAATGTCAAAGCATCAGGAACTAATTCAGCATCACCAAACTGACATCTTGCAGGCTGTGCAAGAGAAAGATAGTGCAGCAAGATTGTGGAACAATATTTTGCATGCCAACAATTTTTAAAGACAACTTTAAAAGCTTGGCAAGGGTTCAAAAAGTTGCAAGATGGTCTAAACGTATTGCATTTGATTGGACTGTAGTCAGTGTGAAAAATGCTGGGGAACCTATTTGTGATGTGCATAATTTGTTCATCAGCTGAAGTTATTTTACCATGACTGTTTACAGTATCGATTGGTCTGTGTTGCTGATGTGAATTACATGCAGACACAGATTCATCATTCAGATATCCCTAGAGATTAACATGTAACAATGAAACAGATTGCAAACCAATCTTACTGAATTTAAATTTATTTTGCAACAAATAACAATGTTTAATAATGAACCTATGCATTTCTGAACTAACACAATGATTTAGTGTACTGTTTGCTTTAAGCCCCTGTCCCACTTTCACAACCTAATTGGTGACCTCTGCCGAGTTTGCCCTTGACTCATACTCGCAGCATGGTCGGCACGAGGTCGTAGGAGGTCTTCGTAACTCTTCCTCATGCTCGTGAGCGGTCTCCGCGTACTCGTGGCCTCAAGTAGGTCGCGGCGTTTTTTCCAGCCTGATAAAAAATGTCCACGAGAAAAAAAAGGTTAGCATGGGAAAAATAGATACTTTTTATTCGTAGGTAGGTCGTAGTAGGTCGTGATGGTAGTCATAGGTAGTTGTAGATAGTTGTAGATAGTCGTAGGTCGGTAATTGGCCCGAGAAAAAAAATGCAACCATGACATCATTTTATCATGTGATCATATTCCACTTGTAGTTAGTCGTAGTTGGTCTTAGGTGTGGAAGACTGAGGTCGAGGGGGGTCGTAGGAGGTTGTAGACATAGTCGTAGGAGGTCTTTTACTTCGGCGAGTCAACACGACCTTGACATTTTTTTCAACTTGTCTAGGGCCTTCTAAACTCATGGATTAGATCGTCCAAGTGGTGAGTCGATGCTATTAGTCTGCACTTAAACAATTCTACTGAACTTTTAAGGAAATAAGTGGCTTTTGTTCTCCATAATACACACTGTTGATGAAACATCTCCAAAGATGCTGAATGTTTGCAAAAAATTATGGGCCAAACGCAGGCAGGTGGGACTAGTGTAGATGCGACGTGTTGGTCGGTGTGGGCAAGTAGGGCCGAATGGGCCTGTTCCCACACTGTATGACTGTCTGAGGTTGAGAAAGGCACCATGTAAATGCAGGTCTCTTTCATGTTTTAGTACAAAGCGTATTTCCAGTGATAGACTCAAAATGTGGGAGTAACTCAGCAGGTCAAGCAGCATCTCTGGAGAAAATGGATAGGTGCTGTTTCGGGTCGGGACCCATCTTCAGACTGATTGTAGGGGAAGACAATTGAGGAAAATAATGGATGAGAAGAAATAAAACAGGACAAATCGGGGCCAGAAGCAGATGCCTCAGGCAAGGTGGTTCCCAGATAGGCTGATTGTTGGCTAGGGATACGTCTGAACCCAAGAACGATACATAGTTGTAAATTGTGAAACACGTTTACCAACTTTCAGTAGAGAAAGGGGGTTTGGGGGGGGGGGCGGTGGGGGGAGTGGGGGGTAGTGAAGGGAGAGGTGAGGGAGGTATTTGTAAGAGTTACCTAAAGTTGGAGAAATCAACATCATACCATTGGGTTGTAAGCTAGCCAAGCGAAATATGATGTGCTGCTTCTCCAATTTGCATATGGAGCGATTGATCTAGATATTGCTGCAAAGAAAACAGGAGAAAAATGATATGAGTATTGAAAAAAAAAAAATCATTTTTCATTTTTCCATTACAATTTAGGTTTTTATTGATGCAAGACCATTAATGGGGACATAAGATGGAGATTGGTTGCCTATGGTGGATGGGTATGTCAGTGGGCTGACATTGCTGTTATCTCACAATTACAATGATCCATGTTCTATCCTTACTTCCAATGATATCTTTGTAGAGTTTGCATGCGTCGTCTTCCCCTGAGGGCTCAGTTTTCTCCCATAAACCAAAGGGATGCTGGCAGATTAATTGGCCACTGCCCCTTGTGTAGGAGGGTGGCAGAGAAATAAGGTGGTGTTGATGGCTATCTGAGAGGGTATAAGACAATTTGATTAGTATGGGTGTCGGGGGTTATGGGGCAAAGGCAGGAGAATGGGGTTGAGAGGGAAAGATAGATCAGCCATGATTTAAATTGCAGAGTAGACTTGATGGGCCAAATGGCCTAATTCTGCTCCCAGAACTTATGAAAGGGAAATGAGGGAGAGCCAGTATAAACTCAATGGGCCGAATGGCCTCCTTCTGCATTGTATGGAAATCACGGTAACAGAATAATTCATTGCAGTGCTCAAATTGGAAGAGGTCCTTATATTTGGAGGGAGGAAATACTTGCGATTTATGTTCAATAGAGATATAGATAAATCTGAGTTTCTCACACAATGAAAAATATTGTAATTTGGAAAATGTAAGTGAGGGGAAAGCTTTTTATGGCTGTGCCTTCAGGGCTGGTTCCAGCACTTGAATATCATTCAAAACAAGTGCCAAAGTGCATACATCTGAAATTCAAATGCTGAAAAGCCAGTTTGCTCATCAGTCTTGTAATCATTCAAAGATTCTTCCCGTTCTATTATCTCTACTGCAGTCCACTGCAGTCTCTATGTGCTTAACCCATGCCGCACAAATCCCACACTTACACAAGGAAACTTTATTTTATTATTCATGGCAATTCTATGTAAGATTAGAGCTTCTGATTTTTGATGTCATCAAGATTAATATTGGCCACGTGATTAGAGTCTGAGAGCCATTCTGCGTGGAATCAGACCCTTTGGTCCAACATGCTCAAGCCGATCAACATGTCCTATCTGCATTAGTCCTAACTGCCTGTGTTTGGCCCATATCCCTACAAACCTCTCCTATCCATGTACCTGTACAATGTTTTTTAAACATTGTGATCCTGCTTCTACTGCTTCTACTACTTCCTCTGGCAGCTCTTGCCATACAACTGCCACATTTTATGTAAAAAAGTTGCCTTTCCGGTTCCTATTAAATCTTTCCCCTCTTATCTTGAAGCTATGTTCTGGTTCTTGATTTCCCTTCTCTAGGTAAAAGACTCTGTGCATTTATCCTCTCGTGATCTTATATACCGATATATGACCACCTCTAATTCTTCTGAGCTCTCAGGAATAAAGTCCCAGCTTGCTTAATCCCTCCAAATAGCTCAGGCCCTTGATTCCTGGCAACATCCTCGTAAATCTTCTCTGCACCCTTCCCAGCTTAACAACATCGCATCTTTCTCATAACAGGCTGAACAAAACTGGGCACAATTCTCCAAATGTGGCCTCACCAATGTCTTGTACAACTGTAATATGACCTCCCAAATTCTAAACTCAAGAACTGACCGATGAAGGCCAATGTGCCGAAAGTTTTCTGGACCACCCTATCTACCTGTGATGCCACTTTCAAGGAACTAGCTACCTCTGGAACTAGATTCCTCTGCTCTACCAATTTGCCCCAGAGCCCTACCATTCACTCTATAGGTCCTGCCCTGGTTAGACCTCTCGAAATGTAACACCTCCCATTTATCTGTATTAAGCTCCATTGACCATTCCTCAGTCCACCTGCCCTAACCGATTAAGATCCAGCTGTAATTTTTGATAACCATCTACAATATCACCCACTTTAGTGTCATCTGCAAATTTGGTCACTCAGCACGTAGACCTCCACCATATGCAATTATTGGTGAATGCTTACTCATTCATTAATTACATATTTTAATACATTGTAAGAATCATAATTTCATTAACACATTCTTAAAATGCATGGCATAAGGAGTGCTCTACAAGTCCACCACTGATTATTTGGCAACTGGGGGTCCGGCACCTCCTTTAATCCGGACAAAATTACAAGAGCGCACTTGAAATTCCCACCCTGTACGTCCCCCCGAAAAAATGTGGCGCCGAGACCGCAATCTCTACCTCATTGGGACTTCCACGCCAATCAGTGGGTTGAATTTGCCCCCTGTGGCAGGGGCTGTGGAACTCCGGTCCAGCTGGAGCCGGCAGATCCGTTCCCATAGCCGCACTCTGCGACCAATCGGTTGGGTTGATTTTGCCTCATCCACCTAATATGAATTTGCACCCACCATCTCTGTGTGAAAAAAAAATCTGCCCCGCACATCTCCTTTAAACTTTGCCCCATTCACCTTAAAGCTGTGCCCTCTTTTCCTTGCTATTTGCACCTTGGGGAAAAAAGTCTGACTGTCTACCCTATCTATGCCTTTCATAATATTATATACTTCATGCAGAACAGATCTCTGCTCAACTTCTGGCATTCTAGTGAAAACAAACTAAGGTTACCCAGCATCTGGTTGTAATTAATACCCTGTAATCCAGGCAGCGTTCTGGTGAAACACCAGCTCATTGGCGATTTGCATTATTAACCCCACTTCCTTTCCCTTCTTGGAAACAAACTTAAGGGCCTGTCCCACGATGCGAGTTCACCCAAGAGCTCTCCCGAGTTAAAAAAAAAAATCAAACTCGTGGTAAGTACGTACAATGTACGTAGCGGGTACGTCGGAGCTCATGGATGTCTCGTAGCGACTCGTAATGCTAACGGCAGGTACTCTGGCAACGCGGAAACTCGTGAAGTTTTTTCAACAGTGTGAAAAATTTCCAAGAGTAAAAAAATACTCGTGATAAGGTACCACGAGTTTGATTTTTTTTTAAACTCGGGAGAGCTCTTGGGTGAACTCACATCGTGGGACAGGCCCTTTATTATTTGCGAATTCCCTCTCTCTGGTTTTACAATCGCAACTCTTCAAACCTGTCTCACACCTTGTTTCCTTTCTTATCTCTGGCCTATATTCCAACCATTCCCCCCCCCTCCCCTGCTAATCTATGTTGACCTATTACCTCTCCCCTCCCTTCCCTCACCCCACTATCAGTCTAAAGAAGTGTCTCGACCCGAAACGTCGCCTATCCATGTTCTCCATGGATGCCGCCTAACTCGCTGAGTTACTGCAGCATTTTGTGTCGTTTTCAATCCTATTTGGGCATTCACACTGTTCAGTCCTGCTGTGAACGGTGGGAGCCAGACGGTGGAGGAGGGCTTGGTTTTGCCATTTTAATGCTTCCCCTCGTAGCAGGTGACCATTAATATTCCTGTTTATTGGCAGACCTTTATTGGCAATAACTGTTTATTGGCAGACCTTTAACTAATCTGACAGGGAAAGAGTGTTTTGGTTCATCTACATCAAAGTGATGTACAGTTACACTGGAAAATAATACACATGAGCGCACTGCTGTTGGGAATAGTTTCATCATGAAGCAATCAAACCACAGGTCAAAGGAGAAGGAGAAGGTGGTCTTGATGATAAGCCACAAAACTCTGGAAAAACTCAGCGAGTCAGGCACCATCTCTGGAGCAAAGGAATAGGTGACATTTCGGGTCAAGTCCCTTCTCCAGACTGAGAATCAGGGGAGTGGGAAACTAGAGGTATGAAATAGTACAGAACAAATCAGAGCCGGCAACGGTGACTCAGGAAAGGTGGAGCCCACAATGGTTCATTGTTGTCTGTGGAGGAGGTGATAACGAAGGGATACGAACAATGAAACTAGCAAGACGACTAGGGTGGGGGACAGACGGAGAGAGAGGGGATGCAAGAGTTGCCTAACCATGTTCTCCAAGGATGCTTCTTGATCCGCTGTTTACTCCTGCATTTTGTGTCATTCAGTGTAAACCAGCATCTGTAGTTCCTTCCTACACATCTTGAAGATAAGAGTTGTGTTGAATGATCATGGCTGATAAAATTCTTGTAAACTTAGGGAAGGAACAGATATAACAAACCAAATATGCAAACAAGATTTCACCTTTTAAAAAACAGAATAATTTCATCTGCTGTAAATAAAAACAAGATTCTGAAAATACTCAGCAACATCTGTGGACAGAATTACATATGAGATTGAAGACCATTACGTATTATAGTGCATGTTTTATTAAATATTGAACAATGAACAGTGGCAGAGTGTCGCAGCTGGTGGAGCCGCAGCCTCACAGAGACAAGAGTTTGATTCCGACCTTGGGTGCTGCCTGTGTGGAGTTTGCATGTTCACCCTGCAACCGCGTGGGTTTCCTCCGGGTGCTCCAGTTTCCTTCCACATCCCCTAAGACATGCGGGTTTGTAGATTAATTGGACTCTGTAAAATTGCCCCTAGTGTGTAGCGAGTGGTAGCAAAAATGGGATAACATAGAACTAGTGGTCGACATGGTCTCAGTGGGCTGAAGGGCCTGTTTTCATGCTGAATCGCTAAATTAAAGATGATGGCATTGGTCAGTAAGTGGGAATGCTGTGCACAGTAGAGAGTTGGCCACATGTATAATGAGGTACTCACCAGGGATCAACAGAAAGCCATGGAAGACCAGAAGATCGGCCTTCTCTGCATTTCCCAGATGAAAGCTCCTCTTAATTCTGGAATTACTCACAAAGCACTTATGGATGACATTTGGGCAGCAGAGTGGCACATCGGTAGAGTTGCTGCCTTGCAGTGCCAGTGGGTGCTGTCTGATGGAGTTTGTACGTTCTCCCTGTGACCGTGTTGGTTTTCTCCGGGTGCTCCGGTTTCTTCCCATGCTCCAAAGACGTGCAGGATTGTAGGTTAAATGGCTTCTGTAAATTTAGTTTAGTTTAGTGTAGAGTTTAGAGATACAGCGCGGAAACAGGCCCTTCGGCCCACCGGGTCCGCGCCGACCAACAATCCCCCCACATTAACACCATCCTACACCCGCTAGTGACAATATTTACATTTACGAAGCCAATTAACCTACAAACCTGTACGTCTTTGGAGTGTGGGAAGAAACCGAAGATCTCGGAGAAAACCCACGCAGCTCACGGGAAGAATGTACAAACTATGTACAGACAGCACCCGTAGTCGGGATCAAATTGCCCCAAGTGTGTAGGTAGAAGCGAAAGTGGGATAACATAGAACTAGTGGTCGGCATGGTCAAAGTGGGCTGAAGGGCCTGTTTCATGCTGAATCTCTAAATTAAACTAGATAATGGCATCTTGTCAGAATCGAACCCAGATCTCCGGCGCTGCATTCGCTGTAAAGGGACAGTCCCATTGCAGTGACCTAATTCGCGAATTTAGAAGAGTTTTGGAGAGTTTAAAAAAATGTTATGTTGAAGACCTCCTTCGACTATGTAGAAGATCTCCTTTGACCTCCTTCGACTATGTTGAAGACTAGCTTCGACGAGCTTCGTGAAAATTGGACTCCGAATAGTGGAGCGTGAAGACGACCTCCTTCAATCCCCTTCGACCTCCCTTCAACAATGTTGAAGACTATCTACGACTACCTTTGACTACCTTCGACTACCCTCGATTACCTACGAATAACATGCCGATCTACTACGACCTACTTCGACTAAACCTACGAGTAAAAAAAGTATTGATTTTTTTGATGGCGACCTTTTTTTACTCGCAGGCATTTTTCAACATGTTGAACAATACGCCGCAACCTAGCTGAGGCCTCGAGTATGCAGGGACTACCCTCGAGCATGAAGGAGAGTTACAAAGACCTCCTAGGACCTCGTGTCGACCATGCTGCGAGTATGAGTCGAGGGCAAACTCGCCAGAACTCGCGGATTAGGTCGCCACAGTGGGACAGCCCCTTAAGGCAGCAACTCTACCGCTGCGCCACGGTGACTGTATTGTGGCTAGAACTAGCATATGGTTGATTGCTGGTGGGCTGAGAAGCCTGTTTCTACTCTGCATCTCTAAATTAAACAAAACTAAAATAAACTAAACTGAACTAAACAACAAAATTGATAATTGAATTGATTTGGGGCCTGCTTATTTTTGTTCACTCATGCTTTTCTTTCTGCATAATAAAAGAGTAACACAGTGATTTTGTGTATGTTCAAATCAGTGGTATGTATACGCTTGGTATGCTTTTTTGTTGCATTTACTTTATCCAACAATAAAATAATACTAGTAAGCTGGCATTGAAAATGTTCATAAGAATGGAAAATTGCAATCTTACATACAAAGCAGATTACATACAACCTTGTCGTACCAGCCCTAGGCTTTGGTGACAGAGGAATCTATGTGCGTGAGATGGTACCAGTCAGCAGCCGGCCGATTTGTAATCTCCCCTCCGAACTACCTACTCGCCTCCTCTGCCTTCCATGTTTCCATGGTTAAAAGAGGCAGAATAGTGGAGCAGCTTTTAGAGCTGCTGCCTCACAGCGCCGGAGACATGGGTTCAATCCTGACCTTTGTTGCTATCTGTGCAGAGTTTGCACGTTCTCCCTGTGACCGTGCAGGTTTCTCCCAAGTGCTCCGGTTTTCTCACACATCCCAAAGATGCGCGGGGTTTGTAGGTTAATTGGGCTCTGTCAAATTGTCCCCAGAGTGTGGGTAGTGAATGAGAAAATGGGATAACATAGAATGAGTGAGAACGAATGATCAATGGTCAGTGTGGACTCAATCTACACACAGTAGCAGAGGTCAGGATCGAACCTAAATCTCTAATAGATGCGCTGCTGTGCTCTCCTGCTTCTGAATGTATAACAAGGTTGGGGGCAGAAAGGAAATGTATAACATGCAGTATGTGTATTTCTTCGTAAGTGTAGTCTGTGGAAATGTATCCCAGTTTATGCAAGGTTGCTATTTGTAGCGTTACGAGTTTAATGATGGGTTAGGTTAAGTGGAAGATACGATGTGAGTGTTCAGCATTTGTTAGAGTGAATTAATTGTCTGTTGCTTCCTTTATTTAGTAGATACAGGTAGAATAGGTGGTGAGAGCAGGTATTGAGGGGGGTTGTTCTGGGACGCCTGAACTAGCCGTTGATCCTTCCCGAGGTGTCGTGGGCCTAACTCAATGAAACACCAGTGAAGGGAGGTGCTGCCTTGATAACCCCAATGATATACTGTACTTGCATCTACACGATCAGTTTAAAAAAAATATGCTTGTTAACATGTAGGTAGCTGTTTATTACATATGGAGTTAGTTATTGGCCTTCGCATGTTGGTATAATCAGTTTAGATAGTACTTTGGCTTTGGGCTAGGTTTTCTTGATTGAGCACTTATCCTGCTGAGATCAGGTACAAATTCGACAGGCAAATGAATACCTACTGCCTAACTACTTAGTAAGTTAGCATCAGATGAAGATTTCCAAGTTGTATTGTTCAGCAAGTTCCTGGACATAGACAAAGCAAGGTTAATAAGATGGTGACATATTTCAGCATGACCTAGGCCTACAGGATCTCCCGGTTGCCAGCCACTTTAACTCCCCTTCCCATTGCCATACTGACCCTTCTGTCCTGGGCCTCCTCCATTACTAGAGTTGGGCCACACACAAATTGGAGGAACAGCCCCTCACATTTCATTTGGGTAGCTTACAACCCATTGGTATGATCATCGAATTCTCAAATTTTAAGTAACTTCATCTTATACTCGCCTCCCCTCCCCTCCCCCCTTCCACTTTGTCCCCTTCCTCCTCCATAGTTTTTTTTTTACCAGATCCTCAGTTTTCCACATTGTTTTTCTTGAGATCACACCTTCCCTAACCAACAATGGACCTACCAGGCAACACATGAGGTCATTTGCGGCTGGCCCTGATTGCTCCTGGTATTTTTTCCCTCCAGTTCCCCCCTCCCCCCACCCTCTTCCCCAACAGTCCGGGTGCTGTCTGTACGGAGTTTGTACGTTCTCCCTGTTGTGTGGGTTTTCTCCAGAATCTTTGATTTCCTCCCACACTCCAAAGACATACAGGTTTGTAGGTTAAATGGCTTGGTAAATGTAAAAATTGTCCCTAGTGTGTGTGGATAGTGGTAATATGCGGGGATCACTGGTCGACGCGGACCCAGTGGGCCGAAGGACCTGTTTCCGCGCTGTATCTCTAATCTAAACTAAACTAAACTAAAACCTACATTCAGTCTGAATAAAAGTCCCAACCCAAAACATCACTCATCCTTTTTCACCTGGGATGCCATTGAGTTGCACCAGCACTTTGTGTCTATGGTCAGAGTACTTACTTGTAATGAGATTGGAGGACAAAGGCGAAAAATGGTGTATCCCATTTCACAACAAATGATAACTGTGTAATTAATAAAGTGGAAACTGTAGAATGTAAAATGTGAGTCCACATGTAATAGGGCTTCCGAAAAGTTGGGGTAATGTTCGAATCACCTTTGCCCCATTGAGGGTGTTGGTCTTTGTCCGTGGAACTGATGCACTACAATGCTGAGAACTATATTCTGCACTCTGTATCTTCCTCTTTGCTGTATCTATTGTACTTAAGTTTGAACTCATTGTATCTATATATAGTATATTTGATCTGTTTGGATATGCAACACAAAATGAGCACTGCAGAGCCAAGGTAGAACATGGATCATTTATTTTTTAGGAACAAAGGCTTTCTTTCTTTCATCGTACGACATGTGAAAATTAGCTCCGTAATTCAATCCAACATACAAATTAGATTTTTTCTTTCAGTTCATTCCAAAAGTCTTGTGCGATTAGTTTAAGAAACTCGTCTAACAAATATGCTCCCAGTGCTGGCACTAATGATTAGGCAGAGTTCACAAGATCTAGTTGTGGTGCACAAAGACTGAAGCATTGGCACACAGAAACATCACCATGTTGACCCTGGCCCCCAGGTTTAAACACTGATTCTTTCATTATCAAACAGCATGGACCAGTCCCTCAGCTCACCAAGTCCATGCTGACCAACAAGCCCCCACTGCAGCCTGGCGAGGGAATCATTGCTCCAACACTGTGATCACTCACTCAGATGTCCATACAAAATTAATTCAATCTGCAGTGGAAACTTTTTGGTTTTGATCACTACCCTTTGGTCAGGAATGCTTGATAAACAATAAGGATGTTCTAATCATTCACGCTACTAATAACCTGGAGCGAGAAAAAAGGATTAGCGGCTCCGTTGCACAGGAGTAGAGTTGCTCCCTTAGAGCGCCAGAAACCCGGGTACAATCCTGACCTTAGTTGGTGTCTTTGCGGAGTTTGCACGTTCTCCCTGAAACCCTGTGGGCTTCCTCTTGGTGCTCACTAGTACTTCACACTGCAGGGTTCAATCCTGCAAGTTCCACCTGTGACGCCGGTTGGTGGGCCGAGCTGGTCGAGGGCGACGAGGAGGCCCTGCTGCAGCCTGGGGCTTTCCTGGATCGGGAGCCACACCAGTACATCAGCCACGTGGACCGGATTTTGGCCTTTTGTAAATGCCGCCAAAATATGGCGACACATGCATGTGTGAGTTATGCAAAAATAATCCCACTGTGCAATGCATACATGGCAATAAAGACCAAGTGAGTACCGGGTGCTCCAGTTTTTCCCAACATCGGGTGCTGCTTGTGCGGAGTTTGCACACTCTCCCTGTGACCAAGTGGGTTCCCTCCGGGTGTTCCAGTTTCCTCCCACATCCCAAAGACGTGCAAGTTTGTACGTTAATTGGATTCTGTAAAATTCCCCCCCCCCCCCCCCCCCCCCGAGTGCAGGGAATGGATAAGGAAGTGGGATAACATAGAACTGGTGTCAACGGGTGATCAATGGTCAGCGTGGACTCTGTGGCTGTTTCCATGTTTTCATGCTGTGTCTCTAAACCAAACTAAACTATAAGTTGGTCCTTGAAGCAGCAAAGTTTGTCACCAGAAAAGAGAGCCAACTTGGTGCAATTATTCCAAAACTTGAACAATGCTAGATATGCATGATAATCATTAATACATCTGTTTAATTATTGCTCATTCATGACTCAAGCAGTTCACTCTCAGAGGTTCCACAGGTAAAAATATCTCTTAATCCTACAGAGCGATGGAGTTTAAGGGAAGTGCATGGCCTAGCAAGGTGCAAAGAGCTTCCTTATTCCTTTTTATTCCTTATTGCCATACTTATAATAAGGGTAGTGCTAATTGAAATTCTGATGAAAAAGCCTCGATATCATGAAATTAGACATATTAAATATTTAAAAATATGTTCCTGCCTTCATTGTAAGATGAGTTCAGACTATCAATAAAGCAATTTTTATTCCTGTCAAAAAATGACCTTGAATTGAATCTTTTGACATAAAGTAGCCATTTCCCTTGTGTCAACTCCAAAACAAGGCACCAAACGTGCATCAAGGAATAATTTAGACACTTAGAAAAGAAGAGTTTGTGTCAGTTCTGCTTTTTCCTTCCTTTCTATGCAAGGGGCTTCTACCTTGTCAATTAGCATGGTTTGGCCAATTAAAATTCTAACAGGAAGCTTCTACAAAATCGTGAGAGGAGTGGATTGGGTAGACGCACGGTCTCTTGCCCAGGGTAGGGGAATCAAGAACCAGAGGACATAGGTTTAAGGTGAGGGGGGAAAGATTTAATAGAAACCTAAGGGGTAACTTTGTTACACAAAGGGTGGAGGGGGTATGCAACGAGCTGCCGGAGGAGGTAGTTGAGGCAGGTACTATCACAACGTTTAAGAAACATTTAGACAGGTACATGGATAGGATAGGTTTAGAGAGATGTGGGCCAAACGCAAGCAGGTAGGACTAGTGTAGATGGGATATGTTGCTCATTGTGGGCAAGTTGGGCCAAAGCGCCTGTTTCCATGCTATAAGGTTCTATGACTCTTCTGACCCAATGAAAATATACATTGTTACTTCTAGTATAGAAGGATAGGCATGGGAAGTTGTCACAACACATCGTGGGGTGAATACGGTCTTTGCCTAAATTTTGGTGTAATGTAGCCACAGTTGGCAAAATCCAATAAGGTATATCTGCAACTCGCCAGCACAATACACACATTCATCAAGAGAGATATGGAATTATATAGAAAACATTTCTGACTTACTCAACACGATCTACTGCATAATACAATATTCAAATATATAAATTGTATATTTTTGTGGACGTTGTGTACATATTGGCTGCAAACTAACCCCAAACCACATAGAGCCACAATTAATGCCAACAATGCACTGCTCTATGTACAATATAAACAGTCCCTTTAGTAATTACAGTAGTATTACAACAGGGCGGTATAGTGGTGCAGCTGGTAGAGCTGCTGCCTCACGGACCCAGAAACCCAGGCTCGATCCGGACCTCGTGTATTGCCTGTGCTGAGTTTCCACGTTCTCCCTGTGACCACATGGGTTCCCCCTGGGTGCTCCGGTTTCCTCCCACATCCCAAAGACATGCGAGTTTGTAGGTTAATTGGCCTCCATAAATTGCCCCTGGAGTGTCGGGAGTGGATGCAAAAGTGGGATAACATAGAACTAGAGTGAACAGGTGATCAATGGTGGGTGTGCATTCAGCGTGCCCAAGGGGCCTGCATCTCTAAAACTAACATTGGAGATAAACGTAACAAAATGCCAGTGTGCGCACAACCTTTCTTGGGCACTATATAGATTTTGTTATTCTTGGCATAAATATTCTGTAAAAAGGAAGCATGTTTGGAAGGATTTCATCCGGGGTTGATGTTTGGGATTTTTCTAGGTTTAGAGTGGTTATAGGATACTTAGCTATGTCTTGGACAGATACATGGCCCCTTTATTATCCATAACCCTACTGTATATATATATGTACCATTCAGTGTGAAACATTCAGTGGGTTGGCTACTTGACGGCAGCTCTAGTTGCAGATGCATTCATTTACTAAGCCGAGTTCATGTTGACCTGCAATTGTGTCTTCTGTTATCCTATTAAAGATTTCCCAGTATTAGATTGACACCAGTAAGTTGATCAAGTGTAGTGAAAAATAGTGTCTCAAATTTGACACTTCTCAAAACACCATTGTTAAGAATGTGGACATCATGCAAAATATTTTATACAGGTGTTATGGACACAAGGACATTTGCTTGCTTTAGTTCTTTCGGAGGGTGTGCCACATGGAGACAGGTTTTCTTAAAGTCGCCAGCATCTGATTCCAGTGAGTTACCCCCATCCCACTGCTCTCTGGTCCAATGATGACATGGCCCACATTCTCAGTCTTCCCCTCTTCGCAGCATTCAGTCACCGTTATTCGTAGAGATAACTCCTGTGTCACAGGAAAGGAAATAGGCAGTTCATTGAAATCCTCCACAGAAAATTGTGAATAACAGTGTACTTTAACCGCACTTCACTGGATTTTATCTTGCGCTAAATGTTATTCCCAGGTAACACAGCGGGGTCGGCATGGATCAATAGTTTCAGCCTGAAGACGGGCCCTGACGTGAAACATCACTTATCCATGCTCTCTAGAGATGTTGTGTGAGCCGCTGAGCTAGTTTTTTTCTAAAAAAATAGCTTTGCCATTTAGGACAGAGATGAAAAATATTTCCTTCAGACAATGAGTGGTGGAAAATCTTTAGAATCTTCTACTCATGTCAGAGAAGAGAAGCTCATTTGTTTAGTACATTCAAATCTATGGATAGCTGGTTATTAAAAAAATCAGGTGCTATCATGTTATTATAGGAAACCAGTGCTGAGGTAAAGGATGATCTTAATAAATGGTAAAGTGGTGCAAAGAGCCAAATGGTGTGCCTCTCATAGAGTCATAGAGTGATACAGTGTGGAAACAGGCCCTTCGGCCCACTTGCCCACACCGACCAACATGTCCCAAGTACAATAGTCCTCCTTCATTTCTCATGTTCTTGTGGAACTGTATGTGACTTCAGCTGAATAGCAGATAAGCAACTATACTAGACATTATCTACAGATTAAATCAGTTGATTGTGGCACAACTTCTAAAGGGAAACAAAGGTGCTTGCATTTATATGGTACCTTTCAAGAGCTCAGGATACCATCCAGTGGAATGGATCTGAAGTGTAATTACCGTTGTAGTGGCCAAGAACAATAATGGTTGTCAACTACAGCTCATGATAGACAACAGTCTACACATCAGTTTAGGATGATGCATGTCTACATCAGTGTTTATGATGAAGTAGTGGTGCATATCGACTCAACAACACATAATCCTCCGAAATTTCCACCACCTCCAACGGGATCCCACCACTGGCCACATTTTCCCATCTCCACCCCTTTCTGCCTTCCACAGAGACCGTTCCCTCTGCAACTCCCTGGTTAACTCATCCCTTCCCACCCAAACCACCCCCTCCCCAGGTACCTTCCCCTGCAACCGCAGAAGATGCAACACCTGTCGCTATACCTCCTCCCTCAACTCTGTCCAGGGACTCTGAAAGTCCTTTCAGGTTAGGCAGAGGTTCACTTGCACCTCCTCCAACCTCATCTACTGTATTCATTGTTCAAGATGTGGACTCTTAAACATCGGTGAGACCAAACGTAGACTGGGCGATCGTTTCACGGAACACCTTCACTCAGCCCACCTGAACCAACCTGATCTCCTGGTTGCTGGACACTTTAATTCTCCTTCCCATTCCAACACAGACCTTTCTGTCCTCGGTCTCCTCCACTGTCAGAGTGAGGCTAAACGCAAATTGGAGGAACAGCATTTCATATTTCGCTTGGACAGTGGTATGAATATTGATTTCTCTCACTTCAGATAGCCCCGGCATTCCTTCTCTCTTTATCCCTCCCACACCCAAGTCGCACTAGCTTCTCACTTTCAACCTTCAAACAACTAACATTGACCTGTTTCCTTTATCATCGTTACTTTTCTGCATATTTTTCATTCATTGTTCTTTGTTGATGTTAAATTTTTATGTGGCTGCGTGTTTTTTTTTTTTTTGATATGACTGTATGGCAAATCAAATTCCTCGTATGATTTACATACTTTTGTTTTCATACTTGGCTTATAAAAGCAATTACAACTACAATTATCTCTCCACATTTACCGCACCCCTGTGGTCGGCTGCGGGAGGCATCCCCGGGGAATAAAGGTGGACGGGCGAGGAGAGGGACCTGCCGTCCAAGGACGGAGATGGCTGGAGACCTGCAACAGCCTGGGACTTGCGTGGAACGCGCACCACTTATAAGAACTGGAGCATGGGCTTTGAAAATGGCACCAAACATGGCGCCTCTTGCATGCGGACTCAGTAGACTATTGCAGTGCACTTGCTAAACCGGGATCGGGGGCATGGCAATACTCAACTGGATTGTTTGTAAGATAAAGAATTTCACTATGTTAGCACTTGGCACATGTGAATGTGTTAGCACTTGGCACATGCAAATCACAATTGAACCCCCTACAACCCTCAGGAAGCACCTTCACCAGAAGAATTGCAAAGGTTAAATAAAACTAAGATCAATCAGTGATGGCTTTCTCAGTATCAATTAATGATGGCCAAATAAATGCTAGTCTTCGCAGTAATGTCCAACTGCCATTAAATTAATAACAAAAAAAAAGAGCTGAGTGAGACTGTGTCTGCATTGATCAGCTTTGTACTAAATGGCACTTGCACGAACCACAGTAACTCTCCAAACATTAGAGAGGATAATCTTTTCTTTGGATGACACATTGGCATCAGTCCACCATCAGACGGAAATAAAAGCCCATCGGTCGATTGGATTCCAAGTAGACACTGAATTATGTTTTCATTAAAATAAGTATTCTATTAGTTTCTTACCTGCAGAACAATTGCAGGAACTGAGAAGATCATGGCTTCATTGAAGACAGGATTGGGATCATCCCTCTTGATTGCCGTTCTTTTCTTACTTATTTTCCTCGTATCTTGAAGGAGATAAACTTTCACAAATGGATCTATTTGGGTTTGTGAAAGAAAAAACAGAGAAGTGGAACAGTTACCGGTACATGGAAATTAAAATCCATTCACCAAATGTGGAGGCACAGTGGTGCAGCTGGTAGAGCTGCTGCCTCACAGCACCACAGACCCGGGTTCGATCCTGACTTAGATTTTCACGTGTGCATGTGGGTTTCCTCCCTCATCCCAAAAATGTGTGGGATTGCACATTAATTTGCCTCTGCCCTCTGTTAATTGCCCCTGTGTATAGGGACTGGATGAGATAGTGGGATAGCATAGAACTAGTGTGTACAGGTGATCTCTGTCGGAAGGAACAGCAGATGCTGGTTTAAACCTAAGATAGACACAAAAAGCTGGAGTAACTCAGTGGGACAGGCAGCATCTCTGGAGAGAAGGAATGGGTGACGTTTCCGGTCGAGACCCTTCAGACTGGTTAGGGATAAGGGAAACGAGAGATATAGACGATGATGTGGAGAGATAAAGAACAAATAATGAAAGATATGGAAAAAACTAATGAGAAGCTAGTGTGACTTAGGTGGGGGAGTGATAGAAAGAGATGGTTGGCGTGGACTCGGTGGGCCGAAGGGCCTGTTTCCATGTTGTATCTTTCAATCAAAAAAATATATTGTTGGCACTGCGCTTAATAGATAAACATCTATAAAGTTATAATATAACTTAGTTAGGTTGTAGTAAGTTACTCAGTTATAGGACACTGTGAAAGAGAAGGAAAAGATCTCAGTTACTGACATTTACTTTGAATCTGCCACCGATCCACCATTACATAATAGAAAATATCACAGAATTAATTAATTGTATCCTTTCATTATGTGCAGAAAAGGTAATTTCATATCCTGGTAATGTCCAAATCTGACATTGCAGCTATTCCTTAATGCTTATTTATTTTTCAGAATGCTTTGCATTAAAATATTAATAATATCACATTTACATACAAGAGCAAAATTAATTCAAATTAATCATTTTATTATGAACCGTGATCGGCGTTAAAAAAGATTTAAATCCAATTTACACACTGAAAGCTGCTAAAATTGACTAAGCAAAAGATATATGAGAAGGGTCATCACGGCGACAGTGAATATACTAATGAAATAAAAAACACACAACACACTTCAATACACAATGATTCAACTTGTCACAGGAGTGAAAATTCACTGGGACAAGAGTCTTTCCACAGAGTGAACGGACAGGATCAATCCGTGTTATACATTGCATCAACATGCTGCACAGCAAATACACACGTGATCAACCCGTTTTACTAACATAGAATAATCAAAGCATCACCTAATGTTATACACCCTCAACACTCTATACACCACATGTGCAAAATCAACAGGTTGAGGGGGGCGGCACAGTGGCACAGTGGTAGAGTTGCTGCCTCACAGCGCAAGAGACCCGGGTTCGATCCTGACTACAGGTGCTATCTGTATGGAGTTTGTACGTTCTCCCCATGATTACGTGGGTTTTCCCCAGGTATTCCGGTTTCTTTCTAGACCTCTAGAGGTTTGTAGGTTAATTGGCTTCAGTAAAGATTGTAAATTGTCCCTTGTGTGTAGGATAGTGCTAGTGTATGGCGATTGCGGGTCAGTGCGGACTCGGTGTGCTGAAGGGCCTGTTTGCACGCTGTATCTCTAAACTAAACTAAACTACACAATGAATAGTTTAGTTTGGAGATACAGCATGGAAACAGGCCTGGCCTACCGAGTTCACGCCGACCATTAATCACCCCTTCACTATTTCTGTGTGATCCCACTTTCTCATCCACTCCTTACACACTAGGGGCAATTTCACAGAGGCCAATTAAACTACAAACCCACTCATTTTTGGGATGCGAGAAGAAACCAGAGCAGCCGGGAGGAAACCCACGCAGTCACAGGGATATCGTGCTTACTCCACACAGAGAGCACCCGAGGTCAGGATCAAACCAGGGTCTCTGGCGCTGTGAGGCAACGGCTCTACCAGCTGCGCCATAATTACAGGTCAAATCATGCTACACCTAATTTTGCACGGTGAGTACCAATAGAGTACTATTAGTACTCTATTGAAGTACTAGTGAAGGTCAGTGAAGCCTAGTGAAGGTCAGTCAAACTAAGCTGGGTATTACACCAACAGCATTCTCAATCTCCCTGCTGTATACAGAAAATGCTTTTGTTTGCTATGGTTGGGGACTGAACTCCAAGCCATCATCAACACATTGGGCCTTGTACTCAACATTCTCTCCCATTCTCTCTGCTGCACCACATTGCATTCTGACAATAAAGTCTTATCCCGAACTTGGGAAAAAGGGACGAAATTCCACATCTCAGGAGAAACTACGATGAAAACTAGCTTCAGTGATGATATTCACCATTGCCTTCAATGTATTAGGATATCCTTCGGACCACTGAAGATAAAAACCTCAGACCTGATGGTCTACTAGGCAGCAGTGATCCTTGTTCTCCCATATATTTATGAGACATGCATTACCCATAGCAGACTTCTCAAGATATCTGCAATGAAATATCTGCAACATCCCTCAATTCACTGGCAGGTTAAGCAACCCAGCGTCAATTGTCCTCTCCCAGGCTGGCATTCGCAGCAGTGCTGGAGTAAATCAACGGTTGGATGGTGCTTTATTGTCATGCATGCATTGCAGTAAAATTATTTTTGCATAGATAACACATGTACGATTTGCCATATTTTGGCGCCATTTACAAAAAGCCCAAAGTCCTGCCGCGCGGTCAATGTATTGAAGCAGCTCCAGATCTGGGTACGCTCCAGGCTGCTGCAGGGCCTCCTCCATCGCCTCCGATCAGCTCGGCCCAATATCCGACGTTCCTCTCCTCACCCGACCGTCTGTGTCCCAGGGGGTGCTTCCTGCAGCCGTCCTTGCAGGCGATGGAGGCAATGCCCCGCTCTCTCCCCTACCGGTCCACTCTTGTCCGTCGTTACCAGAGGCTCCTTCCTCTTCAGTTCTCCGGTCTTCGGGGCCGAGCTCGGCGGCTTCCCAGCTTCCCCTGCAGGCAGCGGTCCGCCGAGTCTTTCTTCGGGACTCAACGGGTCAGGCAGCATGTCTGAAGATTATGGACAGGTGATGTTTCGGGTTGGGGCCTTTCTTCAGGCTCACAGCACACTTACACTCAGTTGGCTACATGGGTCAGGCTGGGTTGCTTGCCTGGTAGACTTCGAATCCCCAAAAGAGTCTTTGCCATGGGGGAAGGATTTGCCATCCAGACAGAACAATTGTTTGGATATTTCATGGGAAGTCAGTGAGAGAGATTTAATTACTCTTTGCTTTCACTAGCTGTGATATGCTTCTGTTGGTATTCAGTAGGTGTAACATGGACCTTTTTCTATACACCCAGTGTAATGATTCTTCCCGTTTTCTATTGGTCTCCTGGAATGCATATATCCAGGGAATATCAATAGATATTCCCTGCACCACATCCAGAATGACAGCAAACAAGCCATAAATAAAGATAAACTACATCTCCAACATGAATTATATAATGCACAATGAATGCTTTGCACTGTTGAATGTCTACAGGAATGGCATTTCACCCACTAAATTCCAACAGAATCACAAATTATTGAGAAGATGCCAAAAAAAATCAAATGATAAACATAAAATGGTGGCAAAATATCATTATGTCCAGTGAGTTACAACAGAATAATAAAATACACAGTAAACACCGACAGAATCAAAGTTAAACCCATTGAATTTCTAATAGAATCACAATACATCTGGAGAATACCAACAGAAATATTGTAACCCCAGCGCTGGAAACGGAATCACGCTGCACGTATTGAATTCCAACAGAATCATAAATAACCATTTAAATGCTAACAAGAATTAAATTACATCCAATGAATGTGACCAGGATATGAGTGAGTAGCAACTGATTCACATTACACACAGCTAAAGCCAACACTATGGCTTTGCATCTGACAAATACCATCAGATCGCCACCTGATGGTGAATATTAACAGACGTAGTGAAAACCAAGAGAACCATATTGCACCCAGTGACTCGCAACAGATTCTCAATACTTCCAGTGAATAAAAAAAATCACAACACACACAGCCAACATGTAGAAACGCCACATGGCATTAGCACCAGCCAACAGACTCACTTTGCACTCATAGAGTTATACAGTCATACAGAATGGAAACTAACCATTCAGCCCAACTTGCCCATGCAGACCAACAAGCCCCATCTACACCAGTTCCACCTGCCTGCGTTTTGCCCATATCCCTCTAAACACCTCCTCTCCACACCCTGAATTCCAGTGGAACCTTGATGTAATAGTAATTGCCAACTCCATCTCATAACATTGAGGAAAATACCAGTCGTGTTATCTGTGAGTAAGAATTTCATTGTTCCATTTTAGGACATGTGACAATAACACACTCTCATGTATTTCCTGACGACAGTTAATGAAGCCAAGACAAATCTATCATCATATGCACAAGTACAAAGAAGTGCGGGCAGTGCTTTTTTTTGTCGACGAAAAAGGTGTCCGTATACATATAACAGTGGGTGATACGGTGGCGCAAAGGTGGAGTTGCCGCCTTACAGCGTCAGAGACCCGGGTTCGATCCTGACTACAGGTGCTGTCCATATGGAGCTTGTACATTCTCCCTGTGACCGCGCGGGTTTTCTCCAGGTTCGTTGGTGTCCTCCCACACTCCAAAGACCTACAGGTTTGTAGGTTAATTGTTTTCGATAAAAATTGTAAATTGTCCCTAGTGTGTAGGATAGTGCTGGTGTACGGGGTGGTCGCTGGTCGGCACGGACTTGGTGACACTATTAACTGCTGTAAATCAATCTAGTTTTTAACTTTGTAGAGGTTCCATATTGGCATTTACCATCACAAATAAAACCACTGTGTATAGGTACAATGAAAGACGCTCTGTTAATACTGACAGATTCACCTTGCTTGGAGTGAATATTAACAGAATCTCTGTATTGTACTCACAAAAAGAGAATAAAGTACAACCAATGATTTCCAACAGAGTCACAACACAACTGCTGTAACACCAAGAGACATTAAAGTAGCTCGAATAATTGCAGATGGAATATGATCCCACCCAGCGAACTCCAACAAATTCATATTGCGTCCTGTGACAACATATAAAATAGTAAGATTAAACGAGAACTTACCAGTTTGAAGTTTGATCTGTATTTTATGAGGAGTTACGATGAGGGATTACGTGAAGAACCCGCTCAGTGCGCAGGCGCGGCATACTTCCAAGCAGCGGTGTGGAATCACAGATAGACACAAGTATTTGAAGTAAACATAGTAAAGAAAAGGAGACATCAATTTATTAGTTTGATCCATATAATGAGGGTGGGAGCAGAGGGCACGTAATCCCTCATCGTAACTCCTCATAAAATACAGATCAAACTTCAAACTGGTAAGTTCTCGTTTAATCTTACTATTTTACTTCGGAGTCACGTGAGTGACTACGTGAAGATTTCAAAGCTCTGTGATTTCAAACCGTGTAACAGTTTTATTTCACTCACTGCCGAAAGTTCTTGAGGGAGGAAGTGTTATCGTAATCAACCAATGAATCTGTTTCTCAAGAAACAAAAAAGGTATTTATTAACAATAACAAAATTAAAGTGCTCCCCCGGGCTTAAATTAAATATTTGCAGCTTGTAATATTTTCTCTGCAAATAAATCAGGTTTCATCAACGGCTTATTATAAAAGTTCTGAATGTCGTTTCCCTCGACCATCCTGCTGTATTCAGAATATGGTCAACCGGTACGTCCATTCTGTCGGCCGTTGATGTAGATGCTGCCCTAGTGGAATGAGATTTAAATGTATTAGTATCTATTCCGGCAGCCTTCAGTACCTGTTTGAGCCATCTTGAAATGGTTTGGCTCGTTACCCGGCCATGAGGTTACTTGTGGCTGACCCATAAGGCTTTTTCACTCCCTCTGATATTGTGGGTTGTGTCTATGTAATGTTGTAGATGGGTCACGACACACAACCGTGGCTCTTGTGGGTAGGCCCGGAATACCACCAGTGGATTAGCTGTTCCTGGCCTGCTTTGCTTCACCAGACCCTGTATGATGAATGTGATCTGATCTGGGGTGGTCACCATGTTGTCCAGCCTTAACTTGTGTAGTGACTGGACCCTCTGAGCGGATACGAGTGCCATCAACATGAGCGTCTTTAGTGTAGATTGCTCGAGGCTGAGGGATCTGGCTGGTGGCCATTCCCTGAGGTATGTCAGGACCACACTGATATCCCAAATATGGGTATACCTGGGTTTAGGGGCTTGATATCATAAATGCCCTTCATCAGTTTTACCACCAGTGGATGGGATCCCATTGCCTGTTGTCCTGCTGGTTTGAGATAAGCAGAAAGAGCACTTCGCGCTGTGTTGATGGCACTGTAACTGATCCCTTCATCATGGTGTAGATGGGCCAGGAATTCCAGTACGTTGGTGGCTGTGGCTGTTGCATACGTTGTCCCTGTTTCCTGGCAGTACTTCTCCCATTTTCTTATG
Organism: Malacoraja senta; assembly: GCA_038087875.1. Taxonomy (NCBI): domain Eukaryota; kingdom Metazoa; phylum Chordata; class Chondrichthyes; order Rajiformes; family Rajidae; genus Malacoraja; species Malacoraja senta. Next base: position 30,869,043 of record CM075979.1, read on the forward strand.
CTGATTCAGTACTGCCTCTTGGTGGATGTTCAAAGGGATGCCGACATGGTGGTGATGGTTCGTTCGGAATATCCCTGTTCCAGGTAAGGTCTATTCAAAACCTGCAACCCAGGAGTTTAATTTTCTCATGGCATGGGTGGCTTATGCCTGATACTGGGTGAGTTAATAATCCTGGATCACTGGGAAAGACCATTGGTGACTCAACCACCATGTCATGTAGAACCGGGAACCATGGCTGTGTAGGCCAGTCGGGCACCATCAAAATTCGAGAAGCAGAGTCCATCTGTATTTTGCGAAGTACCCGACTGATGAGGCAGAAGGGAGGGAAAGCATAGAAGAAGACATTTCCCCAATCCAGCGTGATGGCATGTATCGCTGCTGCCTCTGGGTCTGGTTCCCAAGCGACATATATAGGTAACTGGTGAAGGTACACAAAAAAGTTGGAGAAACTCAGCGGGTGCAGCAGCATCTATGGAGCGAAGGAAATAGGTAACGTTTCGGGCCGAAACCCTTCTTCAGATAACTGGTGATTTCGTCTTGATGCAAATACATCGATATCTGGCGTTCCATACTGCTTAATAACTTTAGCAAATACTTTAGGGTTTAACACCCATTCGATGTTTATCATTGAATTTGCGTGACCTGGTGTCTGCCACTGTGTTTAGCTTACCTGGTAGATAAGTAGCTGATAGCGAAATATGTCTTTCGACACACCATAGCCAAATCACATTGACCAATTTGTCGCATGATAATGATTTTATGCCGCCCATATGGTTAATATAAGCCACCACCGTAGTATTATCAATCTGTAACCGAACATGCAAGTGCTGCATATTAGATACATATGCTTTTAACCCATAAAAGGCGCCCAACATCTCTAGATAGTTAATGCCCAGTGTCAGTAGTAATGATGACTCTAGGTTAGTCCATCTACCACCTGTGCTGGATATGGAGTTAGTTGCTCCCCAGCCTTGAGCACTGGCATCTGTTTGAAGAACTAACGTAAGGTTAGTGATGATGATAGAGCTGAAACTATGCCAAACATTTTCTGCCCACCACTGTAGCTGATATTGCTTCAGTGGGTAATTACATGACACGAACATCGTGACCTGTATGTCGTTTTAGTGCTTGTACCTTTGCTGTTTGTAAATTTTGATAGTGCAAAGGTCCGCATTGTGTAGCTGGAAATGCTGCTACCATTTTCCCAATCACTCTTGGGACTTGTCGAATAGTTGGTCGTTTGTTGACCATTAAATAGTTGCATGATTGTGCTAATGCAACCATTTAAAAAAAAATAAAAAAATATATATATTTTTTTATAATTTATTTATTTATTTATTTATTTTTATTTTCCTTTTTGGCAAGGTAACAGTCATATGGACTGAGTTAATTGTGAAGCCCAGGTAGTCCATAATAGTGGATGGCTTCAACTTAGATTTATCTGGATGTAGGACGAACCCCAGAGTTTCGAGGAGCTGTTTTGTAGCTGATACTGCTGCCACAGCCAATTCCATCGTTTTCCCTACTATCTGAATATCATCCAGGTATGCCATGACAATATGTGTTTGTTTCTTAGTCTTGCCATGGCTATTTTCAATATTTTGATGAATAATCTTGGGGCTGAAGTTAGCCCATTGGGCAATGCTTTGTACTGCCTCAGCTGCCCCAACCAGATAAATTGTAGGTATCTGCAATGATCCTTGTGTATGGGTATTAGATAGTAAGCATCTTTCAGATCAATGCTTGCCATGAAGTATCCTTTGGAAATCAGTTGTTTGGCAGTAACAACTGTCTCCATTTTGAAATGTATATACTCAACAAACTTGTTTAGTGATGTTAAGTCAATGATGATGCGACATCCACCATCTTTTTTGGTTTTATTTGATACAAATTCCAAAGGTTCATGTTTGGTCTTTTGGATGACCTCTCCACTAACGCTGTTGAGTATATACTTGTCACACGTGACAGTAACCCATGCTTCTTTAAACCAGTGTAATCTCCCCTCTGTTAGTAAAGCACCCTTATTCTCTATATGCTGGCAGGAACCAGACCCACCTACCTCCATGGTTATTGGTGTTTCTTTTGTTTCCTGATGTTTTTGTAGGTTTTGCTTGTCTGACGTGCTGGCGATGTTGGGGGGTGGCGCATTTTCCATGGGGTCCGCTGTGGGCCCTGATCTAAAAAAGATCTTTGGGGATAAAATGCGGTCCCCGAGCTTTCACCAGTCCCATATTGAGGACATCGACTGGTGGATGCCATGGGGTGCTGCCGCTTGGGTATTGTAGCTCTTGGTTTGCTCGTCCCAGGGCCTGCCCTCATGAGGCCGAAAGATGTCGCTGCTTCCTCCATGTCCCTCAGTTTTTTGTTGAGGTCTTTCCCAAATAACAGAGCGTCCGTCTCTGCAGCTGGGGCTCTGCACAACCCAGCAAATTTGGGATTGAGGGCAGGTCTTATGTTTCCCCGCCGGAGATTGTGTATCTCAATTGTGTGTTGCACATCAGTGCCAGCACATCCTGCTGGCACGTATCCATCTCCGTACTTTGCACAGAACGAGCAAAGGCTGTAATGGCCGACGTCAGGAGCCTTAGGATCCGCTGTAGCTTGATTTCATGGTTACGCATGTTTGACCCCACGTGACCCCAGATCTGGCTGTTCAGTCTTCACTCTGAGGCCTCACAGTTCTCTGGTGCTGTGTAAAATTCAAGCGCCTCAAGAAGTACCTTCTCCTGCAAGGGCTTATTTGACAGATGATTGATGCTGGCCGCCATTTTTGGTTCCAGCGGTCTTCCAGCACGTGGGGTTGCTACATAGCGGTCCACGACACCCAGCAGCTGTTGCTGCTCCTGCACCCCTTGCATACTGCCGAATTCTTCCGCCAGCCCCTGTTCCAGACCAGCGCAACCCTGGTCACCAATGCTAGCCTCCAGTAATGAGGGAGCAGAGGGCAGTGCACAAGACACTGTGGAGGAGGTGCCTGACCTACCTCCGCGAGAACGCTCCTTCTGCGTAGCTCGCTGGAGCATCTGCTCCAAGAGCTGTTGTAAGCTCTGGCGGCTGTCTCTCCTCCGTGTAGGTGGAGACATGTCCCCATCCGACAAATCAGACATTACCGGCCGGTTGCTCTCATGGCTTTCCTCCCTGTCCGCTGTGCAGGCATTAGCGGGACTGGGCTCGGCTCGGTCTCGGGGATAGCGGAGCGCTCTATGAGCGGTCCTGCCGCCTGTTGCTGCCCCCCTGAGATTAAACGCTCCTCTGGTGGAGTTGAGCTGGGGGCAGTTCTGTTGGAGAGTCTTCTCGTGAGTGTACTTATTTGCTAAGAACACCCACACTCTCTTTCTCCGTTAGACTAGTTGAATATACTCACCCAACGGTCCGTTTTTTTCAAAATGCAGCCGGAGCGCCTTCCTCCAGCTGCCGCCGCTGTTGCACTGCTGGCGTAATGCCGCGCCTGCGCACTGAGCGGGTTCTTCACGTAGTCACTCACGTGACTCCGAAGTAAAATGACTTTATAATCAGTGGATACAAACAGTGACCACATTACACCCGATGAATATGTGGTATTATGGAATAATAGTGTAAGGAATGCCTTTATTCTGCTGCCAGTGGTCAGGCTGCAGTGACGGCATCCGGTCTGAAGGTGGGGCTGTGGGCGTAACCGGGGAGGCCTAGGAGCAGGGCCTGGGGATGCAGCACGAGGCTGCTGCTGTAGAGAGTTGCTAAATAAAGACAGACTCCGATTACGTCGTTGTACGAGCCTCATTATAAGAATAATTCGATATGGTGTCAGAAGTGGGATACTTGTAAGCGAAAAAAAAGAAGAAGAGGAAAGTGTATCGTTTTGGCGGAGAAATGTGAGATGAGCTGGCAGATATGGCGCAACCTACACCAACTGCTACGTTCACAATACAACCTCCAGAGCCGTTCGATTTTACCAAGCCTCAAGAATGGGAGCGTTGGATCAGGAGATTCGACCGCTTTCGGCTTGCAAGCAACTTAAACGCAACGTCGGAAGAAAACCAGGTGAACACGTTAGTGTATTGCATGGGTGATGAAGCCAAAGATGTGCTAAAGGGGCTAACGCTAACTGCAGATGAGAGGAAGGTGTACACGGATGTCAAGGCGGGCTTTGATGCATTTTTTGTGCCTAAAAAGAATGTAATCTACGAAAGAGCCAGTTCAATCAGCGTATGCAACTGCCAGGAGAAACGGTGGATTCCTTCATCACTGCTCTATACGGATTAGCTGAACACTGCAACTATGGACAGTTACAGAACGAGCTGATCCGCGACAGGTTAGTGGTCGGGCTGAGAAACGTCTCATTGTCAGAAAAGCTACAGCTAGACAGAGACCTAACCCTTGGAACTGCGATAACAAAGACAAGGCAGTCTGAAGAAGTTAGACGACAGCGGTCTGACTTAAGAGGAGAAAATGGCGGTGCTAGCAAGTGCTCTAATGTTGATGCTGTGCATGCTAAAAGCTACAGAAAACCCAAATTTCCCTCAAAGCCTCAGCCACAAGCACAAACACCAGGCAAAAATAAACTTAATACACGGCCACAGCCAGGTTCAAAGGCCTGTTATAGATGTGGAAAAATGCCCTCGCATGGAAAATGGGAATGCCCTGCTAAAGATGCTGTGTGTCACAACTGTGGCAAAAAGGGACATTATGGCAAAGTGTGCAGAAACAGTGCAAAATCTCTGAATGCTGTCACTACAGAGGAAGAAGAGAGCTTTTTCCTGGGAGCCGTGGATGCTGGAAAAGACCCGTGGACGGTGCAGCTACAAGTGAGACAAAAAAAAGTGTGCTTTAAAATAGACACAGGTGCTGATGTCACCGCCATGCCAGCCGAGGTGTACCATGACATTACAGGGGGGCATGATGTGAAGCGCCTGGCAGTGCCGACACGCCCGTTGTTTGGGCCAGGGGGCAATGCACTCTCTGTCCTAGGTGTAGCCAGAGAAACACTGCGCAGAGGCAAAAAGACAGCCATAGAGAACATTTATGTAGTAAAAGACCTGCACACTGCACTGTTGGGAAGGCCTGCCATAGAACAGCTTCAGCTTGTGTGCAGGGTTGACAGCATCACCATGGAATCATTGAAACAACAATATCCGAAGCTGTGTAGCGGCTTGGGTCTTGTTCTGAGGCCATACTCAATTAAATTAAAGCTAGAGGCTGTGCCCTTCTCTCTCCACACACCACACAGAGTCCCTCTGCCGCTTATGGGAAAAGTGAAGGAGGAGATAGACCGTATGGAGAAGATGGGCGTAATCACCAAGATTGAGGAGCCGACTGATTGGTGTGCCGGGATGGTGGTGGTGCCGAAAAAAGCAGGTGATGTTCGCATTTGTGTGGATTTCACAATGATGAATGAATCAGTATGCAGAGAAAAGTTTATCCTGCCTTCTGTCGAGCACACTCTGGGCATGCTAGCTGGCGCAACAGTCTTCAGCAAATTAGATGCCAACATGGGCTTTTGGCAAGTACCATTGACAAAAGAGTCTGCCAAATACACCACCTTCATCACGCCTTATGGGCGCTACTATTTTAACCGTCTACCCTTTGGCATAGCATCAGCCCCCGAGCACTTTCAAAGGGTGATGGTGACAGAAGTGACCGGTGGCCTGGAGGGGGTACTGTGTCACATGGACGACATCCTGGTCTGGGGACAGACGCAGGAGGAGCATGATGTGCGGCTACATGCGGTGCTAAAGAAGGCACAAAAGGCCAGCATTACGCTCAACATGGACAAATGTGAGCTCACACGCCACACAGTCAGATTCCTGGGTCATGTGATTTCAGCAGATGGAGTGAAGCCAGATCCAGAGAAGACGAGAGCAGTACAAGAGATGGATGCACCCAAAAATGTCAGCGAACTCAGGAGTTTCTGGGCATGGTCAATCAGCTGGGCCGCTTCTTGCCTAACCTGGCTGAAAAAGACAAAGTGCTACGAGACCTGCTGTCCAAGAAGAACCACTGGTACTGGGGGACAGAGCAGCAGGCCGCCTTTGATCAGTTAAAAACAGAGCTGTCATCCACACCAGTGCTCACATTATACAACCCAAACAGTGCTTTAAAGATCTCTGCTGATGCCTCTTCCTTTGGCCTGGGGGCAGTCCTGCTGCAGAAGAGCGATGCCATGTGGTCACCTGTGGCATATGCGTCCAGGTCAATGACGCCAACAGAGCAGCGCTATGCTCAAGTAGAGAAGGAGGCATTGGCTGCAACGTGGGCATGTGAAAGGTTCAGCTGTTTCATCCTGGGAAGACCATTCGAGCTGGAAACTGACCATAAGCCGTTGGTGAGTCTGCTGGGAAGGAAAGCTTTGGATGACCTCCCACCAAGAATTCAAAGATTTAGGATGAGACTCATGAGGTACAACTATACAGTCAATCATGTCCCTGGCAAAAGCCTGTGGACAGCCAACACCTTATCTCGTGCTCCTCTGAGAGCCGCAAGAGCACACACAGACACAAGCCTATTAGAGGACACCAACATCTATGTAGACTCTGTCATCAGCAATATTCCTGTCAGTGGAGATTATCTGAGCAGCCTACATGAGCACCTGAAGGCAGACAGCACATGCTCTGCACTGATGGAGTACTGCACAGACGGCTGGCCTGACAAAAGCCAACTGCAGGGAGTGCTGAGACATTACTGGGCTGATAGAGCAGTGCTGACTGTGCACGATGGGCTGCTGCTGCGGGGCACGAGACTCGTCATCCCATCAGCCTTACAAGGTGATGTGCTGCAGAGACTACATGAGGGACACCTGGGGGTGACAAAGTGCAGGGGCCGGGCCAAACAGACGGTATGGTGGCCAGGACTCAGCAGCCAGCTGAATGACATGGTGCTGAAATGTAGAACCTGCATCCAAGAGAGAAGGAACGTCAAAGAGCCGCTGATGCCAACGGAGATGCCAGACAGGCCTTGGCAAACCTTGGGAGCTGACCTGTTCACGCTGAAAAACAAGACTTACCTACTAGTAGTAGATTATTTCTCAAGGTATGTGGAAGTTGCGCTGCTGTCACACACAAGGTCCACAGATGTGGTGGTGCACCTGAAATCCATGTTTTCTCGTCATGGAATTGGGGAATTTCTTAAAAGTGACAATGGGCCCCAGTTCTCAGGTAGCCACTTTAAAGCCTTTACAGCAGAGTATGGCTTTGTGCACATCACGAGCAGCCCCAAGTTTCCTCAGAGCAATGGGGAGGCGGAACGCGCTGTACAAACCGTGAAAAACCTGCTAACAAAGGCATCAGACCCATATCTTGCATTGCTGGCCTACAGAGCAACCCCTCTACAGAACGGCTATAGCCCGGCCGAGCTGTTGATGGGGCGCCGCCTCCGCACTACAGTTCCTGCCCTTCCAACCCTGCTGAATCCAGTTTTGCCTGACTACAACGCGCTGGGGGCCAAAGAAAGGGAGAAGAGGAGGAACGACGCAAGATCCTTCGACAAGAGGCACGGAGCGAGAAACCTGGAGCCACTCGTACCTGGGGAGGATGTGTGGATCGCCGATGCACGAGTCCAGGGCACAGTGCTATCTACACACAACACCCCTCGCTCTTATATCGTCCAGGTGCCTCAGGGCACACTGAGGAGGAACCGGCATCACTTGGTGCCGCTGCAGACCAACAGTGGGGTAGTCGACGCTGATGAGCCACCGGTGGGAGAAGATTCACCTACACCAGAGCCAGCTCCACCAGTGACAACATCACCCAGCAGAGAGGGCCCCACCACAGAGACTGTGCGGACCAGGTGTGGGAGAGAGGTTAGAAAGCCGCAGAGACTTGATTGGTGATTTATTGATTTGTTTGATCAGGGACAGGTCTTTCAGCAAAAGGGCAGAATAAACCCCTTAAGACCTGCAGAGACAAAGGTAGTCCACCCTTTGTTCTCAAAGAAAGGGAGATGTGGTATTATGGAATAATAGTGTAAGGAATGCCTTTATTCTGCTGCCAGTGGTCAGGCTGCAGTGACGGCATCCGGACTGAAGGTGGGGCTGTGGGCGTAACCGGGGAGGCCTAGGAGCAGGGCCCGGGGATGCAGCACGAGGCTGCTGCTGTAGAGAGTTGCTAAATAAAGACAGACTCCGATTACGTCGTTGTACGAGCCTCATTATAAGAATAATTCGATAGAATACAACAATAATAACTCTGCATCCACTGAATAACAAAAAAATAGCATTATTTCCACTGAATTGCAAGAAAATTCTTCGGCACTCATTGAATTACAACAGAAATCAAACTTTAAGCTCTGGATGTCAGCTCAATATTATTACACCCTGTGAATATTGGGAACATCCTTTTGCACTAGAAAATACCAATCAAAAGTGCATGAACACACAGTAAATTCCACCGGAAAGCACCTTATGCCCAGTGAATACAAACAGGAATTATATTGCACTCTCTGATTTTCGACAAAACCACAAAGTGCCCAGTAGATGCCGACAGGAACCATTGGATATCAACACCTGCTGAACATCTACACAATCACAAAAAACACACGGTGAATATTGACAGGATCAACATTACAACCAGCGGAGGCCTAAAGGATCAACAGCACACCCACTGAATTTCAGCAGAATAACATGATACACAATGGCTGGTGCCATCACAGAGAAAATAACATTTCACTTTGCACTCATAGAGACCCCCCTATAAACTTTATTTGCATGGCAGAACTTTAAAACTAAGTATATTCAGAGACAGTTTTCTGCTATTGACTGAACTGTCAGGACCATTGTTACATTGTTTAAAGTTAAAGCCCTGTCCCACGGTGCGAGTTAATTCCAAGAGCTCTCCCAAGTTTAAAAAAAAATCAAAACTCGCGGTAAGCACAGAGAATGAACGTAGCGGGTACGTCGGAGCTCGGGGACGTCCCTTAGCGGCTTGTAACGCTAACGGCAGGTACTCGGGAAGACTCGCTAATGGCAGGTAAGCACTGGAAGACTCGTGAAGATTTTTCAACATGTTGAAAATTAACCACGAGAGCCCCGAGTACCGACGAGCGGCCATTACCGTAAATCTCCGAGTTCGAATCAGGGCAAACTCGGGAGAGCTCTTGGAATGAACTCGCACCGTGGGACAGGGCTATTAGACAAAATGCCGGAGTAACTCAGCAGGACAGGCAGCATCTCTGGAGAGAAGGAATGGGTGACGTTTCAGGTTGAGACCCTTCTTCAGACTCTTTGTTACATTGTTTCAAGACAGGCACACCACATGCCTCAAGACACAAATTGCTGCAGTACTCAATGGGTCAGGTATCATCTCCAGCAAAATGTGGGTTGGGACTCGAAATGCCACCTATCCACGTTCTTCAGAGATGCTGCCTGACCTGCTAAGTTAAAGGCCTGTCTCACGAGTCTGCGGTCTATGGCGGAGAAACGGGAGGAATCTGCCGCCATAGACCGCGCACTCGTGAGAAAGTACAATTCCCGGGCCGTGCGGCGGTGTTCCCAACACCACGCGGTGCTAAAATAAAATCGACAATGTCCAAAACTAAATACTCACCGCACAACCTCCACCAGTGATGCACGAGTGCGGCACGGCCGCTCGCACGGGCCGCCGCCAGTGTGGCTCGAGCGCCGTGCGTCAAACCTCCACTGCCACAGGCTCCGCCAGTGACGCACGTGCCGCCGCCAGTGAGGCACGTGTGCTGCACGGCCGCAGGCACAGCCACCGCTACAGCGCCGCGATCAGGATGACTGCTGCCACAGCCGCCGCTGGTGAGTCACGTGCGGCGGGCCGACGTCATCGCAGTCGGCCCGCCCTTTTTTTACTTACCGCAAGCACGTGGGACCCGCCGTGTTTGAATTAACTCGGCCCCCGCGCAGCATCCGTGCGGCGCTCCGGTGGATAGGCTCGCCGCTCTCGCCGTTGCCGCGCGGTCCTCGCTACCGGCGACGCCGCGCTTCACCGCCGATGACCGCAAACAGGTAAGACAGAGCCTTACCTCCAGCACTTCGTGATTTTCTGTACAGAAGCATCTGCAGTTCCTTGTGTCTACACCACACAATTGAGTGCGGCACAGTGGCGCAGAGATACAGTTGCTGTCTGACAGCACCAGATACCCGGGTTCGATCCTGACTACGGGTCTGTACGATGTTTGTACACTCTCCCTGTGACCTCATGGAGTTTCTCTGGGTGCTCCGGTTTCTTCCCACACTCCAAAGACATACAGGTTATTTGGCTTCGGTGAAATAGTCAATTGTGTAGTGCTTGTGATTGCTGGTCGACATGGACTCGGTGAGCCAAAGGACCTGTTTGTGCGCTATATTTCTAAAGCCTAGTGTCTAAACTAAATTCTCCAGTCCAAAGAAGGTGACAGTATGATGTCACATAGATATGTAGAGAACATCATGTCCATGCTTAAATATATACGACTTTAGATCATGAGAGGCATGGATAGGGTAAGTGCAGTCTTTTACCCAGAGTTGGGGAATCAAGAACCAGAGGACATTGGAACCAGAGGTGCAACTTTTTTACACAAAGAGTGGTGGGTGTATGGAACAAGCTAACAGAGGAGGTAGTTGAGGTAGGTACTATCACAATGATTAAAATCATTTGGAGAGGTATATGGATAGAATAGATTTAGAAGAATATGGGCCAAATGCAGGCACGTTGATCGATGTGGGCAAGTTGGGTCATAGGATCTGTTTCCATGCTGTGTGACTCTATGACTCCACTCTGTAAACAACAAAATAAAAAATCATTGTCCATATATTCTCATTTAAATGAACTTAGTTTAATGAATGGATTTTTGAGCCATCCTGATCTTTCAAATTAAATTTTGGACAATTTGGTTCTGGATTTGAACTCAAATGTTTGCTTTCTTTGTCAGATATGCATTGATTTAATCCTTCACTTCGTGAAGTTCTAACAGACAAATTCATTTTTCGAGCGGTTCAACTTTCAGCTTTCATTTCTAGCGGAAATCAATAGAACCAAGAGTAGTCCACAACCGTTTTGCTGAACACTTGCTCTCAGTCCACCGAGGCCTACCGGATCTGCCAGTTGCTAACCATTTTAACTCCCCTTCCCATTGCCCAACTGACCTTTCTATCCTGGGCCTCCTCCGTTGTCAGAGTGAGGCCACAAGCAAACTGGAGGAACAACACCTCATAATCTGCTTGAGTAGCTTACAACCCAATGACATGACTGTTGAATTCTCCAATTTAGATAACATCACCATGTCCCTCATAGAACGTAGAACATAGGAAAATGCAGCACAGGAACAGGCCGTTCGGCTCTCAATGCCCATGTCAAACATGATGCCTCGATAAACCAATCTCATCTGCCTGCACATGTTTCATATCCCTCCATTCCCTGCATATCCATGCTTATCTGAATGCCTCTTAAATGCCACTATCTTGTCTGCCTCCACCACCCCTCAGCAAGTGTGTTCCAGGCACCCACTACCTTCTGTGCGACTCCTTTAAATTTTGCCCCTCTTCTGCATCTTTGTTTCAGATATCACTAGGTGATACCTATTGTCTGTGCAGATTCATCCTTCATACACAAGGGATATAATGTTAATGTGTTAGATAAGCTGAGAGAATCAACTGCAAGGGATGAACTGAATGTCACATGTTTCTCTGGATTTCGTTTCTTTCTTGGGTAGACCTTAAGGACTTTAACTGAGGTGTGAGTTGGGCAAGAATAAAAGTTCTAATATGCCTCGAGCATAAAAGTTTAATTCAAGAATCAAGAGTCAAGAGTGATTTATTGTCATATATCCCGAAGCGGAACAATGAAATTCTTACTTGCAGCAGCACGACAGATATGTAAACATAGTACTCAGTACACACCATAATAAACAACAAAAATCAATTAATCAATTAATCAGATTTATTCATCACATACACAATAAAGTTCAGTGAAATGAATTTGCCAGCAGCGGTACAATAAAAAAGAACATACAATACACAATAAAAATTGAACACAAACATCCACCACAACATTCTTCACTGTGGTGGAAGGCACAAAGTATAGTCAGTCCTCCTCCATTTTCCCCCCTGGTTGGGGCCATAACCTCCGCAGTCGCCGCTGAGGGCAGCCAGATGACAGGCCCTCTCGTCTGGAAGGTAAGTCCCAAATCGGTGCTTCCCTACCGGAGACCGCAGCATCAGGATGACGTAGGCCGCAGGCCGGCGGTCGGAGCTCTTCTCCAGGGATTCCCGGTGAGGGATCCCGCTCTGGATGGTAAGTAAGTAAGTCCCCGACGCGCCCGCGGCTAGAAGCTCCGCAGACCACGGCTTCAAGATGTTGAAGGCCGCAGGCCGGCGAGTCGGAGCTCTTCTCCTCTGGGGGTCCCCAACGAGGGATCCCAGGCTCCAGACACCGAGCCCGCGGCTAGAAGCTCCGCAGTCCGCGGCTTCAGACTGAGCGATCGGAAAAAGTTCACGCTGCGACTGCTGCTGAAGCTTCGGGCCCGACTCCGGGAAAGGCCGCACCAATCCTTGGTGTTAGGCCGGGAGGGAGGCGACATGGAAAAAGTTGCCTCTCCATGGAGGAGGCGACAGAAAGTGGTTTCCCCCTTACCCCCCCACACCACCCCCACACAAGACACACCAAGAGACATTAAAACACACATTTGGACATACAAAACCCCCCCAAAAAAGTAGAAATGACTAACGCTGCTGGCAGAGCAGCCGTCTCACAGCGCCCCCACCGACCGTTTTCAATATATTTTCAAGAAGTTCAATATATAAAAATGTACAATAAATATAGAGCAAAGAAAAAATCAAAGGCCCAAGTTCCGAGTGCAATCAAGGCAGATCGTAGTTTGGAGTTTAGGTGAAGTTCGTAGTGTTCAATATCCTGATGGTTGTTGGGAAGAAGCTGCTCCTGACCCTGGATTTAACAGTTTTCAGTTTCTGTATCTTCTTTCCGATGGCAGGAGTAAATTCTGCTAATCTTTCCATCAATGCTGCCTGACCTGCTATTGTTTTCTGCTTTTAATTTCAGATTTCCAGCAGTTGCATTATTTTTGCTGGTGAGAGGATTTTTCATCATGAGCAGATGATTGTATTTTTACAACTTTCCACTTTTTGTGACCGACTCCCATCCAAGAGAAGGACAAATATCACATTACCTTGTTGTACCTCCGATTTGACGCGGAGTCATCATTGAGGACAGCGTGTCAATGTTGACATGCCCAGTACATCGTTCTGTAACCTGTTCTGCATCACCTTCGCAACTGTTTATGGGCCCTGCATACATGATCCGTGCCTCGGGAAGAACTGAACTTGCATCGAAGCTCAGAGGAAAATCACAGTCGTCTCCGGTAAACTAAAATAAACTCTGACATTTTGGGGTTTACACTGCAAAGCTTCACAGAGCTGTCAAAGGTGTAAGATTAATGAATTCTTGGCGTTTCTTCACCGAAGTGGAGAGGGACGCTAGTGAAGATTGTTGGAGGTTTCTTCACACATCATGCCGACAGATGAGCCTCTATCAACCAGGCCATTGATTCACGGGTTGCAAATGTCCACCGCATAAGTGATATGAGCAGAAATAGTCCATTCGGCCCATCTACTCCACCATTCAATCACGGCTGATCTATCTCTCCCTCCTAATCCCATTCTCCTGCCTTCTCCCCATAACCCCTGACACACATACTAATCAGACTTGTAGCACCACTTCTAGCCATGCTGGGTACTGCAATTAACAAATGCTCAGAAATTCTTCACAGAAACTCTGAAAAATTCTTCTGGCTCAGCGAAATTATTGTGTGCTTCCTCCACTGACTCATTACATTAATCTGATGAGTTTTCGATGCACTAGATTGGCTGAAGGGCAAACACTCACAAAATGGTCGCTTTTTATGCAGCTTTCTCTGAGCAAGATGTTCAGTTTGCTGAGGACAGTTGCTACCAGAGGCACAATAACAAAACAGAAAGTGCTGGAAATACTGAAGTAAAGTTGAATTTATTATCATATTCACAAGTATTGTGGGGTGCTGGTAAAATGAAAATCTTGCTTGCAGATACATTACAGGCACCCAGACTGAGATAAGAACACAAAAACATAAATTGTACATACATTTTACCTCAGTTACATTTCTAAAAGAAAGACAACTATAAAAAAAGACTGGCACGGTGGCACAGTGGTAGAGTTGCTGCCTTACAGCGCCAGAGACCCGGCTTCAATCCTGACTGCGGGTGCTGTCTGTAAGGAGTTTGTACGTTCTCCCTGTGACCACGTGAGTTTTCCCTGGGAGCTCTGGTTTCCTCCCACATTCCTAAGACGTGCTGGTTTGTAGGTTTATTGGCTATGGTAAAAATTGTAAATAGACCCTAGCATGTAGGATAGTGCGAGTGCAAGGGGATCGCTGGTTTGTGTGGACTCGGTGGGCCGAAGGGCCTGTTTCCATGCTGTATCACAAAATTAAACTAAACTAAACTAAATTGGTGCAAAACACAATTAGAAAAAAATACAAGTCCTTGTTAGTGCGAGAGGAGATCGGTCGTGTTCTATGGTCGAGGTAGGATTAGGGTTGAGTAGGTCAGTTCAAGAACCTGATAGTATTTTGAAAGTAGCTATTCCTGAACCTTGTGATGTGAGACTTCAAGCTTCTGTACCTCCTGCCCTTTGATACCAGTGAGAAGAGGGCATGGCCAGGATGGTGGGGATCTATGATGATAGATGCCACCTTCCTTAGGCAGCGTGTCGAGTAAATAGTTTTGATGGAGGGGAGGGCTGTACCCGTGATGGACCAGGCTGGGTCCACGACTCTCTGATTCCTCTCGTGTTCCTGCGTGCTGGAATTGCCATGCCAGGTCCATCCTAGGCCCCATTCTCTTCTCTCTGTATATGCTCCCCCTAGGCCAAGTCATTCAAAGGCATGGCATTTCCTTCCACTGGTATACAGACGATACACAGCTCTATCTCCCCCTGAAACCCAACAACCGATCAAATCTACTCAGCCTTATCCACTGCCTCGATGATATAAAGTGTTGGATGGCACAGAACTTCCTCCAACTAAACGAGAGTAAGTCTGAGGTCATCCTACTCGGCCCCTCGGACTCCATCAAAACGATAGCAGGCAGCCTTGGAAGCCTTACCCCATTACTCAAACCTCACGTCAAAAACTTTGGCGTGATATTTGACTCCACTTTGATATTTGACAAACAAGTCAATGCCGTGGTAAAAGCTAGGTTTTTCCAGCTTCGGACGACAGCTAAAATAAAACCTTTCGTCCAATTTGACGACCTCGAAAAGATCATTCACTCATTTATCTCCTCCCACCTTGATTACTGCAACTCCCTATACACTGGCATCAGCCAATCATCCCTCTCCCGCCTGCAATTGGTCCAAAACGCCGCTGCGAGACTCCTGACGGCACCCGAAAAAGGGACCACATCACGCCGATTCTGGCCTCTCTCCACTGGCTCCCAGTGCTGTTCCGAATCAATTTCAAGCTCCTTCTTTATGTGGGGGCAAGCCCCTTAACGGGCTTGCCCCCACCTACATCAAAAATCTGCTTACCCACCATACCACCTCCAGGTCCCTCAGATCGTCCGACTTGGGGTTACTGACCATCCCGCAGTCTAGGCATAAGCTCAGGGGCGACCGCGCTTTTGCGGTTGCAGCATCTAGACTATGGAACAGCATCCCTCTTCCCATCAGAACTGCCCCCTCCATCAACTCTTATAAGTCTAGACTTAAAACTTATTTCTACTCTCAGGCCTTTCTTGAGGTCCTCTGAGGGAGCGCTGTATGTATGTATTTATGTATGTATTGTTGATCTATGTACCACTGTTTGTCGCACGTTAGTACCTGCACTAATGTAAAGCACTTTGGTCAACGAGAGTTGTTTTTAAATGTGCTATAGAAATAAAATTGACTTGACTTGACTTGACTTGAGGTCATGATGCAGACTGTGAGGATTCTTTCCACAGTGCATAACAATGCAGAGGTTAGAGCATTCTGTGACATGTTGAATCTCTTTAAATGTCTAAGAAAGTCGAGAAGACAGACATGAAGTGTTGGAGTAACTCAGCGGACTGGAGAAACAGGATGGCTGACGTTTCAGGTTGGGACCCTTCTTCAGACTGAAAGTAGAGGGGAGGGAACTGGAGGTAAGAAAAGGCTCCATAGATGCTGCTGCACCCGCTGAGTTTCTCCAGCATTTTTGTGTACCTAAAGCAGAACAACAGATGACCAAGGAAAGGTGGAGCCCATAATGGCCCATTGTTGTCTGGGGAAGAGGTGATAATGAAAGGATACAAGGTTGTGAATGCTGGATGCAATTAGAGAAACCGACGTTCATACTGCTGGGTTGTAAACTGGCCAAGTGAAATATGAGGTAGTCAAAAAATGCTGGAGAAACTCAGCGGGTGAGGCAACATCTATGGAGAGAAGGAATAGGCGATGTTTTGGGTCGAGACCCTTCTTCAGACTTCCTAAATATGAGGTGCTGGTCCTCCAATTGACAGTGGAGGAGACCTTGGGCAGAAAGGTCATTATGGGAATAGGATGGGTAATTAAAATGTTTGGCAACCGGGTGATCGCTTAGGCCAAAGCGGACTGAGCATAAGTGGGCACACCTTCTTATTGATTCTACCTATTTGCTGGGCCCTTTGCCGGTATCTGAAGATGCTCACTCTCTCCACCAACGACATACTGGTGAAAATTAGCACATGGTCCATCTGCTGAGCGGTAGAGTTGCTGCCTTACAGTGCCACCTGGGTTCTATCCTGAGTACAGGTGCGGTCTGTACGGAGTTTGTACATTCTCTTCACGATCGCGTGGGTTTTCGCTGGGCGCTCTGTTTTCCTCCCACACTCCAAAGACGTTACAGGTGTGTAGGTTAATTGGCTTTGGTAAAATTGTAAATTGTGTAGGATAGTGCTAGTGTGCGGGGTGATTGCTGGTCGGCACATACTTGATGGGCCGATGGGCCTGTTACCGCGCTGGATTTCTAAAGTCTAAAGTAAATTTTCCTGTTCAAACAGGATGACAGTATGCAGTTACACGGATATGTAGAGAACATCTTGTTCATGCTTAAATATATACTGTACAACTTAAGATCATGAGAGGAATGGATAGTGCAAGTGCATAGTCTTTTACCCAGAGTAGAGGAATCAAGAACCACTGTGTGACTCTATGGCTATGACTCTACTCTGCTTGACTTTAGTGTATGGGGGAGATCGCTGGCTGGCACGGACTCAGTGGGTCAATTTGCCTGGTTCCGCGCTGTATCGTTAAAGTCTAAAGTCTAAAGTCCACAGTCTACTTCCCCTTTCTGAAATCATTGTTTCAGGGGAAATTCTCTTTTGTGAATTCTAATAAAGGATCTCTGGCCTGAAATGTCAACTTTTGTCCAGATGTGGCCCAACCTGCTGAGCATTTCCAGCATTTTCTCTTTTTTATTTTAGATTTCCAGTAGCTGAAGTTTTTTTGGGGGTTTTCACCAGTCACAGCACGGCACTGATTTGAGTCAATGGTCCTGGCAACTGTTGCATGCTGATAGCTGCAAATGAAATATTCTCCCCTATTGTTAACTTTCTCTACTAATCCCTTGCACATTGGTACCTTGTGATCTTTCCACTTCAACAACTCAGTGACAACTCTTGCTTTGCTCAGCAACTTGATATCTTTACAAGAGGCATGCTGAAATTGCTTTGATGTGCATCCATCTTTACTCTGTATTCTCAGCTCTTGTTGAAAGTTCACACTGCCACAGTTGCTCGCAATATCAATTGTTTTGTTCACTTTTTGCCTTGATCTACTGATCATAATCGTCTCATGTAGCACATTCTGTTGCCGAGTGGAATATCCAGTCAATGCAGCTTTAGATCTACTTAGAGGCTGTGGGATATGAAATGTTATAATTATTCCGTAATTGTTTGCTGCCATGTGTAACATCATCCACGATCTTCCAACCTACTGCATAGCGGACATTGAACTTTTTCTGTGTAATGGTTTCGCTACAATGCTGTAAAACTATATTCTGCACTCTGGTATTTTTCTCTGCGCTACCTCTTATACATGTCCATGGCTTGATTGTAATAATGTATGATCTGATTGAATTGGATAGCAAGCAAACAAAAGCTTTTCACTATCTTTTGGAACACACAACAGGAACAAATCAATACCAATACCAATACTAATCCTGCCATTGCCCCATCAAGCCTGCAAACACAATGTTCACAATAGGACACAACTAAGGTAGCCAAACATGCACATGGATGGCATGAGTGCAAGTGTGCCTATCATCATCCTCTGAGGTTGTGCATGCAGCTTTGATATATCAAGCTTTAAAGTTAATTTCAATGTATAGTAAAGGTCTGATAACTCCAATTGTTTGGATATTCTGATGGATCGGCATTTGGCTCAGCTGGGTTTGTTTCCTATGGTCCCTTTAAACTTACGGGGCCCCATTTCCTCACTTCCTTTAAACTCAATGGGTCCCCTTCTCAAAGTTCCTTGTATACACTCCAGCTCTGAGTTGCCGTATTCCCTTTAAATTCAATGAGACCTTCTTCCCACGCCACCTTTAAACGTATGGGAGCCAGTTCCAATGCTCCTTTTGAACACACCGGGTCCTTCATTCCTGCACTGGATTTAAACGTAAAGGTGATGAAGGAGAATGTTGAAGGTAGGGTGTGGATGTTCTATACATGGACTTTAGGAAGGCTTTTGATAAGGTCCCTCATGGTAGGCTGTGCCAGAAGATTAATCTGTACTGGACTTAGTTGTGTGGATTCAGAACTGGCTTATTTATAGAAGGCAGAAGGTTGTGGTGGAAGGTAGATATTTTGGCTGGAAGCCTGTGACAGTAGAGTTCATATATATGTGACTTAGATGTAAATGTAGATGCGTTGGTGAGTACGTTTGCTTAAAACATCAAAGTTGGAGGAGTTGCAGACAGTGAGCAAGGATAACAGAAAATACACACTGGGATATAGACCTGCTGCAGAAATGGGCAGAGAAATGGCAAATGGAGTTTAAACTGAGCAAGTGTGAGTTGTTGCACTTTGGGAGGATGAATGCAAGGAGAGAGTATACAGCTAATGGCAAGACCATCAACAGCATTGATGTGCAGGGGGACCTTGGAGGCAAATTCATAGCTCACTGAAGGTGGCAACACAAGTAGGTAGGGTGGTTAAGAAGGCATATGATAAACTTGCCTTCCTTGAATATGAGAGCGAGGAAGTCATGATGCAGCTCTAAATGACTGGTCAGGCTGCATTTGGAGTATGGCGTGCAGTTCTGGCGCCCTATTACAGGAAGGATGTGGAGGTTTTGGAGATGGAGCAGAGGAGGTTTACCAGAATGCTGCCTGGATTAATGAAACAATGTACTCACTAATGCCTCACACTGCAAATTCTCAAATTGCAGCTATTTTTTTTAACAACTTCACATTAAAATCCTCTCGTTTCTATGCATTTTTATACAAATCTGAGATTTGCCAGCATGCCAACCTGACCCAACCTACATGTGGAGAATAGATTATTTTACACACACACATCACTTTATTGTGAGCTGATGTGATATTGCCTTTCCCTTCAATATCTACAGAACTGTTTGTTTTAGGAAACACATCCAAACATTCAATATGGGAGTTGAACGTTTCTTGAGCTTGGGTAAATGTGGTGATGCTTCTGATGTACCCAATGGGGGCAGCCATGTTGGCCCAGTTCTATGCAAGAATGTTGCATGTGGGCAATGGTCCACAGAGTTCAATGGCACTGGCCCTGCCACTGCAACGTGCTGTACATTGGTTCATGTGGAGTCCCCAGCTAAACATGATTCCAGGCAAATAGTGGCAGGAATGTATCACAAAAGAATCATTTTTTTGTGTTACAAACTCAACTAAAACTTCCCAATGACCATTAGGCTATTAAACACTATAAACTCCAACTAAACTTCAAACTACCTTGGTACACTTGGGATTTAGGGCTTTGTGTTTTTTTAAACTATATTAGTTTTCTTCATTTATTGATTTTTATAATGCTCATTTATGACATTATCTATTGAGTACTGTTTTACCAAACCTGTTGTGCTGCTGCAAGTAGGAACAAAACATTCCTGACTCTTGACAATTAAGAATCAGCACAGTATTTCAGCAGTTTAGTTTAGAGTTCAGAGACACAGCATGGAAATGGGCCTTTCAGCCTATCGAGTCCACGCTGACCATCGATCACCCGTTCACACTAGTTCTTGTATACTTCTGACTTTAGGTAAGAGGGAGTTACATAGAACATAGAAAGGTTCAGCAGAGGAACTAGCCCCTTCGGCTCACAATGTCTGTTTTGAACATGTCTAGTAGTAGTAGGCCCCCCTCGGTTATGACTGACCATGGGTGATGCATCCTAGTTCGTGGTCGGATGCAAGCCTGGGCGATGTCATATGGAGGACAGGCTGTTGTCCATGCAGCACGTCCCCCACTCCACGTCGCTGATCGATCCAAAGAAACAGCAGGGCCGTTACAGTTTGGCACCAGCGCCGTCGCAGGAGCTGCCAGAGCGAGGCTGTCGACAACGACTAACCGCCTTAGGGGCTCCGACTCCGGATTTTCTTGAGGTTTATTCCTGGAGCCTTTTCCATGACTGGATATGGCCACAAGGCAGTGGAGGTTTTAAATCAGAGTTTTCCCTCTCCTAGATGGACTGCCTTCCCAGGCTGACGAGCCCCATCTGACACCAAGCTAAACATGACACCAAGATAAACTAATCTGTGCCTGTACATGATCCCTATCCCTCCATTCCCTACACATCTATGTGCCCATCTAAAAGCCTTTTAAATGTCAATACTGTATCTGCCTTAAGCACCATCCCTGGCAGCACATTCCAGGCACCCACTACAGTTTGTGTAAAAAACTTACTTGCCCCACACAGCCCACACACTGTGGCACAGCTGGTGGAGCTGCCTCCTCATGGCACCAGAGACACAGGTTCAATCCTGATATCGGGTGGAGTTTGCATGTTCTCCCTGTGACCATGTGGGTTCCCTCCGGGAGATCCGGTTTTCACTCAAACTCCATGGACATACAGGATTGTAGATTAATTGGTTTCTGTAAATTGTAAATCGTCCCTAGTGTGTAGGATTGCATGCTAATTGGCCTCTGTATATTGCCCCTGGTGTGTAAGGAGTGGATGAGAAAGCTGGATAACATAGAACTAGTGTGAACGGGTGATCAATGGTCAGGGGAGGAGGCGGGACAAAGATAGAATGTGGACGGAGACAGTAAGACTAGTGGGAGAACTGGGAAGGGGAAGTGGATGGAGAGAGAGAAAACAAGGGCTATCTGAAGTTAGAGAAGTCAATGTTCATACCGCTGGGGTGTAAACTACCCAAGCAAAATATGAGGTGCTGTTCCTCCAATTTGCGCTGGGCCTCACTCTGACAATGGAGGAGGCTCAGGACAGAAAGGTCAGATTGGGAATGGGAGGATGAGTTGAAGTGCTGAGCCACCAGGAGATCAGGTAGGTTAAGACGGACTGCGCGGAGGTGTTCAGCTAAACGATGGCCTTCCGTTGCTTGGTCTTGCCGATGTAGAGAAGCATAATCTAGCGATGTTACAATACCTACCTTCAGCGGTGCTGCAGTTCTGCCACTGGCCTTTGAGGGGGGGGGGGGGGGGGGCGGGATTAAAATGCCGTTTTCTCCTGCCTGTTGGAGTCAAACTTTCTCAGGCTGTTCAGCTGCTGCAGAAAAATCGTTCGGACTTCCGTTCTCAGAAGTTTAAAAAAAAAATCGTGGGACAATTTAATCCCTGGAGTAAATTAAAAAGCTACTTCTAACGCCGTCAACGCCTACAACAGGACGGATCTCACATAGGGGACAAAACATAAAGTAAGTCGTGTATTATACAAATAAACATGCTTTTTAGGATGACTTTAACCCAAATTTTATTGGCGAAAATTTGATTTTGGCCCCATACGAACCGGCAGTGTTTTTCCACCCAATATGGGGTTCAAATTCACTGCAACCGCAACGTTCCAATCGATCGCGTTCCACAAAAACCCACTCACAAGATGATTAAAATGCCCATTAATTTACGGGAATTAAACATTAAATTCTTTCCATTTGGCCTATAAATTCATGACAATGACATTTAAAAATCATGTTGTATTGTGAATTATTGTGTGAATGATATTTGGACACTTAAAGGCCTGTCTCACGGATTTGCGGTCATTGGCGGTGAAACAGGAAGTTTCTACCGCTCGTGGACCGCCAGAGACCGCGGGTTCGGTCCAACGCACACCGCCGGGGCCGTGCGGTGTTGGTCCCAACACCGCACGGTGCTTACAAAAAACCAACAATGTCTAAAAATCTGTTCCTACCGCACAGCCGCCGCCAGTGAGGCACGAGTGCGGCACGGGCACCGCCACAGCCGCCGCCAGTGCGGCACGAGTGCCGTCACGTCAACTTTCGCCGCCACAGCCGCCGCCAGTGAGGCACGTGTGCGGCACGGGCACCGCCACAGCCGCCGCCACAGCGTCGCGATCAGCACTACCGCCGCCACAGCCCCTCGATCCGAAATGACGTCATCGCATAGCGCATCGCGTTGCGCGATGTCGTCATCACCCGACGCCGCAAGCTCGTGGAACCGGCCGTACGGAGATCACTCAGCCCCCGCGCAGCATCCGTGCGGCGCTCTCGCGGTCCCCTCTTCCGGCGACGCTGCGCTTCACCGCCAATGACCGCAACCCCGTGAGACAGAGCCATTAGGCTATTTTAAAATGTTAACCTTTTCTTAAGAAATGGATAGATGTTTAGATCTAGTAATTGAATTTTGTGATTAGCTACAATTAGGTAACTAACTAATTATATGCTTTAATTTCAAGTCATCCAAGTAAGGTTGTTTCATATTTGTTTCAGAATGCTTCAATCGATAATAACTGAAAATTTAATTCAGTTCTCTTAATTTTTAAGAAAGTTATGGGCTTTTGACTGTCCTCGATCATAGCTTTTGAGTTAAGTCAATGGAATAGCAATAGGGAACAAGATGCTAATTTCAGAGTATGAAAATGGCCATAACTTTTTTAATACTGAAGATATGAAAGTGAATTAGGTGTCAAATTAAACTTCTTTTTATGCTTTATCTGATGGGATAAATTGCAGACTTGAGTTTTAAAATCTCAAAATCTTGTAACATTGCTACATAATCAAAGACCAGTCTCACCCCCAGACACTCTCTCTTTTCCCCTCTCCCATCAGGCAAGAGGTACAGGTCAGAAAACGCATATGTCCAGATTCAGGGAGAGTTTTTTCCCAGCTGTTATCAGGCGAGTGAATGGTCCTCTCATTATTTAGAGAGCAGTCCTGACCGGCCATCTACCTCAATGGAGACCTTTGAACTACTGTTAATCGGACTTTTTTTTGCACTAAATGTTGTACCCTCTATCTTTTATTAATATACTGTGGATGGCTTGATTGTAATCATGTAAAGTCTTTTCTTTGACTGGATAGCGTGCAAACAAAAGCTTTTCTCTGTACCTCAGTACACATGACAATAATAAACTAAAGTAAACGTACTGGAGGTGGTCTTTTCATTGTTCCAGACGAGGTTTTTGGCTTTGACCACGACCACCGTCAGCCTCTCTGCTGTGGGCAGATAACTGAGTGACAGCAGGATCTCTCCGACTGTATCTGTTGCCTGCACAGACAAAAGTGTGATTAGTTCTCCAGGCAGCGGATCAACAACCCTTCAAGATGAACACCGACCTCTTGCACAAGTAGAGCCACAACACTTCACAATCCATACCATCATTCCCTTCATGGCGTGAACCAGTTAACTTAGTAGTAGAGCTCAATCCACTTCATTTCTGTAGCATGTATCTAGGTGACTATTACATCTCAGTAGTTGAAACAGTGACATTGCAGAAACCAGGAGCTGCAGATGCTGTTTTATTTACAAAAAAGGACACAAAGTGCTGGAGCAACTCAGTGGGTCAGGTAGCATTTCCAGAGTACATGGATAGGTCATGTTTTGGGTTAAGACCCTTCTTCATACTCAAGTTTTCTTCCGTCTGAAAAAATATCCCAACCTGAAATGTTACTTATCCATGTTCTCTAGAAATGCTGCCTGACCCGTTGAGTTACACCAGCACATTGATGTCTTTACTGTTGTTAGATAGTTAAACTTCAGTCCAAACATTACAATAATGTTTTAATTTGCTTTTAATCATTGTACAGTTTAGCCTCATCACTATTGAATACTGTTACTTGGAAGCTAATGACTGGGGTATTTGCCAGTTTTTTTACTAATTACATTGGTAATTAACCAAGGCTAGTTAGGAACAATGAATGATAAAAGCTTGTTTACAGGGTTTTCACTGCACTTGCATTTCAAAACCGTCCCTCTCAGCAGGGTCCAATATAAAAGTGAGTTGCTCTTGTTCTGTGGCTCCCTCACCTTATTGACATCCTGTAGATAAAGCCAGGCATTGAAGGGTCGGCAGCTGAGGTCCAAATCCGATAGCTTCAGATCAGCCAATCCCGTGCTGATGTTTCTTTCATCTTCATCGATTCCAAATACGGAAAATCGAAGACTGTTTTCCTCGAGAGCAGAGGGGTCCAGGGGAATGGAAAACTTCTCATCGAAGAACACCGAGAATGCATTCCTCTGAATCTGCATAAAAGAAATGGGCAAACAAGGAACTGCAGATGTAGAAACTAAGAATTGCAGATGATGGTTAATAAACAGAAGAACTGAGTCTGAAGAAGGGTCTCGACCTGAAAATTCACCTATCCATGTTCTCCAGAGGTGCAGTCTGTCCTGCCGAGTTACTCCACCACTTTGTGTTCTTTTAAGGAACTGCAAATGCTGGTTTACACAAAAGTACACACAGTGCTGGTGTAACTCAGCGAGTCAGGCAGCATCTCTGGAGAACATGGAGAGGTGACGTTTCCGGTCGGGACCCTTCTTCAGACTGTGAAAGAAATGGAGTTGTTTCAGATCATTCTTACTTTAGGATCACTGTGGATTATGGAGTAAGTGACCACCTCATCCCAGTGCGGAACAATAGACAATAGACTTTAGATATACAGCGCAGAAACTGGCCCTTCGGCCCATCGAGTCCTCGCCGACCAGCAATCCCTGTACACTAGCACTATCCTACACACTAGGGACAATTAACAATTTTACCAAAACCAATTAACCTGCAAACCTGTATGTCTTTGGAGTGTGGGAGGAAAGCGGAGCACTTGAAGAAAATGTACCCGGTAACAGGGAGAATGTACAAACCCCGTACAGACAACACCCATAGTCAGAAACTAACTTGGAGCTCTGGCACTGTTAGGCAGCAAATATACAGCTATGCAATTGTGCCGCCTCAGTGTAATGTGGATTTTATAGTGTAATATGGAGTGTATTTCACAAACCTTACTCCAATAAAATGAACAACATTGTGGTATTTACACTGCTAGAGTTACATTGCATTGCCATATCTAGTCTCCATCATTCAGTATTGGGCACAAGCTTCAACAAAATACTATTAGCCTCAAAGTAGTGATTTCTGACCTAATTATCTGAGCATAAATAGGTGATTAGAATGCAATCAAGACACAAACCTTAAAGGGACTGTCCCACTTGGGCGACCTAATTGGCGAGTTTAGAAGAGTTTGAAAAAATGACATGTTGAAGACCTCCATCGACTATGTAGAAGACCTCCTTCGACCTCCTTCAACTATGTTGAAGACTAGCTACGACTAGCTACGACTAGCTACGACTAACATCGGAAAATTGGACACCGAATAGTGGAGAGTGAAGACGACCTCCTTCGATCTCCTTCGACTTCCCTTCGACTATGATGAAGACTATCTACGACTACCTTCAACTATCTTCGACTACCATTGATTACCTACGACTAACATGCCGACCTACTATGGCCTACTACAACCTACTACGACTAAACCTACGAGTAAAAAAAGTATAGTTTTATTCCATGGCGACATTTTATTACTCGCGGGCATTTTATAACATATTGAAAAAAACGCCGCGACCAAGCTGAGGCCTCGAGTATGCGGAGACCACTCTCGAGCATGTAGGAGAGTTACGAAGACCTCCTACGACCTCGTGTCGACCATGCTGCGAGTATGAGTCGAGGGCAAACTCGTCAGAACTCGCGGATTAGGTCGCCCAAGTGGGACAGGCCCTTAAGGAGAAACCAGTTAACTGTGCCACTGACACGGAATTTCACAATTAGTGCCATAAACCAAGGCTCATTTTATTTAAAAGTGAGGAGTCACCTTTGTAATCTCTGGATAGGAATTGACTTCTTAAACTTCACTTAGTCCAGTGTTGGAACTTTGTCACTATTGAGCATTTAAAAATAGACTAAAATATGATGTTTATAAAGCAATGACATAATGAATACAATAACTCTGCAACAATCTCCTGTGTAACAATATAAAAATGTAAACTGGCCTCTTGTAATAAACTTCCTGAGAAGATCTTGAAAATCAGACTTGATAACGTAGGCATTATTAATGGGATGCATGCTGTAAGGATGCAGATTAGGTTCAATTCACCCTTTGTGGCACTTGAGCTTGTCTCTAACATTTTATGCAAAAAACCTGTGAAGAATACAGGTAAGATTTACAAGGATGCTGCCAGGACTCGAGGGTCTGAGATATAGGAAAAGATTGAGCACGGTTGGACTTTATTCCTTGGAACGCAGGAGGCTGAGGGGTTATCATATTGAGCTGTATAAAATCCTGAGGAGAATAGATAAGGTGAATGCATAGTCTAATACTAGGGTAGGGGACTCAAGATTCAGAGGACATAGGTTTAAAATGAGAGGAGCAAAATACAATAGAAACCTGGGGGGGCAACTCAGAGGGCAGTGGTATGGAACAAGCTGCCTGAGGAAGTAGCTGATGCTTGTGCAATAACAGCATTTAAAAGACACTTGGTTAAGTACATGGATAGGAAAGGTTTAGAGGGATATGAGCCAAATGCTGGCAAAGGGGCCTGGATACGGTGGATGTGGAGATGATGTTTCCAGCAGTGGGAGAGTCTAGAACCAGAGGGTGCAGCCTCAGAGTAAAAGGATGTACATTTGGAATGGAGATGAGAAGGAATTTCTTTAGTCAGAGAATGGTGAATCTGTGGAATTCATCGCCACAGACAACTGTGGAGGCCATGTCATTGGGTATTTTTAAAGTGGAGATTGATAGGTTCTTGATTAGTAAGGGCATCTAAGATTGCAGGAGAAGGCATGAGAATGGGGTTGAGAGGGAAAAATAGATCAGCCACGATTGAATGATGGAGTAGACTTGATGGGGCGAATGGGCAAATTCTTCTCTCATGTCTCATGATCATAGATAGGGCATCTTAGTCGGCTTGGGGAAGTTGGGCCAAAGAGCCTGTTCCCATGCTGTGTGACTATCACCACTGCCAATCTCGCTGAGTTGCAGAGTTGCAGGCTGTGAGGCACCACAATCAGCAGATCCAAACTGCTCAGCCAACCCAAGCACAGGAGCATAATGTCCCTCTTGGCTTGATGCTTGACAATAGGGAGCTCTGGAAGAAAAGGAGAGTTGACGTTACATCATCAGATAGTTTGATATGGTACAACAGCAATGAGATATTTATCAGAAAATCTGTTTGGTATTAATAGGGACAAATATCAGCCAGGATAATGTTCCTACTCTTTGTCAAGATAATCCTTTCATTCTTCTGAGAGTGCTTTTGATGAACAATGAGGAATATACTACTGAAGATTAGTTTATAAGCTATGATTAAAATATGGCAACCACCGCAGTTTCTGATTCAGAAGACAATGAGTTTCAAAGTGAATAACATTCGCTTCTGCCAAAGCAGCCAGCTTCACACAAAAAACACATTAGATACACATTTCATTCCTCATTCCGTAATTTTAACGTTGAGTCCACATGGGGATGGTAACATATACTTGGCTTTCATCTTATCTACATCCTACAATGTGGTCTCAATTATAACTCGCTCAGAACAGTCGTCATTATAGAGAAAATATCATTGGTGGTAGTAGTACTTTATTCATTGGAGCGCTGGAGGATGAGGGGGCGATCTTATAGAGGTATACAAAATCATGAAAGGAATAGATCGGTTAAATCTTTTGCCCAGGATAGGGGAATAGAGAACCAGGGGACACAGGTTTAAGGTGAGGGGGGGAAGATTTAACAGGAATCTGAGGGGGTACTGGTGTATGGTAAAGGGTGGTGGTGTATGGAACAAGATGCCGGAGGAGGTAGTTGAGGCAGCTACTTTGGCAACATTCTAAAAACATTTAGACAGGTACATGGATAGGTCAGGTTTTGAGGGATATGGGCCTAAAGTAGGCAGGTGGGACTAGTGTAGATGGGACATGTTGACCGGAGTGGGGCAAGTTGGACCGAAGGGCCTGTTTCCATGCTGTATGACTCTGTGACTCTATGGCTAACAGCTGCATCCAGAAAGAGACCTCCCATCAGGAGCCAGTTTTCAGGATGAAGCCAACTTGATGAAGCCGACTCGAGTGGTTTGTGACAACCTATAATGGTTGCTGTATGTACATTGATACCAGCATCTTATTACTGAACAATCACTGCATCATTGGGCCATTTTCTCTTGCTGCAGGAGAATTGTGCCACTGTCTTCATATCATTTGGTTACCCATAAAATGCACCACATCTTTAACAGATGTTAATATAAACCCTGTGTTGCAGCTTTTAATGGTATCACAAATGTATTAAACAGACTTCTATTGATAAAAAGTATGAATATTTTAAACATGTGGTGCAAGCCTTGATTCGTGTTTTTTGCTTGGTGCTTGCTACAATTCTTTTTGTCTTTCTTACATTTTGTCAACTATAAGAGAGATCTATAATAGGAATCTGGTGGCACAGTGGTGCAGCGGTAGAACTGCTGCCCTACAGCGCCAGGACCCGAGTTCGATCCAAAAACACAATGGCCAAACATGATAAATGATCTAGTTATTACCATTTCTGTGGCTCTATGATTATATAACTTCCACACACTCTCTGGTCTACTTTGTTCTTCATCCTCTGTTGCGTCAGGAAATCTTTTGACCCATTTCTCAGTCAGGCATTCCAAATTTCTTCAGTGTCTGAAGAAGGGTCCCGAGCTGAAACGTCACCGATCCATATTCGCCAGAGGTGCTGCCTGACCTGCTGAGTTACGCCAGCACTTTGTGTCATTTTTATTCCAAATACCCAACCCGTTGAGCTTTGTGGCAACACAGAACATGTTACCTAGCAAGAGAAAAATGATAGCTTGTCCTAGAATGGAGCAACAAAGGCTGCTGGTCTGATCTGAACACAGGAAGTTAATGGCAGCACAGTGGTGCAGCGGTAGAGCTGCTGTTTTACAGCACCGGAGACACGGGTTCGATCCTGACCATGCGTGCTGTCTGTACAGAGTTTGCATGTTCTCCTTGTGGCCACATGGGTTTTCTCCAGGTGCTCTGGTTTACTCCCACATTCCAAAGAGTACAGGTTTGCAGGTTGATTGAATTCTGTACCTTGTTCCTATGTTGTAGGGAGTGGATACAAAAGTGGGTTAACATAGAACTAGTGTGAATCGGTGATTGATGGTTGGCGTGGACTCGGTGGAGTCAAGGGCTTGTTTCCATGCTTTATCTCTAAAACTAAAATTGGAGAAAAAACGACAGGATAGAACAAGCATATGGGATGATCGGTGGCCAGTGCAGACTTGGTGGGCAAAGGGCCTGTTTCCACATTTATGTCTAAACTAAACTAAAACTAAATAGACTATGAAGTTGGGACTAGACATAAAATGCTGGAGTAACTCAGCGGGTGAGGCAGCGTCTCTGGAGAGAAGGGATGGGCAACATTTTGGGTCAAGACCTTCAGACTGATGTCAGGGGAGGGGGCAGGACAAAGATAGAATGTAGGCAGAGACAGTGAGGTTAGTAGAAGAACTGGGAAGGGGGAAAGCAAGGGGTATCTGAAGTTAGAGAAGTCACTGCTGGGGTGTAAACCACCCAAGCGAAATATGAGGTGATGTTCCTCCAATTTGCGCTGGGTTCACTCTGACAATGGAGGAGGCCCATGACAGAAAGGTCAGATTAGGAATGGGAGGGGAGTTGAAGTGCTGGGCCACCGCGAGATCAGCTTGGTTAAGACGGACTGAGCGGAGGTGTTCAGCGAAACAATCGCTGAGCCTGCGCTTGGTCTCGCCGATGTAGAGCAGTTGACACCTGGAACAGAGGACACAGCAGATGAGGTGGGACTGTTCCCCTTACTAAAACTAAAGTAAGAGTGAAGCAGGCTATGTGGCCCCTTGAACCTGCTTCACCATTCATGAAGGTCATGGCCTCCTCTCTACTTTCCTGCCTGTTCCTCATCAGCTCCAGTCCCAAGCTCATTGATGGTTTCATATGCGTTGTCTATCTTGATTAAAGAAATTCCTCCTCATCTCCTTCCTAAAGGAACATCCTTTAATTCTGAGGCAGACCTGCTGAGTTACTCCAGCATTTTGTGTCTTTTTTTGTAAACCAGCGTCTGCAGTTCCTTGTTTCTACAGCATTTAAAATATGTGTGCATGTCTCCTTTGGTTCTTTTTGCCAATCACCTTCATTCTGTATCTCCCAATAATTGACCCTTCCACAATGGAAATGGCTCATCTATGTCTACCTTGTCGTCACCCTTCTTGATTTTAAATATCCCTCGTCAATCTACCTTCAGCGATCTCTTCTCTAAGGAGAACAGTCCCAACTTCATAGTCTATTCACATAGTTTAACGCAATCTTCCCAAAATCATTTTTGCCCTGCCCACATCTTTGCCCAGAATCAGAATCAATATGTGAAGTGAAATCCTCTGGAGTGCATCAGGATGGCGGGTTCCAGAAATAATTCCTGTGCACCTTGGTGGAAGCAGCAATTGTTACATAATCTGAGAAAGTATATTGGGGAGGTATATCCTTATACACCCAAAATCTCCTCATGACAGACAAGAGGCTTCTGAAGGGCTTCGTGTCGCTGCCATAACTTGGCAGCAGGCCGGGCTCGCTCGCCGTCGAACCGGGAAGCCCGCCTGAAGTGGGCGATGGTGGTGGACGTTGGACCAAAGGCCGGTAAGGAGAGCTGGGGGTCTTGCCTTCCGCACTCTCAAGGTCGGCTGCGGGAGGTGCACCCCTCCCCACCCCCCGGGCACGATGGCTAAAAGTGGCCCGGTGATGAGAGGGACGACGGTTCACTGGCGATTGGGATGGAGGATGGAGGTGACGGCTGCAACGTGCCCTTACGGCCAGCTGCAGCTGGGGACTTTGGAAACGGCGCAAAAACCTGGCGACTCTTGCATATGGTCGCAGTGGCCTGTTTCTATGCATTCAGTACTTAATCAAGGACATGTGTGGCAATAATCTTACTAATATCTATGCTCCTTTATGATCCGTTTAAGAAACATTCAGACAGGTACATGGATAGGACAGGTTTAGAGGGATATGGGCCAAACGTAGGCAGCTGGAACTAATGTAGATGGGACATGATGGCCAGTGTGGGCAAGTTGGGCCGAAGGGCCTGTTTGCACACTATATGACTCTATGACTGTATGCAAAAAAAGAATTTCATTGTACCTTGGTATAAGCAATAATAAAAGGACCATTGAACCACTGAACCATTGAACCATGCATATATTCAATCACTCAGCCTGAATTGTTCTCATCACCATCCATTGAAACCTCAGTTCTGCATATTCAAACATGAAAAAGTAGAAACTCAACCAACCTACCCGAGAAATCCCAACAATCTGCTCATCGGGCAGTAAACTGATGCGCACGAAGCAAGATTCAAAGTTGGCATCTTCTTTCTCCAACAAGTCCTTCCCTTGAACCAGAGTGACGTGCATGGTGTTTGAGCTCACATCGTATTCCAAGCTCATCTCGATCTGGCCCACAGTGAAGTCGTGGCCAAAGTTGTTACCGATCGAAGATATGGAATTCAGCGAGTCCGTCGACACGGATTTCTTCATCGACCCGTAGGACATCAACTCCACGTCCTTCGTCATTAGCTCCAGAGTCCCAAGCTCGTTGATGGTGTCATAAGCTTCGTCTATCTTGAGGCTTGAGTGCTGGCTGGGGAAACCTTTCTCTATCGGCTTCTTATAACTCAAAGCTGCTGTTCTCTGGGAAAAGAAGGAGAAATAAAACAGTCAGCACAAGCGCCAACGCATATTGTTGTTTGCGGTTCAAGGCAAGCAATTGTCATCCGCGATGGACTGCCGAGCTTAAAATTGGCTTAATAGATCAGATTTCAGCATCCCAAAGCCATAACTAACAATGGTGATTTGTTTGCTGAAGCAATGTGCTTTTGCAGCAATGGTGTTTGCTCCAGATAAAGCCCCGGCATCGAAGATATTTCAAATGGATTAATTATCTTGCATGGCTGAATGCTGGCTATATTAGATTGCTTCTATAAAAGACAATCCCTATAGTCCTTTTACGCAAACAACCCTTTGCAACATGGTTTTAAATGAAAAAAAAACAGATAGCAAATATTCCTGAAAGAAATAGGAAATTTTATCGGTAGTAGGATCTAGCTGACTGTAACAAAATTTGAACTGTTACTGCCTCCTGAATGCAGGTATGTTACAATACTTACTTTCAGCGGCGCTGCAATTCTGCCACTGGCCGTGTGCGCGATTTGCGCACTTTTGGGGGGGGGGGGGTTCGGGGTTAAAACGCGGGCTTCTCCTACCTTGTCCTGGATTATATTTCGTTGGAGTGCAACCTTTTGCTGAAGAATCGTTCCGACGGGCGTTCTGTGTATTTTGTTTTAAAAATCGCCCGACAAGTTCAGCGCTGGAGTTATTTTAAAATCAGCTTCTAAAGCCGTCAACGCCGACAACAGGGACGGATTTCACGCACGGGACAGGTAAATGAAAGCCGTTTATTTTATGTATAAAAGTGCTCCTTAAGATGCCTTTAATTCACATTTTAAGTTGCGAAACGGTGATTTTTTCCCCCAAACGAACCGGCAGTATTTTTCATGCTGATATAGGTTTAAATTCACCGCAAATGCAACGTTCCAAATGATTGCGTTCCAGAAAAACCCACTTGCAAGATGATTTAAATGGCCATTAATTTACAGGTATTAAACATTAAATTCCTTCCATATGGCCTATAAATCCATGACAATGAGATTTAAAAATTATGTTATATTGTGAATTCTTGTGTGAATGTTATTTGGACACTTAGGCTTTTAAAAAATGTTAATCTATTCTTAAGAAATTGATAGATGTTTAGATCTAGTAATTGAATTTTGTAATTAGCTACAATTAGGTAACTAACTAATTATATGCTTTAATTTCATGTCGTCTAAGTAAGATTGTTTCATATTTGTTTCATAATACTTCAATCTATAATAACTGAAAATTTCTTTCAGTTCTCTTAATTTTTAAGAAAGTTATGGGCTTTTGACTGTCCTCGATCACAGCTTTTGTGTTAAGTCAATGGAAAAGCAATAGGGAACAAGATGCTAATTTCAGAGTATGAAAATTGCCATAATTTTTTTAATACTGAAGATATGAAAGTGAATTAGGTGTCAAATTAAACTTCTTTTTATGTTTTATCTGATGGGATAAATTACAGACTTGATTTTTAAAATCTCAAAATTTAGTATCATTGCTACTGAATGGTGTGGGGATATAAGCTGATAACTCAGTGTGCTTTATATCACTTTTATGGACTGGCGGTGGACTGTTCAGCCATGCCCACTTCAGTTGAATGCACTTTTAAATCAGTTACATTGTCAGTAATTGAGTAACGGTGCAATGATTTGGGTTCCTAGATCTCCACCAGCCATTGTATGAGGTAACATTGTCCATATTGTCTGAAGAAGGGTCTCGACCCGAAATGTCGCCAATTCCTTCTGTCCATCGATGCTTCCTCACCCGCTGCGTTTCTCCAGCATTTTTTGTCTACCTTAGATTTTTCCAGCATCTGCAGTTCTTTCTCAAACATTGTCCATATTATGCCTGACTTCCTCAGCTCTCTGTTAAGTTATCCCCGTTCACTGCTTCTGTGCCCCTTCATCAGAAGAGGCTTTGTCTACCCCCATCATGTCTACTTTAATCAAATTAAAAGCTGAAATACTGCCTAATTTATGAGAGATTCCACGACCAGAGGGTATAGTCACAGAATAAAAGGATGCATATTTAGATATACCTGGAGTCTGAAGAAGGGTTTCGGCCCGAAAAGTTGCCTAATTCCTTCGCTCCATAGATGCTGCTGCACCCGCTGAGTTTCTCCAGCATTTTTGTGTACCTTGCATATTTAGATAGATTAGTTTAATTTAGTTTAGTTTAGTTTAGTTTAGTTTAGCGTGGAAGCAGGCTATTCGACCCACTGAGTTTGTGATCCCCGCACACTAACACCATCATATACTCTAGGAACAATTTACAATTTTGCCAAGCCAATTAACCTACAAATATGTACATCTTTGGAGTGTGGGAGTAAACTGGAGCACTCGGAGAAAACCCACACAGGTCACAGGGAGAACATACAAACTCCATACAGATAGCACCCGCAGTTAGGATCGAGCCCGGGTCTCTGTCGCTGTAAGACAGCAATTCTACCGCTGCGCCATAGTGCCACTAAATGAGGTGAGGAGGAATTTCTTTAGTCAGAGGGTGGTGAATCTGTGGAATTCTTTGCAACAGACAGCTGTGGAGGCAAAGTCATTGGGTATTTTTAAGGCGAAGATTGACAGATTTGTGATTTGTAAGGGTGTCAAAGGTTATGGGGAGAAGACAGGAGAATGGGGTTGAGAGGGAAAGATAGATCAGCCAAGACTGAATGGAGGAGTAGACTCGATGGGCTGAATGGCCTACTGACGTGAACATAATCTCCATGGCTCAAAGGAATATACATCAGGTCAATGGAAACTTTCCTCAAAAATCTCTGAGCCTTGGTGGCACAGAGACACACCTGGTAACTCCGCTGCCTTATAGTGCGAGAGACGTGGATTCAGTCCTGACCTTGGGCACTCTTTGTGTGGAGTTTGCATGTTCTCCCTGTGACCACTTGGGTTTTCTACGAGTGCTCTGGTTTTCTCCCGCACCACAAAGTTGTGCAGGCTGGTAGGTAAATTGACTACTGTAAATTGTCTCTAGTGTGTAGGTGAGTGGTTGAACCTGTGGAGGGAGTTCATGAAATAAGAAGATGGGGAGAATAAAACATGGGATTAATGTAGGATTAGTGTAAGTGGGTGGTTGATATTTAACGTGGACTTGGTGTGCCTGTTTCCTTGCTGCATCTTTCTGTGATGACTAGAAGCTGCACTGAATCACTCCACTGCAAGCTTAACTCATGCATGGTGCTGTCCGTGGATTGGTACTGAACAACAGTCAGCTGAGGCGCAGCAGACAGCTCTCAGGCCTGAGAGGGTTGTGGCACAAGTGACTTGAGGAGAAAAGTTGTAGGCTAACATCGATGTAGTTCTAAGGGAGCTCTGCACTAACAGATGTACCACCAAGTGAGATGTTAAACCAAGCACCCATTGGCCCTGAAAGGACACAAAGTGATGGAGTAACTCAATGGGTCAGGCAGCATCTCTGGAGAATATGGATAGGTGATGTTTCAGGTTGGGACCGCTCTTCAGACTGGCGAAGCATCCGAAGAAGGGTCCCGACCTGAAACGTCACCTATCCATTGTATCCAGAGATGCTGCCTGACCCTCTAAATTACTCCAGCACTTTGTATCTTTTTTGCATTAGCCAGCATTTGCAGTTCTTTTTTTCTACCTGCCCTCGCAGGAGGATGTCAAATATCCTGTGGCACTATTTGAAGAAGAGTACCATCAAGGGTCATCTGTAATTCCTATCCCCACAATTATCCCTCAGTCAAAGTATAATGACATTTTATTTAATCATTATGGAAGAAATGTGCCTCACCGTATCAGAGACCCGAGTCAAATCCTCATCTTGGGTGCTGTCAGTGTGGAGTTTGCATGCTCTCCCTATGACCTTGTGGGTTTCTTTCAGGTGCCCCGGTTTCCTCCCACATCCCAAAGACCTGCTGGTTTGTAAGTTAGTTGGCCTCTGTAAATTGCCCCTCTTGTGTAGGGAGTGGATGTGAAAGTAGGATAACAATGAATGTGAACCAGTGATCGATGGCCGGCATGGATAAATGGGCTGAAGGGCCTGTTTCCATGCTGTATCTTTCAAGCTTATATTCAATTAGATTGATATGTTCTACATTGCTACAGTCACTACATTTTTAGACATTCTTTTAGGCTTTTAGACTTTTAGAGATACAACGCGGAAACAAACCTTTCAGCCCACCGAGTCCGTGCAGACCAGCGTGCTGACTTGCGCTATCCTAAACATTAGGGACGATTCATAATTTCACCAAAGCCAATTAACCTACAACCCTGTACGTCTCTGGAGCATGGGAGGAAATCAGAGCACTCGGGGAAATCCCACACGGTCACGGGGAGAACGTACAAACTCCGTACAGACAGCACCCGTAGCTGGGATCGAAACTGGGTCTCTGGCGCTGTAAGGCAGTAACTCTACCGCTGCGCCACCGTGCCAGTCACTTCAAAAAGAACTTAATGATCTCTACCGGTCTGAGGCCAGGCGTCAACTCTCAGACACCTCCTCCTACTTATCTTTGGACCATGACCCCACAGAGAAGCACCAGGCCACTGTCTCAAGCACCATCACCGGCTTCTTCTCTTCCAGCTCTCTGCCCTCCCAAGCCTCCAACCTCATCGTTCCCCAGCCCCGCACGGCCCAATTTTATATTCTCCCCAAAATCCACAAACCTGACTGTCCTGGCAGACCCATTGTTTCTGCTTGATCTTGTCCCACCGAACTTATTTACATATACCTCGACTCCGTCCTATCCCCCCTGGTCAAATCCCTCCTTACCTATGCCCAAGACACCTCACATGACTCCTTCATGACTTCTGTTTTCCAGGCCCCCACTCCCTCATCTTCACCATGGATGTCCATTCGCTCTACACCTCCATCCCCCATCAGGAGGGTCGTAATGCCCTCTGTTTCTTCCTCGACCGCAGAACCAACCAATCCCTGTCTACTGATACTCTCCTCCGCCTAGCGGAGCTGGTCCTTACCCTCAACAACTTTTCCTTTGACTCCTCCCATGTCCTCCAAATGCAAGGCGTAGCTATGGGCACGAGCATGGGCCCCAGCTATGCCTGCCTCTTTGTAGGGTACGTTGAACAATCCTTGTTCGAGACGTACTGTGGCCCTATCCCTGTACTCTACCTCCGCTACATTGATGACTGCATTGGTGCTACCTCCTGCACCCATGCAGAACTCACTGACTTCATCCATTTCACCACTAACTTCCATCCGGCACTCAAATTCACCTGGACCGTTTCCGCCATCTCCCTACCGTTTCTAGACCTCACCACCTCCATCGCAGGTAACAGACTACTGACCGACATCTACTACAAACCCACTGACTCCCATGGCTATCTGGACTACACTTCTTCCCACCCTGCTTCCTGTAAGGACTCTATCCCCATCTCCCAATTCCTCTGTCTATGCCTCATTCTGCACCCAGGATGAGGTGTTCCAAACCAGGGCATTCGAGATGTCCTCATTCTTTAGGGAATGCGGGTTCCCCTCTTTGACCATAGATGAGGCTCTCACCAGGGTCCCCTCTATATCCCATAGCTCCACTCTCATTCCCCATCCCCCCACTCGTAACAAGGACGGAGTCCCCCTTGTCCTCACCTTTCACCCTACCACCCAACATATAATCCTCTAACATTTTCGCCACCTCCAACGGGACCCCACCACTGGCCACATCTTACCATCTCCTCCCCTTTTGGCTTTCCGCAGAGACCGTTCCCTCCATAACTCCCTGGTCAATTCGTCCCTTCCCACCTAAACCACCCCCTCCCCTAGTACTTTCCCCTGCAACCGCAAGAAATGCTACACTTGCCGCTTTACCTCCCTCCTTCACTCCATCCAAGGACCCAAGTAGTCTTTCCAGGTGAGGCAGAGGTTCACCTGCACCTCCTCCAACCTCATCTATTGCATCCGCTGCTCTAGGTGTCACCTGCTCTGCATCGGTGAGACCAAGCGCAGGCTTGGCGATCGCTTCGCCAAACACCTCCACTCAGTTATCAATAACCAACCTGATCTCCCGGTGGCTCAGCACTTCAACTCCCCCTCCCATTCCGAATCCGACCTTTCTGTCCTGGGCCTCCTCCATGGCAAGAGTGAGTCCCACCGCAAATTGGAGGCGCAGCACCTCATATTTCGCTTGGGTAGTTTACACCACAGTGGTATGAACATTGACCTCCAATTTCAGGTAGTCCTTGCTTTCTCCCTCCTTCCCCTCCCCTTCCCAGCTCTCCCACAGCCTACTGTCTCTGCCTCTTCCTTTCTTCCCCCCCCCCACCCCCACATCAGTCTGAAGAAGGGTCTCAACCCGAAACGTCACCTATTCCTTCGCTCCATAGATGCTGCCTCACCCGCTGAGTTTCTCCAGCATTTTTGTCTACCTTCATGATCTCTGAAGTACTTTGGGATACCTGAGGAAACGTGCTATATAAATGTAAGTCGTCTGGAACTTCAGCTATTATCTCTCATCCTGAATCTGAAAAGCTCTCAATATACTGTAGGTTGCAGAATTAGAAATGAATAAAGATTGATGATTCACTCAATGGGAAACTGGAGAGTGACTCATGCATGGCTGTTTCCATGAAGCTCCCACTGTATGATTACTGATTAGCCTTGACAAAATCCCATTGGACAGGTTTGGCTCTCTGTCAGTGTTGAGAGAAAGAGCATTGCTGCAGAACAAGGGGGAACTGAAGCAAATGGAAGGAAATTACATTTCAGGACAAAAAACAAGGAACCAAATCCAGCCACAATCAACGTGTGAACATCCTTGCCTATGTTGTGTGACTCAATGATAAATCTTTGTCAATCACATAGATACATAGAAAATAGGTGCAGGAGTAGGCCATTCGGCCCTTCGAGCCTGCACCGCCATTCAATATGATCATGGCTGATCATCCAACTCAGACCAACATTAATCAATCACTGTTTAAGAAAGAATTGCAGATGCTGGAAAAATCGTCCATGCTGACTAAAATGTCCCCATCCAAGCTAAGTCTATTTGCCCACATTTGGCCCACATCCCTCTAAATATTTTCTATTCATGTACCTGCCTAAATGTATTTTAAATCTTGTTATTGTATCTGGTCTCAACTACCTCCTCTGGCAGCTCGTTCCATAAACACACCACCCTCTGAGACGCAGCCCCTCAGGTTCCTATTAAATCTTTCCTCTCTCGCCTTAATCCTATGTCTCTGGATCCTGCTTTGCCTCATGATTTTACACACCTCTATAAGATCACTCCTCAGCTTGCAGTGCTCCAAGGAATAAAATCCTAGCTTGCCCAAGCTATCCCTATAGCTCAGGCTCTTGGGTCCTGGCAGCATCCTCATAAATATACTCTACGCTCTTTCCAGCTTAATGACATCCTTTCTATAGCAAGGTGACCAAAACAGAGCACAATACCCCTAATGTGGCCTTACCAACATCTTGTGCAGCTATAACATAATGCTCCAACTTCTGTACTCAATACCCTGAACGATATAGATTCGGGATCAGTTCCTGTGGTTTGGGAGTGTAGCTAATGTTATCCCACTTTTTAGGAAAGGCGGGAGAGAGAAAACAGGGAATTATAGACCAGTTAGCCTGACATCGGTGGTGGGGAAGATGCTGGAGTCAATTATAAAAGATGAAATAGCGGCACGTTTGGATAGCAGTAACAGGATCAGTCCGAGTCAGCATGGATTTACGAAGGGGAAATCGTGCTTGACTAATCTTCTGTAATTCTTTGAGGATGTAACTAGGAAAATGGCCAAGTGACAGCCAGTGGATGTAGTGTACCTAGTCTTTCAGAAAGCATTTGATTAGGTCCTACATAGGAGATTAGTGGGCAAAATTAGGGCACATGGTATTGGGGGTAGGGTACTGACATGGATAGAAAATTGGTTGGCAGACAATAAACAAAGAGTAGGGATAAACAGGTCCCTTTCAGAATGGCAGGCAGTGATTCGTGGGGTACCGCAAGGCTCGGTGCTGGGACCGCAACTATTTACAATATACATCAATGATTTAGATGAAGGGATTAAAAGTAATATTAGCAAATTTGCAGATGACACAAAGCTGGGTGGCAGTGTGAATTGTGAGGAGGATGCTCTGAGGATACAGGGTGACTTGGACAGGTTGGATGAGTGGGCAGATGGCAGATGCAGTTTAATGTGGATAAATGTGAGGTTATCCTCTTTGGTAGCAAAAACAGGAAGGCAGATTACTAACTAAATGGTGTCAAGTTGAGAAAAGGGGAAGTACAATGA
This sequence comes from Malacoraja senta, assembly GCA_038087875.1. Taxonomy (NCBI): domain Eukaryota; kingdom Metazoa; phylum Chordata; class Chondrichthyes; order Rajiformes; family Rajidae; genus Malacoraja; species Malacoraja senta. The sequence goes on from CM075979.1 coordinate 30,909,359, forward strand.
GATCTGGGGGTCCTTGTTTATCAGTCACTGAAAGTAAGCATGCAGGTACAGCAGGCAGTGAAGAAAGCAAATGACATGTTGGCCTTCATAACAAGAGGAGTTGAGTAGTATAGGAGCAAAGAGGTCCTTCTGCAGTTGTACAGGGCCCTAGTGAGACCACACCTGGAGTATTGTGTGCAGTTTTGGTCTCCAAATTTGAGGAAGGACATTCTTGCCATTGAGGGAGTGCAGCGTAGGTTTACAAGGTTAATTCCCGGGATGGCGGGACTGTCATATGTAGACAGAATGGAGCGGCTGGACATGTATACTCTGGAAGTTAGAAGAATGAGAGGGGATCTTATTGAAACATATAAGATTATTAAGGGTTTGGACACGCTAGAGGCAGGAAACATGTTCCCGATGTTGGGGGAATCCAGAACCAGGGGCCACAGTTTAAGAATAAGGGGTAAGCCATTTAGAACGGAGATGAGGAAAAACTTTTTCACACAGCGGGTTGTCAATCTGTGGAATTCTCTGCCTCAGAAGGCAGTGGAGGCCAATTCTCTGGATGCTTTCAAGAGAGTTAGATAGAGCTCTTAAAGATAGCGGAGTCAGGGGATATGGGGAGAAGGCAGGAACGGGGTACAGATTGTGGATGATCAGCCATGATCACAGTGAATGGCGGTGCTGGCTTGAAGGGCCGAATGGCCTACTCCTGCACCTATTCTCTATTGTCTATTGATGAAGGCCAATGTAACAAAAAATACCTCCTTCACCACCCTATCTACCTGTCATGCCACTTTCAGGGAACTGTGCGCTTGTACTCCTAGATCCCGCTGCTCTACCACACTCCTCGGGGCCAACCATTCACTGTGAAGGTCCTACTCTGATTTGACTTTATTACTAACCAAGAGGAAAACTAATAGGTCAACTTTGGTTATTGTGATCAAGGAGGATTTTTACTCTCTACCATCCTCGAAAAAGTAGTGAACTACAATGGGAGAATTCCCCTCAACCTCCGATGAGACATAATTTTCTTACAATTTTCAGCATAATATATGGTGGAGCACAATGTCGTACATATTCATATTGGCATAGAACCTATCCAACAAAGAGAAGAGGGTATAATTAGGGTAATGCATATTCATCCTCTTAGCATTTGGTAGAATGACAACTATACTCTCGATAGCGCTGCAAGATATAATTGAAAACTTGTAAAAATAAAAGTGCATTTTCTTTGTCTCCAAGTTATATGCAAGATTTATTCAGATAAGGAAACTTCTGACTAATGGTGTTTACTCCCAAGGGTTTGAGCCAGTTTTTTTTAATAACATTTGCTTTGTTAAATTTAATTAAATGCAGATGTGGGAAGCATACAGAGATCAAGGTAACATGAGATCTAAAGATTAGAGTTTCCACTGATCTACAGTGGCTTGCAAAAGTATTCATACCCCTTGAACTTTTCCACATTTTGTCACATTACAACCACAAACGTAAATGTATTTTATTGGGATTTTATGTGATAGACCAACACAAAGTGGTGCATAATTGTGAAGTGGAAGGAAAATGATACATGGTTTTCAAATCTTTTTACAAATAAAAAACGGAAAAGTGTTGCGTGCAAAAGTATTCAGCCTCCCTGAGTCAATATTTTGAAGAACCACCTTCCGCTGCAATTACAGCTGCAAGTCTTTTGGGGTATGTCTCTACCAGCTTTGCACATCTAGAGACTGAAATGTTTGCCCATTCTTCTTTGCAAAATAGCTCAAGCTCAGTCAGATTGGATGGAGAGCGTCTGTGAACAGCAATTTTCAAGTCTTGCCAGAGATTCTCAATTGGATTTAGGTCTGGACATTGACTGGGCCATTCTAACACATGAATATGCTTTGATCTAAACCATTCCATTGTAGCTCTGGCTGTATGTTTAGGGTCGTTGTCCTGCTGGAAGGTGAACCTCCGCCCCAGTCTCAAGTCTTTTGCAGACTCTAACAGGTTTTCTTCCAAGATTGCCCTGTATTTGGCTCCATCCATCTTCCCATCAACTCTGACCAGCTTCCCTGTCCCTGCTGAAGAAAAGCATCCCCACAGCATGATGCTGCCACCACCATGTTTCACAGTGGGGATGGTGTGTTCAGGGTGATGTGCAGTGTTAGGTTTCCGCCACACATAGCGTTTTGCATTTAGGCCAAAAACTTCAATTTTGGTCTCATCTGACCAGAGCACCTTCCTCCACATGTTTGCTGTGTCCCCCACATGGCTTGTGGCAAACTGCAAACGGGACTTCTTATGGCTTTTTTTCAACAATGGCTTTCTTCTTGCCACTCTTCCATAAAGGCCCGATTTGTGGAGTGCACGACTAATAGTTGTCCTGTGGACAGATTCTCCCACCTGAGCTGTGGATCTCTGCAGCTCCTCCAGAGTTACCATGGGCCTCTTGGCTGCTTCTCTGATCAATGCTCTCCTTGCCCGGCCTGTCAGTTTAGGTGGACGGCCATGTCTTGGTAGGTTTGCAGTTGTGCCATACTCTTTCCATTTTCGGATGATGGATTGAACAATGCTCCGTGAGATGTTCAAAGCTTGGGATATTTGTTTATAACCTAACCCTGCTTTAAACTTCTCCACCACTTCTCCACAACTTTATCCCTGACCTGTCTGGTGTGTTCCTTGGGCTTCATGATGCTGTTTGTTCACTAATGTTCTCTAACAAACCTCTGAGGCCTTCACAGAACAGCTGTATTTATACTGAGATTAGATTACACACAAGTGGACTCTATTTACTAATTAGGTGACTTCTGAAGGCAATTGGTTGCACTGGATTTTATTTAGGGGTATCGGAGTAAAGGGGGCTGAATACTTTTGCACGCGACACTTTTCAGTTTTTTATTTGTAAAAAAATTTGAAAACCATGTATCATTTTCCTTCCACTTCACAATTATGCGCCACTTTGTGTTGGTCTATCACATAAAATCCCAATAAAATACATTTAGGTTTGTGGTTGTAACGTGACAAAATGTGGAAAAGTTCAAGGGGTATGAATACTTTTGCAAGCCACTGTAAGTGAAGTCCTGAGATGGATGACAAGTCAGTGATTAGTCAAAATGTCCAAAGTCAATAAGGGTAAATCAAGGTAACAAATGGATAAAACTCTGTTCTTTTTCCATAATCATATAAATCGTAAAAATATTATATCTAACTTGCATCTGAAGACCACTGTTCTTTAATAAGGATTCCAAAGCCCTAGAGAGATTAAACAAGAATGATCTCATCTCTAAAGAAGTTGAGTTATGTGCAGGGACTTGTGACACTGGGGTTGTCCGTACACCAGAGATGTTCCAGAGGATATTCTATGGAGATTTACATTATTGTGAGGGGTTTGATGGTATAAATGAGAGGAATCTATTTCATTCCGCAAAAATGTTTATATTACTAGAAGGCACAGCTTCGGGATCAATGTCAAATGAATCAGGGAGATAATTAGGAGAACTTTGTGCCCAGTGATAAAATAATCCGAAGCAAACTTTGCAAAATTCAGTAACAACTTTCAGAAGGGAATTGGGCATAAATCTGAAACAGAAGATATCTGCTGAACTTTAGTGAGAGCGTAGAGCAGTGAAGAATCCAGAGGTGGAATCTGGACAATGGACTAAAAGTCTTCTATCTGTATAAGTGATTTTGTGTTTCCATTTTTATATTGCCTTTTGATGTAGGAGGCCATTTGGTCCATCAAATCCTTGCTATCTCAGAGAACCTTCGTAATCTTCCATTTAGTTCTCCTTCACATGTCCTTGATTCTCATATCATCCACTATGGACAATTGACCATGGCCAAGCTAACCTACCCATGCATCTTTGGGATGTGGTGACAAATTGGAGTGCCCAAGGGAGCCCCATTGGATCACAGGGAGAACATGCAAACACCACACCGACAGTAGTAGATCCCAAGATTCCAGAGTTTTAGATTCTGGTCTAGTAGTGTCACCATTCTGCCATTCACACGAGAACATTTCAGAGTGCGTTCGGGCAGCCTAAGGCTGTGAAGGGTGGTATTTAAAATCCTTTTCTATCATGACATTTGTGGTAATATCCCAGCAAATTATTTTTCTCTCTCTCTGCTGCCGTATAATGATGTAATTCATGCTGCAACGTGCCACAGTGACAGATAACCTAGAAAGCCATCATAGAAATGTCTACAAAGCCATTCTGTTTCTCTCCACTATCCAAATTGAAGAAGATGCATTGTACTCACTTATGACCACGACTTTAGCACTTCCTATCGTTATGTGAGATGACTTTTCTCCAGGTCCCCTGCATTTTGTTTAATGCTTTGTCATTCGTAAGGAGTGAACTTTGACTGCCTCGACAAATTTAGCCTTAATTGCCATGAATCATGAATGATATGGCACAGTGTTGATTTAGGTATCTAGATTTTTAATTGACTGACTCTCTCAAGGTCTATAAATAAATGCCAACAATATTGGTGGGTGGTATTACTTGTCAGAGTCGGTGCAATAACTACTTTAGGCCCATGAAGGCCTGGATTGAGTAAATGTGGAGAGGATGTTTCCACTAGTGGAAGAGTCCATGACCAGAGACCATAGCCTCAGAATAAAAGGACGGACAAAAGGAGATGAGGAGGTATTTCTTCGGTCAGAGGGTGGTGAATCTGTGGAATTCATTGCCGCAGATGGCTTTAGAGGCCAAGTTAGTAGATATTTTTAAGGCAAAGATTGACAGATTCTTGGTTAGTACGTGTCAGGGGTATGGGAAGAAGGCAGGTGAATGGGGTAGAGAGAGAAAGATAGATCAGCCATGATTGAATGGCGGTGTAGACTTGATGGGCCGAATGGCCTAATTCAGCTCCTAGAACTTATGAACTTATCAAACTGCTTAATGAAGAGCTAAATTGGCAAGCATCCACCTGCTTCACATAACTTTAGTATTGACGTATTAAACTGGGTTTACGTTGGCGTAATGTGAACAATCACTATGAATCACAGGAACTTTAACGAGGTCCACAGCAAATTATAAGTTGATGCCATTTTTTAATCTTGTTCATACGTTTATGACAAATAAGTTGCATTATGCAAACCAGAAGGGAGACCCAACAGATGAATCCAACTCCATAAATAAAATAATCAAGTTTTCTTATACAGGTAAGTTTTTCACTTATGAAAGGATATTTATGGTGCAATAAAGCACACAATTTAAGTTTATCGTGATGTCGTTTGTTAAATTCGATCAACCGCACACAAAGTCGACATGAAATATCCATTAAAACTTTTGGTTACAGGATGAACATATCTCCAATACAATGTCTGTGGCAAAATAACAAACTGAACGAGGTGCTTAGTGGGTCAGGCATCATCTGTAGAGGCAGAGAGGGATGACTGATGTACTTGGCAAGACCCTGCATCAGGACTGGACCCTGTTCAAGAGTCAATAGTGTTTTATTGTCATTTGTCCCTGAAAGAACAGTACGATTCTTACATGCAGCAGCATAACAGAATATGTAAACATAGTACTCTAAACAATATAATAAATGAGAAAAAAATAATTCAGTGCATATATAATATGTATGTGTGCGTATGTGCGCGCGTGTGTGTGTACACACACACACACACACATATATATATATATACACACACACATATACATACACATAAAAACAAACAAACAATAAGAGTGCAAAAAGACCAAACCAATGCCCACAGGTGTATGTAGAGCTAATTTAGAGGTTGCAGTGTTTAATAGTCTGATGGATGTACTGAAGAAGCTGTTCCTGAAGCTGGGTATTACTGTTTTCATGCTCCTATGTCTTTTTCCCGATAGCAGGAGTGAAATGGGTGTGTGGCCATGTTGGTGTGGGTCTGTGATGAAGCTGGCTATCTTTTTGAGGCAGACACATACATTATAGAACATTATAGGGCACGTGCTGTTATTGGTGGGTTGGGGTCAGTTTATGGAATGGGAAGATGGTTGAGTGAATTTGTGGGCTGGGGAAGTCTGATGAAAGTCTGATGAAAGTCTGACTCAAATCCTTCATCTCTGGGACAAATCCTTCATCTCTGGGACAAAAGGAACCTCTATCTTCTCTGAAGCCCCTATTGTTATACAACTTTCCTGACCCTGGTTCAGTGCTGGATTTACCTACAGGATTGACAGGCTGAAGCCTAGGGCCTCAAAATCTAGGGGGCCTCTGGCCAAGGTGTATAATATTTTTGACACTCTCATAGGCCTTTCTTACATATGCTGTCACAACGCACTCTAGTCTCTAAACAACCCTTCAGTAATTTTCCTTGCCCTCCATTTCAGAATAATACTGTTTTAAGCTGATAACTCAACACTAGCACCGGCAATAAATAAATGTTAAAAAAGTGCAGCTTTCCAGCCCCTTATCTCATTGGCCACGCTCTGCTGCACATCGGTATCAATCTGGCGACACCGGGGTCCGGCAAACTTTCACACGCGCTCCAGTAAGCAGTGATGGCGGGTGCAGGGAACATCTTTGGATATTTTCAGGCTTCAAAAGTCAAAATACAGGGGTAAGTAGGAAAGTGCAAAGATATTTGAACTAGGAAGTTGGCAAGGAGCAATACTAGGGGTAGAGCTGATAATCGTTGCTAGAAACCTACTGTGTAGTGTTATGGCTGCCACTGTCAGGTTAGTAATAAAACTAAGCTTATTTGTGGGGATTGGGAGGGGCCTCACAAGTGGAATAGCCTAGGGCCTCTCTTCATCTAAATCCAGCACTGCCCTGGTTCACGTTCCTAGCATGTTTGGCCACTCAGGGATGTCACAAACATTTCTCTCTACCCACACTTCAGCCTAAGATTAAAATGACAGATTCTCTTTTCTCTCCCTCTCCCCTCTCCTCCTCCCCCCTCTTATTCTCCCTCTACCCCTCTCCCCATCTCCCCCCCTCTCCCGACCCCCCTCTCTTCCCCCTCCCTTTCCTCTCTCACCCTCTCCCTCTCTCCCCTTTTCTCACTCTCTTTCCCTCGCTCTCTCCCTCCTTCCCGCTCCACCTCTCTGCCCCTCTCTCTCCCACTGTCAGATTCCCTCTCTCTCCATCTCTCCCCCTCTCTCCCCCTCTCTCCCCCTCCCTCACTCTCTCCCTCTTTCCCTCTTTCCCTCTTTCCCTCTTTCCCTCTCTTAAACAGTCCCTGGGGATTGAGGATTGCTTCCCACTCCAAAGATAGACACAAAGTGCTGGAGTCACCCAGCGGGTCAGACAGCATCTCTGGAGAACATGGCCCAAAATGACGTCACCTGGCCGTGTTCTCCAAGGATGCTGCATGACCCACTGATACTCCAGCATTTTGTGTCTATCTTTGGTATAAACCAGCATCTACAGTTCCTTGTTATCACATTGCTTCCACTCCATTCTGGGCTGCCTTTTTGTGAATTGTTTGAACATGGGTTGGGTATTGGTACATCGCTACATGGTCTTGACAAAGCGAGTTTAGTTTAGAGATACAGCAAGGAAACAGGCCCTTTGGCCCACTGTGTCCGTGCCGACCAGCGATCCCCATACACTAGCACTATCCTACACACTGGGGACAATTCATAATTTTTTACCAAAGCCAAATAATCTACAAACCTGTACGTCTTTGGAGTGTGAGAGGAAATTGGAACACCTGGAGAAAACCCAAGCAGTCATGGGGGAACATACAAACACTGCACAGACAGCACCCATTGTCAGGATTGAACCCACATCTCTGGCACTGTATGGCAGCAACTCTACTGCTGCGCCACCATGCTGACTAAAGGAGTCTTGATCCCAAGGCAAGAAGGTCCAAGATGACTGAAGACCATACTCTGCTGCACAATTAGTGCAAGGTGTAAGCATTCTGCCCACACACTCATGGAAACTAGCACACACTCAGAGACATCACTGAGACAATATAGTTGTTTGACCTGCGTACTTATACAGGATTATACCAGCAAGGGAGGGTCTCCTTGCAATTTACTATCTAAAATTGGATCTTCTTGCCTTTGGACCAATATGCACTTTATCAAGACCATGTAGCTGGTGCACTAATACCCAACCCATGTTCAGATAATTCAGTGAGTCACAGCGGTCAGAAAAAATTCTCAGATCAGAAGTCAGAGGGTGGTGAATCTGTGGAATTCTTTGCCACAGAAGGCTGTGTAGGCCAAATCAGTGTATATATTTACGGCAGAGATAGATAAATCTTGATTTGTACGGGTGTCAGAGGTTATGGGGAGAAGGCAGGAGAATGCGGTTAGGATGGAGAGATAGATCAGCCATGTTTGAATGGTGGAGTAGACTTGATGGACCGAATGGTCCATCTTATGACCACAGTTTAACTGTTCCCCGAGTGAGATACCTCTCTGAAACCACTATGCATTGAACAAAATTTTATGAAAAGGAACTACAGATGTTGGTTTATACCAAAGAAGGACACAGAGTGCTGGAGTAACTCAGCAGGTCAGGCAGCATCTCTGGAGAACATGGATAAGTAATGTTTCAGATCAGGACCCTTCTTTATGTCGATCATGCATTGATCATAGATCTTCTGGACTCACAAGAGTGACCTCCTGCTCTACCATTTATGTTTAGTTTAAGTCTCTGTTGAAAGCAAGGTCTCCGTGGATATGATCCTGACCACTAGGCCGTCTATTATAGGAGCTGCTATGCTTGCTGTCCCTTTAGACTGTCTAAGCTCATTTAACAGGCACATCAGTCAGCAAGGAGAAGTGGTTTTCAGCCGATGTGCCTGAACCGAGCTCAGATTTATGACTCAGAAGTGGAAGGCCAGAGAGCTAACTACTCACTGGATACTCACCTCAAACACTGCAACTAAAACCTATTTATATTCCAGTGCCAAGTTGTTAGGTAATTGACAGGAGCAGGTACTTGGAGATAAGACAGTGAGTAAGTTAATGCTGATCCGTCACACACTTGGGTTCAATTATTCTTCTATGGCTGTTCATCCAGTTGTCCTCAATTTTAATACGTTGTGCAAGAATCAGTCTTCAATGTGTTCAGCTGGCAAGCTTGAGGGGCTTTCCTAATGAGCAGAAAGGTACCTGGACCATTTACCTTTTTAACCAGTAACATTTTTTGTTTCCAGGCTTTTGTCCTTGAATGCATTTAGACAATTTACGAACATTTTATTAGGAGACATTTTTACAGCTCATTTAGAGAGGTGACGCTTAACTCTTGAATGCACTTAACAGGTCTGAGCCAAACGCAGGCCAAATGGGACTAGTGTAGATGGGACATGTTGGGCGATGCGGGCAAGTTGGGGCAAAGAGCCTGTTTCCATGCTGTATGACTCTCTGACTCCCTGATTCTCTATCTGCATGTAAAAACATGGAACTGCAGATGCTGGTTTACACAAAAGGACACAAAGTGCTGGAGTAACTGATCGGGTCAAGCAGCATGTCTGGGGAACATGAATAGGTGACCTATCCATGTTCTCCAGAGATACTGCATGCCACAGTGAGCTACTCTAACACTTTGTGTACGTTAACAGATCTGCAAGCTGTATTCCATCTGATGTTTAACAGGTCAGGTTTGTGAGGCAACTCCTTTCTTCTTGAGCCTGGGTGATTGTTGGTGTGGAGGTTGTTGTAGATATCAACGGCCATGTGAAACTCCCCAGGAAGGGGTGAGCTGAGAGTACAGGGATGCCGGGCTGTAACCTCATCAGGACTCTACCATTAAACTCCTCCACCATTAAACTATCATTACCATCCTTAGCCTGGATTTCATCGCACCGGCAAAGTAGAATTGGTTATGAAGACTTGAGCCAATAATACAGACAGGTATACATGTAATGAGAAGGAATTGTAGATGCTGTTTTATACCATAGATAAACAAAAAGTGCTGGAGTAACTCAGTGGGTCAGGTAGCATCTCTGGAGAAAATGGATAGGTGACGTTTCGAGTGGGGTCCCTTCACCCGACCCGAAACATCACCTATCCATTTTGTCCAAAGATGCTGCCTGACCCACTGAGTTACTCCAGCACTTTGTGTCTAATACAGACGAGCAGTTGGAGCTGGTCAAACCACAACCTCGCAACCCAGAGATGACATTTGACCGATCACTTCTCTACATGTGTAGCCTTCTGCAGCTCTGCAACAGCTCAGTGCTCCTCCAAACCTGGTTTCATGAGCATGTCCAAACTTCTTCACTCAACCATGGACATGAGCGAGGCCTTTAGCTGTCTCGACCCTAGTATTTTGCAATTTCCTCCTGTGTAGCCCCTCCTTTGAAATATTGTTGAAAATCCATTTCTTTGACCAGTAGAATTATAACACGGTACTTCACTCAGCCCACTCTGGCTGTGCTCCCCCTTGAAAGTGGTGACAGTTTAGTTTAGTTTAGTTTAGTTTATTGTTATGTGTACTGAGGTACAGTGAAAAGCTTTTGCTGTGTGCTAACCAGTCATCAGAGAGACAATACATGATTACAATCGAGCCATCCGCAGTAGAATACATGATTACAATTGAGCCGTCCACAGTGTACAGATGCATGATAAAGGGAATAATGTTTAGTGCTAGATAAAGTCCAGTAAGGTCCAACTAATCCCTCTTCCCTGCTCTTTACCTATGGACCACCCGCCTTTTGTTTTCCAAATTTAGGCACAAATCCCACATGGAAGATCATTGGAATGAAAATCACAGAAAATTTAGACAAAGGAACTTAGACAATTTAGACGAGGGAATTAAATGTAACATCTCTAAGTTTGCGGATGACACAAAGCGGGATGGCAGTGTGAGCTGCGAGGAAGATGCTATGAGGCTGCATGGTGAATTGGATAGGTTGGGTAAGTGGGCAGATGCATGGCAGATGCAGAATAATGGGGATAAATGTGAGGATATCCATTTAGGTGGCAAGAAAAAGAAGGCAGATTATTATCTGAATGGTGTCAAGCTGGGAAAAGGGGAAGTTGGGAAGGAGATCTGGGGGTCCTTGTTTATCAGTCAGTGAAAGTAAGCATGCAGGTACAGCAGGCAGTGAAGAAAGCTAATAGTAAGATTAAACGAGAACTTACCAGTTTGAAGTTTGATCTTTATTTTATGAGGAGTTACGTCGAGGGATTACGTGAAGACCCCGCCAGCACGCATGCGCGACATTCTTCAAAACAACGGTGTGGAATCACAGTAATAGTAATGAAATAAACATAGTAAGATAAGAAGAACTAGGATACCAGTTGACCTTTACAAGAGGGTGGGCTTGGAGGGCACGTAATCCCTCGACGTAACTCCTCATAAAATAAATATCAAACTTCAAACTGGTAAGTTCTCGTTTAATCTTACTATTTTACTTCGGAGTCACGTGAGTGACTACGTGAAGATTTCAAAGATCTGTGATTTCATGCCGTGGAAACGAGTCCATGCTTCACTCACTGCATCAGTTGACCACTGATGAGTGATCATCAATAATGCATTCAGACATGACCTAGATATAGACATGTTGATGCTTTTAATGAACAAACAATGATAATAGTAACCTCACTCAACCGAGAGGGAACTATGAAACAGAACTAGCATAGAGTTGGCATATACCCCCAATCTGGTAATGGGTTGTTATAAATGATTGGAAAGATCGTTAGTTTGACCACCCTGCAGGCGCTAGGATGTGGTCCCCCTAACGTCCATACCCTGCCGCTGTGGTAGTTGTAGCCCTGGTGGAGTGAGACCTGAATATTAGTGTTCACTCCTGTATAAGCCAGCCCCTCTATAACCACCTGGAGATGGTCTGTAGTGATCCCCTCCTACAAGGCTAATGTAACTAACAATATTGCTAGTTCAGAGTCTCTAATGCTCTAGTGACCTACATTCTGGTGCAGATGTGTGACTACACACAACCAAAGGTCCATGAGATATGTGAACAATCTAGTTAGACCTGATGCCCCTGGTCTATTCTGCTTGACTAAGTCATAAACACAATGTTATTTAGCCCGCAGATATTATCATCGTGTCCAGTCACTGCTAATGCCATGTCTGGAACCGTTGTGCTGAACTCAGTGCCATGGGCACAACCACCTGCAGACGAGTTTGACCAAAGGACAGGGATGTAGCTGGAGCCCACCGACGAACAACGTGGCACAATGTTAACATCCTATATCTCTGCGTACCCAGGCCTGGGAGGTTTAGAGTTGAAGATACCCCTCATTACCTGAATCCCAGTGGGTGAGACCCAACAGAGTGGATCCTGCTCCCCGCAGCCAGCATGATGAGAAGGCACTTTAGGCACAGTAAATAGCACTTTAACTTGATAATTGTCAACCCCATACAAAACTGACCTTCAAGCCGTCAGTCATCCGTGCCGAGCTGAATGTAATACAACATAAAACAAATACCTCCCATCTCCTTATGAGGAGATACTACTGTTTGGTGCTATCCCTGCATCTGCAGTGAGCACGTCCAAGGTATGGTTTGACAACCTGAGCCGCAGGAATGGCCTTCGCAGAGTCTGTAATCAAAGCATAGGTTATCATGCAAAGGATGGTTCCCCGAGTCACGGTAAAACCAGTAAATTTTATGTCCAGAATTAACCATATAAGGTTCTGTCATCATTCCCCACATCAGCGGGAACCATGGCTGTAGAAGCCAGGCAGGCACTATGAAAATACCTGAAGCGGGAGCTTGCTGAATTTGCAAGACCCGTCTGATGAGGCAAAATGGAGGAAGACATTCCGCCCCAATGTAGCGAGAATACATCCATCGCCATTGATATGCCACATATATTGCAACTGGTGATTGAGCCTGGATGCAGACATTTCGATCTTCAGCGTTTCATCGAGCCACAATGCCATTAAACACTTAGCGATCCAACATCAATTCTGTATTGACAATTGATGATATACCAGTGCTAGATGAGGTTAGGTAAATTATCATCGGATACTTTGACTGATTATACCCATGTGATCAACATATACCTCCACCAAAGTGAATCAACTTGGACTTAAGCATGCACCCCTTAATCCATAGAATGCACCTGTTGTCTGTAAGGTAGTTGATACCATATAACTGAACATTTGGTAACTCATGCAAATCCCATCCGTCTCCATAATTTAGAGCTGATATTAGTAATTTTCCATCTTTGAGCAATAGCATCAGTTTGTAATTAACTGAAGATAATTGATGAAAAGTTAATGGAGCAATGCTGAATACTATTCGTCCATCATAGTGACTTTGATAGTTTCAGCCGGGAATAGGAAATGTCTGGTAACAATGGTACTTGAGAATTGATTCCAATCTCTTGCCTCAGGGCGGAGTCCCAGACTATTTCAGTTGGTATCAACGTAAATGTAACTTAAATTTAACTGGATGGATGAGAACTCAATTCCAGCTAAATTTTGAAATACCTCTGGTGCCTTGTGAATGGAAACTGATCCCATGGTAGTTAACAGTCACTATGTTCCCTATTCAGAAATGTCTATACTGCACAAGCGAGTTGTACCCGTTAACAATGAACAGGCCTCATTACCACAATTGCGATTCTGCCTAAAAAGGCAACGCCAACCATGTTTTCGAGAACTCTGGTGCTTGAATGCTGTGCAGTATAAACTAATCTGATCTGTAAAAACCCAAGTGTAAATATTACCAACTAGTATCCGTAATCGGAAGCTTCTCCTTCATACTCCAAATGGGCGGACTTATGCAACCTGCCCAGGAGCTGCCTCAACCAGCTTCATCCTTCATACATCCAAATGGTAGGACTTATGCAGGAGCTGCCTTAATCAGCTTCATCCTTCTTAATCAGCTTCATCCTTCATACATCCGAATGGTAGGACTTATGCAACCTGAGTCAGGAGCTGCCTTAGGTATGTGTATGTATTTTAGCACCATCTGCATCCATCTGTTTTATCGAGTGGGAGGAATTGCAACCCTGAAACAGGTGTCGCTTCAGGCATATGTGCACTTCAGTAGCACCCTCTACCACTCCGGCTCATTTGAGTGGGAGGAAATTTGCAACCCTGAACCAGGAGCTGCTGCCTGACATGCCTTCCTCACTCTTGTGGGGTTGGCACATCTTCCACGAAGGCCGTTCTGGGCCGCGGTAAAAAAAAGACCTCTGTTCTGATCGTACGGCCTTCGGCTTTCACCAGCTTCGGTGTCTGCTGGTGGGTGCATAGTAGACTTGTGGCATCTTCAGCCAACCCCATGTCTTCAGAGTCAGCCCAGAAGTGACTCCTAATGCTCCCCTCTGTCGAGAGAGATGCATTATGCAGCCCTCAACGAGGTGCTGCCATGGCGATCCTAGGAGGCCCATGGTGACAAGGCTCCATATCCTGGAGCACGTCACATTGGAGCATCTGCTCCATCAACCGCCCATGCGGGATATGCGATCTCGGTCGCTGCCTGCCGGCGGTGATTCTTCATGGCCCGACTCGTCCGAGTCTATGGCCTGTCCGTCCTCTGCTTGGTCTTTCCGCCAGTCTGTAGTGTTGATTCAGACTGTACAGGTGCCGGGACGGAGACTGCTGACCGCACTGATCCAGATGCAGTCGGCCGCTGCTGACTGCCCGTACTTCCGCGGTCCAGCCAGTCTGGATGCAGCCCGTTTGGACTTCGTTACCGACTTGTCCATAGTTCCTTCCCTGTAACACAGAAATGGAACAAAAAACGACCCCAGAGTAAAGAACTTACCTGCAGGTCTTGTTATCTGGAAAAGGCGGATTCGACCACTGCCCCCTACCCGCAGTCTGCGGTCTCCGTAGAGGATTCCCTGCGGTCCCTGTAGAAGGGATTCCCCGCAAAGCCCATGTCGGGTTTCTCCCCCCGGGCCGGGTATCCCCATAGTTCTCGCAGCTGGGATTCCCTCTGCAGTCCTTGTAGAAGGGAATCCCCGCGAGGTCCATGTCCCCGTGGTTCTCACAGCTGCCTCTGCGGTCCCTGGAAAAAATAGTGGCTTACCCTCCAGTGGGTTGCCACCAGTCTGAAGCCGCTGGCTCCACCGCCAGCGACTCGAAAAAGGCGAACTCAACCGCCGCCCTCTAGCAGCATCGCGGCCTCCGTAGCGGGTTCCCTGCAATCCGTGGGCGGGTTTCCCCGAGGTAGTGACCGGGTTTCCCGATCCTGTGGTCCGCGACTGGGGTTCCTCGCGGTCCATAAAGGATCTCCCGCGGCCCGGCCGACTTCGCCCAAATAAAGCAGGACCTCTGTAAGGCTACAGAGATTCCTGCAAAACGCAACCTGGAAAAGTTTAAAACTTACCTTCAGGTTGGACCGCTGGTGGAGCAGCGCTCCCCCCAGCCTGTCGTTTGCGCAATGCGATAGACGATATGACGCGCATGCGTGCTGGCGGGGTCTTCACGTAGTCACTCACGTGACTCCGAAGTAAAATGGCATGTTGGCCTTCATAGCGAGAGGATTTGAGTATAGGAGCAATAAGGTCCTACTGCAGTTGTAAAGGGCCCTGGTGAGACCACATCTGGAGTATTGTGTGCAGTTTTGGTCTCCTAATTTGAGGAAAGACATTCTTGCTATTGTGGGAGTGCAGCGTAGGTTCACCAGGTTAATTCTCAGGATGGCGGGACTGGCATATGATGAAAGAATGGATCGACTGTGCTTATATTCTCTGGAATTTAGAAGGACGAGAGGGGATCTTATAGAAACATATAAAATTCTTACGGGATTGGACAGGCTAGATGCAGGAAAAATATTCCCCATGTTGGGGGAGTCCAGAATTAGGGGTCACAGTTTACGAATAAGGGGTAGGCCATTTAGAACTTAGATGAGGAAAACCTTTTTCACCCAGAGAGTTGTGAATCTGTGGAATTTTCTGCCACACAAGGCAGTGGAGGCCAATTCACTGGATGTATTCACCAGCGAGATAGATATAACTCTTAGGGCTAACAGAATCAAGGGATATGGGGAGAAAGCAGGAACAGGGTACTGATGTTCGGCCATGATCATACTGAATGGCAGTGCTGGCTCGAAGGGCCGAATGTCCTACTCCTGCACCTATTTTCTATGTTTCTATGTTTCTAAAATCATTTGGAGAATTATTCTGGCCTTACCTTTTGCCTAACCTCAGAGTATGAAGTCCCATACTTCTGTTCCAGGTATCTATAATCATAGTTTGGGAATGGAGAGGGCGCCGGGTAATTCCCAGACTTCCAGAGTTTCCACAGGTTCACTCCGACTATCACCAGGATAATCACGACTCCAGATCCATAGATGCCCATTTCCCAGGTTGCTGGATTTCTGATCACTGTGGGAAGCAAAAGAAAACGTTGCTGCAGTGAATACTGGGGACAGAGAAAGTGGTGTTATCTCATCTAATTTACATCTAGTCTGAAGAAGTGTCTCGACCGGAAACATCACCTATTCCTTCTCACCAGAGATGCTGCCTGACCTGCTGAGTTACTCCAGCATTTTGTGTCAAACTGCAGTAGTTTACCAAAGAAAGACACAAAATGCGGGAATAACTCAGCAGGTCAGACAACATCCCTGGAGAACATGGATAGTTGACGTTTAGTCTGAAGAAGGGTCCAGATTTGAAACGTCACCCATCCTTTTCCTCCAGAGTTGCTGCTGGACCCGGGTCTGTCTTCCATTTCACATTTTGCCTCACACCTCATTCTGCAGCTCCCAGGCCTGTTATGAAAATGAGAACACCTTCCCTCTGCCCCCCCAGTTCTGAGGCAGGGTGCCTGCTCAGTAATGTTAACTGTCTTCTCTCTCCACAGATGTTGCCAGACTGGCTGAGTTCTTCCAGCACTTGTTTCAGAACTCTTGATGAAATGCATTTAAACCTTGCTTTAAGTAAACACTTTACAGAGATGTATTTACAGGAAAGAGCAGGAGATGGCAAATAAAAGAGAAAGAAAGATAGAGTATAAACAAGGAACTGCGGACGCTGGTCTACATGGAGAACATGGATCGGTGACGTTTTGGTTCGGGACTTTTCTTCAAACTAAGTGACGTGAGTGTTGAGTAAATTACAAGGGGGATTATAGACAATAAAAAGAAGATAGAGACCATGGATGAATTTTAGCAGTAACCTGACTCCAATATGTTGCGGAAGAAAATTCTCTCAATCACCCCGCACCCTGCATGACACACCAAACTGAAGTCAATCCCATTGTCTCATTCACTGAAACTCCAGAGTAAATGTTATATGGTTTGAACACATTGTGTGAGTAAAGAATTTTCCCCTGAATTTCGTATAGAATTTATTAATGGCCTTGCATGCAGTCCCTCAATTAGGCTCCGCTCCCGCCTTCTTTCCCCAGGTGAGGACATCCTCTCCAGGTCTGTCTTATTCAATCCCTTTCCCACAAGATTCATGGAGCTCAGGCTACGGAAAGCATATGTATTTGGCCGTCGAGAAGCTGGCAATTTAGGGAATTTGAGATGCATCAGAGAAAATAAAGGACAGACTTGTTGTGACTACATTGAGGGTGAATGGGGTTGCGCTGCGGGGAGCTGCCATGGACCCAATGCGCCAAATGGCCTTCTTCGGCGATGGATTATTTGGGCAAGTTAAAATAAAGTGTGAGATTTTTTTAGCCTCATCAAGAACAATGTATGTCTTCATGTCAGACCTGTTTATGTGGTATTATTTCTCCCTGCCAGCTAATCAGACATTGCAGATCTTTGGTTATAATTAAACCTAAAAACCTTTAATTGAACTAAATAATGAATCAGCTTTTAGAAGAGCAGTTCACATTTCTCCAGTCTGCAAGAATGTAATTTGCCAAAATAGTTTTTTGCATTTATATTAATGTTAGACTTTTTTAAGATCACACAGTGAGAACTGGGTCATTTCTCAAATACATCTTGAAGGAACCATATATAACTAACATACCATGAGGTGCTGCAGAATAAAGCTAAAGATCTCCTGATTTCAACCACTAATTGAACAAGGAATTATAAATATTGATGATATGAACTGTGAGAATGAGCTCATGATTGATGAATGAATTTTAGTACACATGAGTATGCTAGAAGGAATAAAATGCCTTCCATGGACAACGAGATTATAAATGGAACAAGGCACAAAAGGATCTAGGGCATATATTCATACATTCATACAAAAATTGGCACCACACAGTGCAACATTTTGTATGAAGCTCCTCTTAAATCTTCTAAGATCGTTTTCCTTTTTATCTGTCTTTGATCAGACTTTGCTGCACTTTATCTTGCACTAAATGTTATAAACGTTATTCCCTTTATCCTGTATCTGTACACTGTGGATGGCTTGATTGGAATCATGTGTTATCTTTCTGCTGACTGTTTAGTTTAGTTTAGTTTAGAGATACAGTGTGGAAACAGACCCTTCGGCCCATCGAGTCTGTGCCAACCAGCGATTCCTGAACATTAACACTACCCTACACACACTAGGGACAATTTACACATACACCAAGCCAATTAACCTTCATACCTGGACGTCTTTGGCGTGTGGGAGGAAACCGAAGATCTCGGAGAAAACCCACGTGGTCACGGGGGGGAACGTGCAAACTCCGTACAGACAGCACCCGTAGTCGGGATCGAACCCGGGACTCCTTCGCTGCAAGCGCTGTACGGCAGCAACTCTACCGCTGCGCCACCGTGCCACTGGTTAGCACACAACAAAATATGGTTTTCATTGTACCCTGGTACAAGTGACAATAAACTAAACTTAAACTCAAACTCAACTGGATCCATTGCTGAGAAAGTCAATAAATTAAATGCTGGAAGTCTCCGGTTAATCATCGATAAATCAAAGCAACTCCCGGAACCACTGATCTTTAATAATACCAATGTATGAACAAACCACAGATACGTGCCATTTGTGGGACTTTAAGCGGCTGAAATGACAGATATTTTATCTCACTCTCCTCAGCATACTTCTAGCCAATACTCAATCTTTCGAAAGCAAACTTTAAAAGCTTAGAGCAAGGCTCCTGTTGCAATGGGAGATCAGAGATGGCTAAAGATAGACATAAAATGCTGGAGTAACCCAGCTGGTCAGGCAGCATCTCTGGAGAAAAAGGATCCTTCTTCCTCCTTCTTCAGAGACCCCTCTGTGATTACTATGTTCTTTGTTTCGCTGTAACGTGGCTCACCCCAAGCTCACCTGATCCTGTTGTACAACCTAAGGGTTCCTCCATTTATTGTCGGAATCCTCAACTAAGGGGAAAGTTAGCGGTGAATGTTAACCTTGGACTACAAGCCAAAATCACAGGCGATTTCTGCCAATGGGCTCAATGCTATTTCACCCATTTTGAAGAAGCCAACAACATACCAGCAAGGCCCCATCCCTTGCTCAGTCTGTCCCCTACATCTCAGTGGAAGAAGCTCAGTCAGCTTAGGCATGGATAAACTTTCAGAAAGCGGCCAGCCCAGATAGATTCTGAAATCGTGCACCAATAAACCGACAAGAGTCTTTGCCAGCATCTTCTTCTGTGACCCACGCCATCGAGAAGAAGGTATGGGAGTCTTAGAATACAGGCCTAACCTGCTTAATCTTTCCTCAGATGCCATCTGCAGTGAATCTTTGCTGCACTTTCCATCTGACAACAATAACCATAAGAAGACAAAACTATACACAATGCACCAGATGTGATCCTACATGGGCCTATACATGTACCTCACTAGTAATAGCTTGCCATCTGAGACTGATCTATTTATTCCCACCATTTGCTTCAAGTATGACCCATTCTCAATTCTCGTCAATATATGACTCTCCGCTCTCTAAAAGACATTGTGAACAGTCTTTCATGTGGAATCCTCTTGAAAGTCTTCTGAAAATCCAGATGTACCAAACCCACTAGATCCACTTCCTCTATTCCGCTAGTCATACACTGTTATCGACTTGACTGTAATGTATAGTCTTTCCGCTGACTGGATAGCAAACAACAAAAAGCTTTTCACTGTACCTTAATAAACTAAGCTAAAAAAAAACCCTAATAGATTAAAATAAATGATATTTCTTTCACAAATCCATGCTGACTCGGCTCAATCCTCTTATTTTGTTTAAGGTGTTCTGTTACAACATCTTTTATTAAAGATTCCAGCATTTTCCCAATTACTGATGTTTGGATAATGGACCCATCTTCTTTTAGTTCAGTTTAGTTTATTGTCACGCGTACCGAGATACAGGGAGAACCTTTTTTAGTTGCGTGCCATCCCATCAGTGGTAAGACCGTACATGATTACAATTAGGTTCGTGATGTATAACCTTGTATTCATTTCTCCAACTTCAAGGGTACAGGGAATCAGGAGAGGTATTAAAATGTAGACACAAAGTAACTCAGCAGGACTGGCAGCATCTCTGGAGAGAAGGAATGGGTCAACAGTGCCCACTTTGTGCTGTTGCCCAAAGTCACACTTCACGCTCTCAGATCCACTACCTGTTTCCTTATGGTTGGAATCGAGTATTAACTGATGAAGCTACGTTGCTTGTTCATTCTGAGTGGGCTCCACTACTCACCACTTGTGGGATGTTCGGCTGGATTTCCTTCCATGGTGAGTCGGCGGCTTTTGATTTTGCCTGTGAATGGGACACAGGGCAATTTTAGAATGCACAGTAATTCAACTGTTGAGATCCTGTAACAACCCTTGAGGTTAAAGTTTAAATGTATCTGTCATGAATTGAAGTGCTGTTTTGATCGTGAATTCCCAGCCTGCTCAGAATCATGGAGGCTTAGAGTCACTAGGCCCAACTTGCCCACACCGACCAACATGTCCCATCTACACTAGTCCCACCTGCCTGCATTTGGCCTATATCCCACTAAACCTGTCTCTAGAGTCTTAAATAAATTCTAACGGCTCTATAAGTCCAGGCCGTGATTTACAGTATTCCGACTTTGGAAAAGGTGTGCTTTTGGCTTTGCCCATGATTGTGCTTTCTTTCAATTATCACTGATGTCCCAACTCAGTATGTTCCTCTTACCTTGTAGCACAGGTGCTATTCAACTGTCTGCTCCAATGTTCCTGGAGGCATAAAATCCTGCTGCTTGTTTCTGATGTCAGGCACCAATTGCAGGCCAATTGCAGGAGGGCATATCTGCTGTGGAAAAAACAACAAGACTATTATTGTACTAACCTGCAGTCGTCCATTACATAGAAAACTTCATGTGGCATCCCACAAGAAATAGTCATCTTTAAAGTCAATGTGGTGCTAATTCATCAGAAGAAAGTCAAAATGCGTGGGCTTGGGAAGATTTAAGGAGCAGACCTTGTCAATCATTTTTTACATCCAAATGTTCAGAGCAAAAGCTAACTGTAGCGTGAGAGGTACAGCAGCATGGACACAGGCCCTTTGGCCCACCTAGGCCACGCCATCCAACTATTACCCTGCACACTAGTTCTGTCCTACACTTTAGGGACACTTTACAGAAGCCAATTAACCTACAAACCCGCACATCTTTGTTAAGTGGGAGGAATCTGGAGCACCCAGAGAAAACCCACGCAATCACAGGGAGAACGTGCAAACTCCGTACAGACAGCATCCATGGTCAGGATTGAACCCCAATCTCTGGTGTGGTAAGGCAGCAACTCTACCGCTGTGCCACTGTGCCGCCCCATGTGCTGCCCCAGTAGTGATCAGCTGGTGGGAGAACAGAGCATAGACGCAAAGTGCTGGAGTAACTTGCGGGTCAGGCAGCATCTCTGGAGAACATGGATAGGTGACATTGTGGTCTGGGCCCATCTTCAGATTTATTTATAGATATAGATAGATATAAATCTGAAGAATGGATAAATCTGGGGCAGGACAAAAAAAACTTCATCTGCCGCATTCAACAATGCAATCACTCTGTGTGTTATTAAATTTATGAAAATGGGCCAGTCAGTTTTTAGCTTCCTTATCCCTTCCATTGCTCACGGTATTGTTGATGGGGGTTCCCTAATACAGGAATGGAAGGACATGATATTTAGGCAAATAGTCAGTAGATGTGATAATAAGAGGGTTATAGGACCAGGGGATTTCAATTTCCCATATGTTAACAAGGATTGGTTCAGAGGGGGTTGGATTTTTTAAAGTGAGGAGAGCCTTTTGACACAGTGTGTAGATAGACCAACGAGGAATAGACCAATGAGGGAAAGAACATTACTAGACCACGTCTTAGGAAATGAAGCCAGTCAGTTGGAAAGTGCATCAGTGGGGAAGCATTTCGACGATAGCGACCATAACTCCATATATTTGGATGTACAAAATGATAGGGACAACGAAACATCATTGGCCTGAAATTGAGTTAACTTTGTTTCCCTCTCCTCAGATGAATTGTTGAGCATTTCCACTATTCTCTTTTCTTCTTTGGCACTGCAGGAGTTTGCTTCAGTGATGCAATGTCGTTTTTTTAAATTGCAGGGTGACCTTCAAAAGTATTTGGATTGGATTGTAGACAAAATTGCAGAGTATAGCAGTTACAGAGATAGTTTCTTCCCGGCTGTTTTGAGGCAACTGAATATCCCACCAACAACTAGAGAACAGTCCTGTACTACAATCTGCCTCACTGAAGACCCTGGGACTATCTTTCATCAGACTTTACTGGATTTTATCTTGCACTAAAGTTATTCCGTTTATCATGTATCTGTACACTGTGGACGGCTCGATTGTAATCATGTATAGTCTTTCCACTGACTGGTTAGCACGCAACATAAAGCTTTTCACTGTTCCTCAGTACACGTGACAATAAACTAAACTAAACTGAACTAATTAAACTTTCTACGTATTATGGTTGTCAGCAAAACTCACGACAGACAGAAGCCTGAGTATTTAGCATTTAGAAAGTAGAAACAAGAAACAAGGATGCTGGTTTACAAAAAAAGGCACAAAGTGCTGGAGTAACTCAGCAGGTCAGACAGCATTTCTGGAAAACATGGATATGTAATGTTTCAGGTTGTGACCCTTCTTGTCAAGAGAGATGTCAAGAGTGTTTTCATTGTCATATGTCCCAGATGGAACAATTAAATGCTTACTTGCTGCAGCACAGCAGAATATATAATCATAATGAATAATATAACAAAACTAAAAAAAAACAACAGTGCCTTTAAAATAATAATAGTCTATTGTAGTTCATACCTTATGAGGTTTTAGTGTTTAATAGCCTAATAGTTGTAGGGAAGTGGCTGTTCCTGAACCTGGACGTTACAGTTCTCAGGCTCCTGTACCTTCTTCCCGATGGCAGTGGTGAGATGAGTGTGTGGCCAGGATGGTGTGGGTCTCTGATGAGTGATGACTGATAGTAGAGTTTGGGGGGGGGGAGGAGAAGAGAGCTGAAATCATCACTCCAGAGCTTGGTGTCTATTTTTATTTCCACTTTCGCTGCTCTTTTACAACTTTGTATACTGAACTGCTTTTGCCAATTACATTTCGGATCTGAAAATGTATTCATATATCTCTGTTTTGCCACTGTCCTCCTCATATGAACCTTGCCCACGTTATGCCATTGTCCATCCATGGAGCTGTTCAGTTTTGCAATGCACATTTGACACTCCCTGCTTGTATGGTGTTTATTTCACTGCATTCGGCTACTCTACATTGATTTGCTGTCTCCTATTAAACAACGCTGATTGTGCTAAGAATTTGCAATCATTCCCTTACACAGTGACCGGTCGCACATTGTAACAACACTGTTAGTGCTTACTAAGAACAGAGGAGAAGATAAGACCGTTCGATGATTTTTTAAAAACTTTATCGGTGCCAGAAATGGGGTGACTCTTTGTGTACTACCTAGGTGAGGTCTGCTGTGTGATTTTACCAGATTGTATGTAAAACAAAGAATTTTGCTGTACCTAGGTACATGTGATAGTAAAGTATCTTCATCATCATCAATTCTGGTCTCAAGCTACTTAATGCCAATTTTTCATTGGTGGTTATATCTGTTATGGACACACTGACTCACTCATCATTATCACTATAAATAAGTTGAATAATTCATATGATGTTTAAGAAGTGGAAATGGTTGAGAGCTTCAAGTTCCTAGGTGTAAATATTCCCAACAATCGGCCCTGGACCAACCACATTAAAGTTACGGCCAAATATGTCTACTTCCTCAATTTGGCATGTGTCCAACAACTCTTACCAACTTCTACAGATGCACCATGGAAACCATACACTCAGGCTGCAGGGTTAATCAGGTTGCATCACAGCTTGTGTAGGAAGGAACTACACATCCTGGTTTACACCGAGGATACACACAAAATGCTGGAGTAACTCAACGGGTCAGACAGCATCTCTAGAGAAAAAGAATTGGTGACGTTTCGGGTCAGACTTTCTTCAGACTGAGATTCAGGGGAGAGGGAAACTAGAGGTATGAAAAGGTTTTGAAAAAATCAGAGCCAACACCAATGCCCAAAGAGCCCACAATGGTCCATTGTTGGCTGTGGAGGTGATATCGCGGGGACACGAACAGTAAAATTAGCAGGACAACTACGGTGGGGGAAGGATGGAGAGAGAGGGAATGCAAGGGTTACTTGAAATTAGAGAAATCAATATTCATGCCGCTGGGTTGTAAGCTGCCCAAGTTTGGTTTGGCAACAGCTCTGCCTGAGACCACAAGAAATTGCAAAGAGTTGTGAATGCAGCTCAATGCATCACACAGACCAGACTCCCCACCATTGACCCTCATGCACGTCACGCTGCCTTGGGAAAGCAGCCAACATAATCAAAGACCTTTTTCACCCTTGTTATTCCCTCTTCTCCCCAAATCCCACTGGGTAGAAGGCACAAAAGCTTGAAAGCACGCACCAGCAGATTCCGGAAGAGCCTCTTCCTCTCTGTTATCAGGCTACTGACTGGTTCTCCCATAAGCTCGAATGCAGTCCCAATCTTCCAACCTACCTCATTGCAGATATTGGACTTTTGCTCTTGAACTGTAATGTTACAATACTGAAATCTATATTCTGCACTCAGGTACTTTGTATACGGTTTGATTGTATTCATGTAGAGTATCTGATTTATCTGAATTTCGTTTCACTGTATCTTGGTACACAAGATAATAATAAACCAATACTAATATCAAAACCAAATACTGGAAAGACTTTCTTAAAATATACGCAATGCTTCTGGTCAGTGTCATGGCAAATTATTTTACTAAATGAGTCAAGAATTGTTGCATAGCACTTTTCAACAACAGTGCAATTTGTATGAAGATGAATCTGACTGTGGATGGAATATTACTTACACTATTCAGAATTGACACACATCAGACTGAAGGATAAATTTGGCAATTCTGCATTCTCAATGGGCATGAAACCATCAATCAGGTAGAGCAGTACAATACAATTCTCCAATTTGCACTTGAATGGGAACACAGTATAAAGCTGCAAGCTGAGGAAAGATGGATTATTCCCTGTATTCTAACTATTGCCACTACATTTCTTTGGAAAATGTGCCTGAAGGGAGCAGTGACACCATAAGATACCCAAATCCTCACGCAGCTGTAGAATCATGTACCCTAAGAGTGCAATAGACTTTGACAACAAAGAAACATAATATGTCTTTCTGATATTAACTTTACCTCATTCATTAACCAGAGTCATTTTAGGAGCTGGTATAAACTACAGTAATAACATCCATTCATTATGACAGTTATCACAGGTATAATAGATCCCATAATTCAGGTTGAATAATATCAAAGGTCAAAGAGCAATGAAGGGCCTGTCCCACTTGGGCATAATTTGCGCGTCATTTACGTGACATCCTAAAAATTGGTTGGCGCTTCGTGACACGCGCGTGGTGAGGCGTGGTGGCGTATGCAGTGACACGCGGTAACGCGCGGCGCCCCAGGATTTTGGAATGCTCAAAATCCTCGCGTGCCACCTGCGTGACCTATCCCTGCGCATGCTGACGTACTGATGGCGTACACTGACGTACTGACAGCGTACGTGTAGCGCGTGGTGATGCATGGTTGCGCACGGTGACGTACGAACATTGCCTATGCTAATTTATTATGCGTAACCATGCGTCAACGTCCGCAACCATGCGCCGCTCATACGCAGTCGCACGCCATTTGCACGTCATTTGAGCGCCGCACCACGTGACCACCCTTGTATAAAGCGCTCGTAGTTTTGAACATTTTTCACTGGGAAAATCCTTGCCATGGAGATCGGACTAAGAACGAACGACATCGCAATAGCTCCCAAAAGAAGCAGGGCCCTCAAGAGCACTTGGCGGGCGACTGTCGTACTGCTAGACGATTTTCGCGCGACTGTCACGCGTCTGTCACTACCGGCCTGTCGCGTAAATGACGCGCAAATGACGCCCAAGTGGGACAGGCCCTTTAGATAACAAAAACAACGTTTTCTGCTGATGTTTATGCTTCACTCGTCTCTTCTCACCTTATCTCAAATCATTCCATCCACAAACGTTTAGTTTAGTTTAGTTTAGTTCAGAGATACAGCCTGGAAATAGGCCCTTCACCCCACCGTGTCCACGCCGACCAGTGATCCCATACACTAGTTCTTTCCTGCACATTAGGGACAATTTACAGAAGCCAATTAATTTGCAAACCGGAGCACCTGGAAAAAATACACGCAGTTACAAGGAGAACATGCAAACTCCATACAGATAGCACCTGTAGTCAGGATTGAACCACCATCTCCGACATTGTGAGGCAGCAACTCCACTGTTTCTGTTCCTTTCCTCCTCATCTAAATGCTCCTTAAAGGCATCTGCATTCTTTATATTGACTTAACCACATTCTCATCTCTAGTTGCATTCTGAGTTATGTGAGGTTATCCACTCTGGTGGCAAGAACAGGAAGGCAGATTATTATCTGAATAGTGTCAGATTAGGAGAAGGGGAGGTGCAACGAGACCTGGGTGTGCTTGTACAGTAGTCACTAAAAGTAAGCATGCAGGTAAAGCAGGCAGTGAAGAAAGCTAATGGCATGTTGGCCTTCATTGCGAGAGGATTTGAGTTAAGGAGCAAGGAGGTCCTACCTCAGTTGTACAGGGCCCTGGTGGGACTGCACCTATTATGTGCAATTTTTGTCTCCTAATTTGAGGAAGGACATTATTGCTATTCAGGGAGTGCAGTGTAGGTTCACCAGGTTAATTCCCGGGATGGCGGGACTGATGTATGATGAAAGAATGGGTCGACTGGGCTGGTATTCGCTGGAATATAGAAGGACGAGAGGGGATCTTATATAAACAAATACAATTCTTAGAGGATTGGACAGGGCAGATACAGGAAAATTGTTCCCAATGTTGGGAGAGTCCAGAACAAGGGGTCACAGTGTAAGAATAAGGGCTAGGCCATTTAAAACTGAAATAAGGACAACAATTTTACCCAGAGAATTTTGAATCTGTGGAATTCTCTGTCACTGAAGGCATTGGAGGTTATTTCACTATATGTTTTCAAGAGAGAGTTAGATTTAGCTCTTTGGGCTAAGGGAATTAAGGGATATGGGGGGAAAAGCCGGAAAGAGGTACTGATTTTGGATAATCAGCCATGATCAAATTGAATGGCTCGAATTGAATGGTCCTGGCTCAGAGGGCCGAATGGGCCTACTCCTGCACCTATTTTCTATGTAGGGATTTTTAGTTAATATGATATCTTATGATCCCTATTTTTAACTTTCTACAATTAAAAACACTGGTATATCTGTCTTATCAAGCTTCAACATTATTTTAAAGACTTCCATTTGGACATAGCATCTCTCACTTTTCGTAGATGGCTGTCCCAGCCTATTTTCTTCTTCCTGATAATTGTAAACTCCCTGCTGTTGTACTTCATGCCTCAATGCTTTAATGGTGCTTTTATTGTCACATGTGCAAAAGCACAGTGAAATTATTTTTCTTACATACTGTCAAGTATAGTATTGCCATATCTAAGTACAATCCCCGATTAGCAAAGTGTACAGAGATAGTCCACTGAGACCACATTCAAGAGGCACCAGGTTTTGGTGCCTATTTCAAAGTCCTTCCACATGCCTCCATATATTTAATAATGTTTATGTAGAAA
Organism: Malacoraja senta; assembly: GCA_038087875.1. NCBI lineage: Eukaryota > Metazoa > Chordata > Chondrichthyes > Rajiformes > Rajidae > Malacoraja > Malacoraja senta. The sequence goes on from CM075979.1 coordinate 30,937,224, forward strand.
ACAACTGTTCACTGTACTCCAAATATAAATGATGTTTGATATATTTTAAACATAATTTCTCTGCTTCAGTGTCACAAAGCTCTGTGTCTTCCTACAGAGAGGATTTGCGTTCCCTGAAATTAAATAACATCTCAAGGATATGCACCCATTAGTGTTTCAGATTTAGATCCCAGCTGCCCAACTGGAACTAAAATATTTGATACATTGGCATAGCTTGTAGAGCTGCTGCTTCACAGTGCCAGAGAGCCGGGATTGATCCTGAATTTGGGTGCTGTTTATGTGGAGTTTGCATGTTCTCCCTGTGACCACAAATGCTTCCTCCGGATGTACTTGTTTCCACCCACATCTCAAAGATATACGGATTTGTAGGTTAATTGGCTTCTATAACGGGTGATTGATGGTCAGCATGGACTCGGTGGGCCATAGAGCCTGTCTCCATGCTGTATCTTTTAATCAATACATTCAGGTTTGGCCCTGCTCTCCAAGGAAAGATAATTTGCTTAATAATATTGTGTGCGCTTACATGTTTGAGATCATTATATTTCAGATGATGGTTGGGTTGAGTATGAGCTTAACTTGGTTTGAGATTAAAAACAATTGGCTCATGTTGGCTTCAGACTGACTTTGGATTTAGATTCAGATTTTAGTTTAATATTTGAGCACCTCACTGATCAGAATCATTGTGGATGTAATTGTTAGCAGATCATTTCCCTAACCGTTATACTTGTCTAACTTCATTGGATAGCATGCAAACCAAAGCTTTTCACTGCATCTCAGCGTAAATGGCAATAATAAACCAATACTAATTGAAGTTAATGAAAATGAAGATGATGGTGCATTATCAACTGGTTATGGCAACTGAGACCACTTCCACCCCTTAGGAGCTTGCAAAGAAATGATGGGATTAGTCTCGAATTGATGGGATTTGTTCATTTAAAAAGTCGTTAACTGCTTGGGAACGGGTCTGCTGAACACAGTGACAAAGAACAGTTTGTGAACTCAAAGTTACAACTGATAATAACCTAGACAGTACTGTGAACAATAACCCCTTCAATAGTATGAAGGTGTTATATACATCATAAATAAGGAAGTCTGTTTTTCAGCAGTGTGTTCTGTGTGAAAGTTGTTAGTCAAATATTCAGTGTCTCATGTCTGCTAGTTATGTTCAGTCCATAGTCTTTTGGTTGTAGTTTTTATTTTGTTAGTTATGTTCAGTTTTAGTTAAGATCTGCAGTTATTGCAATGTTTTACTCTGATGCCATATAATAAAATTAGTATGTTTGGTATGACTAAATAAAAAGTTTTAAACGCTACGACTGGACTCAGCAAATCATTTAGAATTCAGTGATCCTACAAATGCCCACTAAATTTTACAGCATCAAAGGAGGCTATTCAGTCCAACATAACTGTGCCAACAATTGGAAGGAACAACTTAATTAGTCTTAGTGCAATGTGTTGCTCCAAAATTTGACATTCAAACAAAATGAAATGACTTGGAAGGATATAGTGACACCATTACAATTTAGAATTAATAACAAAATAAAACAGAAAAGGTTGGAAACATTTAGCAAGCCAGGCAGCATCTGTGGAAAGACAACATTTCAGGCCTAAATCTTTTCATCAGTAGAGTCTTGGACTTTAGACTTTAGAGAAACAGAGGAAACAGGCCCTTCAGCCCACCGAGTCAGCATCGACCAGCGATCACCCCGTACACCAGCACTATTCTACACACTAGGGCCAATTTTCAATTTTTACCGAAACCAATTAACCTACAAACCTGTACGTCTTTGGAAAGTGTGAGGAAATTGGAGCACCCGGAGAAAACCCACACGGTCACAGGAAGAATGTACAAACTTCATACGGACAGCACCCGTAGTCAGGATCGAACCCAGTTTGCCGACGTCGTAAGGCAGCAAATCTACCGCTGCGCCACCGTGCCACTCTGAACGTATTCACCGTATTACCTTCCACAGATGCTCCCTGACGTACCGAGGGTTTTATTTCTGATTTCCAGCATGTTCACTTTTTTTAAAATTTTCATTAGTTGGCTTTGCTAGGTGCAAGATGTACACTGAATTGTTCACTAGATATTTGCACCACGCTTAAAGGTATAAAATATTCAATCGTTCAGATATTTAAGTCAGCGGTATTTGTATATCCAAGGACTTTTTCTTTCCAACACTTCATTAATCAAGTGAATTACAATCAAACAGTACATTATGATAATGATTATTTGAAAAGAATTTCAAGCTAGCTTTCAATTTATTCATGCAAACACAATAATATTAAAAGTAAATAATAAGTATTATAGAGCGGCACGGTGGCGCAGCAATAGAGTTGCTGCCTTAAGGGCCTGTCCCACTTAGAAGATCTCCACCGCGACCTCTGGCGACCTTATGCGACTTTTTAAAAAAAATCAAGGTCGCGGTGACCTACGACCTCCTACGACCTTCCTCGACTATGTGTACGACCTCCTATGACCTTCCAAGACTATGTTGAAGACCTCCCTCGACTATGAAGAAGACCTCCTTCGACCTCCTTCAATTATGTTGAATACTGGCTTCGACCATGTACGTTGGTGTCTGGCAAATCATTGTGAACAATGCAAGCAAGGAAGGAACTAGTTTGGAGGATGTTAGTAACAATACAACTACTGCTGTTTCAGCAGCCTTTTAAGAAAGGCAGAAGGGGAAGAGCAAGGGTGAAGAGGAAGCACAAGAAAAGGATTCAATGGGTGAATGGAGATGATGTGATGGACTGTCCCAGTACACCAGATGACTGGAAGAGAGTGGCGCTAGGGTTTGACAAAAGATGGAATTTTAAGCACACATGTGGGGCAATGGATGGCAAGCATGCCATTCTTGTCCCTGTCCCTGTACCCCTCATTTTCCTTTTCGTACAGGATGGCATTCTGCTGGAACCATTCCTCAATGTCCCCCTCCTGCTGCCTGGTGAAGGTGTAGGGCATAACCTTCCTCCAGCCCTCCCTCACCACCAATGGGGCATCTGCCCCTGATGCTGTGTCAGACACAGGAGAAAGGGCTGCTTTGCTGCCTTCAAATGAGGCAGTGAAGGATGGGGTGGTGGTGGGGACATATACTACGACGCTGGTCCCCTCCTCCAGGGGTCTCTCATGCAGGGCTACCTCCTCCTGCACTATCACCTCCTGTGGCATCACCTCCTGCCACTTCTCCTCCTGGGTGGGCAACACCTGCGTGGCCGTTTTTTTTTAGGGTTGTGCCCTCCTCCTACGCTGCTGCCTCTTTGGTGCCATCTCTTAAAACACAAGTCTTCTCTCCAAAATCTCTCCAGCTATGAATGAACATGCCTTGGAGTGACAGAGGTGACTTTCTGCTGTTTAAATTACCTTTTTTTTCTACTAACCTTTTTTTCACCCCGGAGCTATTACCTTCGACTACCTTCGACCACCTACGACTAGCCTCACGCCCTACCTACGACCTACCTACGAGTAAAAAGTATCGATTTTTTTCCATGGCAACCTTTTTTTACTCGTTGACATTTTTGTTCAGTCTGGAAAAAACGCCGCGACCTACTTGAGGCCACGAGTACGCGGAGACCACCCACGAGCATGAGGAAGAGTTACGAAGACCTCCTACGACCTCGTAGCGACCATGCTGCAAGTATGAGTCAAGGGCAAACTCGGCAGAGGTCGCCAATTAGGTCGTGAAAGTGGGACAGGGGCTTTACTGCACTTGCGGCGCCAGAAACCCAGGTTCGATCCCAGCTACAGGTGCTGACTGTACGGTGTTTGTACGCTCTCCCAGTGACCTCTTGGGTTTTTCAGAGATCTTCGGTTTCCTCCCACACTCCAAAGACGTACATGTTTGTAGGTTAATTTTCTTGGTATAAGTGTAAATTGTCCCTGGTATATGTTAATTTGCGGGGATCGCTGGTCGGTGCGGACTCGATGGGCATAAGGGCCTGTTTCCGTGCTGTACATCTAAAAACTAAAAACAATATTATTGCAGTAAAAGATTTGGTCGGATATTGCTTCAATTTACTTTCTTCCAAATTCATCTCCATCACGGCAGCTGAGTCTGAATTCAAAGCTCTGATTAATGGGAAATGCCTGTGACTTTATTCTCTGCCAGTCATGCGTTTTAACCCAGCTGGCAAATCTGATACCTTGGCACAGGCCAAGCAGAAACCTTATGCCAAGTTTCATGCTTGTCTGCTGACAAGAGTTCCTGTCCTCTGGAACTAATAACATGAACATGTTCAACATATCTCTGGAGAATATCTGGAGAATATCACCCAATAGGTGGCAACCAGTCTGTTGCCGAAAACAGGCCCTTTGTCCCACCGAATCTGCGCCGATCAGCGATCCCCACACATTAACACTATCCTACACACACTAGGGACAATGTATACTTATACCAAGCCAATGAACCTGCAAGCCTGTATGTCTTTGGAGTGTGGGAGGAAACCGAAGATCTCAGAGAAAACCCAGGTGGTCACGGTGAGAACGTACAAACTCCATACAGGCAGCACCCATAGTCGGGATCGAACACATGTCTCCGGCGCTGCAAGCGCTGTAAGAGCAACTCTACCACCGTGCAGTCCAGTGGGATAAATCGAACCAGTGTGAATGGGTGACCGATGGTTGGAGTAGACTCCGTGGGCCGAAAGCTTTGCTTCCATGCTTTATGGACTTCTGCTCCAAACTGGAGGATGAGACAGATGTTCGGCAGCTGTGGCGGGGCCTGAATACAATCACCTCCTAAAAGGCAAAACCAGGAGGCTGCTCGAATGTGGGCGAAACATCACTCCCTGATGAGCTCAATGCGTTTTACGCACGCTTTGATAGGGAGAACACCGATGTGCCTTCCCGAGCCCCCATTCACTGTGATGGTATTTCAGTCTCAGTCACAGAGGCCGACGTCAGGAAATCCTTCAGAGGGGTGAACCCTCGAAAAGCGCCTGGACCTAATGGTATACCTGGTCGTGTTCTAAAAAACCTGTGCGGACCAACTGGCTGGAGTTTTTACGGACATTTTCAACCTCTCATTTCTGAGGTCCGAGGTTCCCAACTGCTTCTAAAGGGCATCAATCATACCAGCGCCCAAGAAGAGTAAGGTGACGTGCCTCAATGACTATCGACCAGTGGCACTAATGCCTGTGGTGATGAAGTGCTTTGAGAGGTTGATCATGGCGCAAATTAACTCCTACCTCGACAAAAACCTGGACCCACTGCAGTTCGCTTACTGCCACAACAGATCAATGGTGGATGCGATCTCGCTGGCCCTCCACTCCGCTCTGGACCACTATGACAACAAAAACTCATATGTCAGGCAGCTATTCATTGACTACAGGTCGGCATTTAATAGTAAGATTAAACGAGCTTACCAGTTTGAAGTTTGATCTTTATTTTATGAGAAGTTACGATGAGCGATTACGTGAAGAAGGCCGTCAGCCCGCATGCGCGTCAATCTTTAAAGCAGCGGTGCGAAATCACAGATAACAGTTGTTGAACTGAACATAGTAAGATTAGATAGGACTAGAACTACCAGATGACCTTTATGATACGAGGGTTGGGAGCGGAGGGCACGTAATCGCTCATCGTAACTCCTCATAAAATAAAGATCAAACTTCAAACTGGTAAGTTCTCGTTTAATCTTACTATTTTACTTCAGAGTCACGTGAGTGACTACGTGAAGATTTCAAAGCTCTGTGATTTCATGCCGTGGAAACGAGTGGCCACAGATAAGGGAAACATTCATAATGCATACATACATGACATAGATTTAAAAAATGCTGATGCTGTTTAATGAACAAATAATAATAATAGTAACTCCTCTCATCCGGGGGGAAACTATAAAATAGAACCTAAAATAGAGTTGTCAAATACCTCTGGTCTGGCAATGGGTTATTATAAAATGTTTTGAAAACTTGTTCGTTAGACCATCCTGCAGTCGCTAGGATGTGGTCCAGCGGACCTTACATAACCCTTGCTGCTGATGTTGTAGCAGCCCTGGTGGAGTGAGATTAGAAAATATTGGTATCTACTCCTGCATAAGCCAAACCCCCGTTTTAACCACCTGGAGATGGTCTGAACTGATACCTTCTTATGAGTTTTTTTGTAACTAACAAACATTGCTAGTATCAGAGCCTCTAAGGCTCTAGGTGACCTTGACGTATTGTTGTAAATGTGTGACCACACATAACCGAAGGTCCATGGGGTATGCCATGAGAACTAGATTGAGACTTGACGCCCCTAGGCTGCTCTGCTTAACTAAATCATAAACATGAAATATTATATTATTTGCAGGTGTAACCATCCTGTCCAGTCACAATGTATGTAATGACTGGACCCGTTGCGCTGAGAACAGCGCCATGGGGATAACTACCTTATGGGAGCTGGGCCAAAGATAAGGATATAGCTGGAGCCCCCTGGTGAAGTAGTGTTAACACAATGTCAATATCCCATACTTCCGTGTACTTGGGCCTGGGAGAACTTGTGTTAAAGATATCCTTTATAAACTGGATATCAGAGGGTGAGACCCGACATAGCGGGTCCCGCTTGCTGCAGCAAATATGATGAGAAAGCACGTTGGGCACAGTTAATGGTACTATAACTTAAATTATTGTCAAGGACCCATTTGAAAATGAACTCAAAGACGTCAGTATCTGTGCCGTATTATATGTAACATAGCATTTAAACAAAACGCTTCCCATCTCCTGAAGAGGAAATGTACTGCTTTTTTGGTGCTATCCCTGCACTCTGCAGTGAGCACAAATATGGATCGGTCTGACAACCCGAGCCGCAGGAGCAGTCTTCTCAGGGTCTGCAAGTCAATGAATTGATTTAATCATGCAGAGGCTGTTTCCCGAAGTCACAGGCTGAACCAGCAAAGTTTTATGTTTAGAATACCCATATAAGGTTCTATTATTATTCCCAACATTAGCGGGAACCATGGCTGCCTAGGCCAGTCAGACAGTACGAAAACCTGAAGCGGGATCTTGCTGAATTTATTGCAAGACCCGTCTGATGAGGCAAAATGGAGAAAATACATAAAAGAACATTCCTTCCCCGTGTAGCGAGAATGTGTCTCTCACCACTGTGATGCCACATGTTTTGCAACCGGTGAATGAGCCTGGATGCAAACATATCGATATTCGGTGTTCCATCGAACCATAATGTCATAAAATACTTTGTGATCCAACATCCATTCTGTGTTTTCATTGATTTTACGTGATGATACACCAGCGCCAAATGAGGTTAAGTAATTTATGACTTAGGCTTGATTGCACCCATATGACTATAGGATACTTTGACTTGATTGCACCCATATGACTAACATATGCCACCACCACAGTGTATCAACTTGGAACTGAGCATGCAGATTATGCATATTCGCACAATAACCCTTTAACCCATAGTATGCACCTAGTGTCTATAGGTAGTTGATACCAATAATTGAAGAATTGGTAATTCATGCAAATCCCATCCACCTCCGTAACTAGAGATGGCCACTAGCATCAATTTGTAATATAACTGAAGATTTACTGACCAAAACTACTGGAGCAATGCTGAATACTGTTCGTCCACCATTGTGACTTGGTAGCTTCAGCTGATAATAGCATAGGTCCGTTAACAATGACCTACATGGCACTTGAGAGGTTACTACTTTGCACGTTGTAAGTTCTGATAATGCAAAGGCCCCATTTGCACAGCTGAAACACAGCTGGTATATTGCCAATTACACTTGATGAATAGAAGGCTGCTTAATAACAACAAAGTTGTTACAGGCTTCTATTGATTCCAAACTCATGCCCCAGGGCGGAGTCACAGATAAATTAATGGTTAAAGGTAAATCTGAAATCAATAACTCTAGTTGGTATCAACTTAAATTTAACTGGATGGATGAGGAACCTCAATTTCTCAAATATAGTTGCGGCTGAAACAGTCGATTTTTAGCAAAATACAGCATTTAGAATATCATCCAGTTAAGCCATAACAAGTGTTTTTGAGCTCAGAGCAGTCCAAGCACCGGTTTAGTAATTTGGTAGATGACCTGGGAGCTGAAGTTAGCCCATTTTGCAACGCATTAACTGTTATCATTGCCCCATCCAGATAAATTTCAAATGTCTCCGGTGATCCCTGTGAATGGGACCTGAATAGTATGCATCTTTGAGATTGATGCATGCCATAAAGATCCTATGGAAATCAGTTGTTAGACAGTAACGAAGTTCCATATTCAGAAAAGTCTATGTTGCACATGCGAGTTAAATCAAGGATGAACCGACATCCTCCATCTTTCACAATGAACAGGCCACGCCTGCCATAATTCCGTGCCTGCCTCGAACGACAACTCTGGCCAGATTCCCGAGCCTGTCTCGAAAGGTAATCCTGGCCATAATACTGAGCCTGCCTCGAAAGACAACTCTGGCCATAATTCTGAGCCTGCCTCGAAAGACAACTCTGGCCATATTTCCGAGCTTGTCTCGGAAGGCAATCCTGGCCGTAATACTGAGCCTGCCTCGAAAGACAACTCTAGCCCCAATTCCAAGCCATGCTTGGAACCCTTGTATACTGTGGAAAATAAACCAATCACTTTTTTTTTTTAAATGATATTTTTATTAGAAGTCATACACAATAGTATAAACCAAGAATAATATATTACATTTCATGTACAATTTCTTGTTTTTAAATTTAATAATAAAAAAGTAGTCGAAGCAAAAGTGCAGTGAAAAGAGAGAGAAGAAGTGAAAAGAAGAAAAAAAATTTAAAAGAAGATAAAAGGGATATAGCTGCTTCATATCTTTGCGCACCCCTCACCCGGTTCTGAAACAGTAAATTTCCAGGGTTATGTTGCACCATATGTTTGTAATAAATCGATAAAGGGAGACCAAATCTTTAAGAATTGGTCTGATTTGCCTGCTAGGACGAATCTCATGTCTTCTAGATGTAACATTTCAGACATATTTGAGATCTAGAAATAAACCAATCACATGTTATCATTTTAGTTTATAAACGGATCTGAATCTCATGTTATCATTGTCATTTGTACAAAAACAAGTGTAAATATTACCAACTTGTACATGGTCCACATACCCCATGTTTCGGAAGAACCAGACCCACCTACCTCCATGGTTACCGGTGGTCTTATGGTAAGCCCAAAGGCCCCTAATGTGGGTTCTATTCCCGTCCTTGATTGGAGAGTAGGACTGGTAGGGTGTGTGGATTCCATATTTCCTGAGACCAGCTTGGACCTTGACCTGAAAGACCTCTGCCCAGCTTTCAAGCTGCCACCAGCTTCAGTGAACTGCTTACTGCCGATGAGGCGTGGGGTGTGTCGTCGCCGAAACGATGAAGCTTTGCTTGTCATCGGTACCTTGATTAGTCCGACAGCTTTTGCTTCCTCATCCAGGTATACCTGTTGGATAAGTCTTACCTGAAGAGAAGATTCGGCGGCTGGTTTCATTTCCTGGATTTCATGCCCCATCCAATGTCACCCCTGATAGTGCTGTTCACTGCCGGCACTTGTAGCGTGAGGGGAACTCTGGCCCTTTCCAGGTTTTCTGCCAACGGCTGGAACCAACTCTTCCGGCAGTAACCTCTTCGTTTGCGAGTATTTCCTTGGAGCCACATGCATGTGCTCCAGTATGTTCCACGGACATACTTTCGAATTTGAAGTCAGTTACACACTGACCACTCCCACTCCCCTCCACAGAGAGGGAGATTCGTAGGCAGCCCTGAAAACAGGTGCTGCCGCAGGCCCCTGAGGATACCTGTGCTGATATGGTCCCTCCTAATGGCCTATATCAGGAGCATCACATTTGTGGGTTAAAACGCCCGAGGGCACTATCCATGCTCCATGTGGGTTAAACGTCTGAGGACGTAACCAGGTATGTCGGAGGGGAAGCCTCCTGGCCTGACTCGTCCGAGTCCATAGGCCTGACCGACTTACTCCTGGTTTTACCCCCTTTCTGGGGCACCATAGCGGTCTGCGAGCCGCTGATCGCACTGTCAGCAACTCGGGGCACTCCCCTCCTGGCGAGACCGAATTACCCTTGGCTTTACCCCCGTTCTGGGGAACCACAGCGGTCTGGGAGCCCCGAAATTGAATCCAGCAGGCAAATTCTGTAACAGAGCTTCCTGCAAGACAAAAAATAGAACCTGGAAATAAATTTTAAAACTTACCTGCAGGTTTAAACTTACTGCTGGAAGAAGCAGCGCGCCTGCCAGTCAGTCGTTGCGCAATACGCTAGACGTAATGACGCGCATGCGGGCTGACGGCCTTCTTCACGTAGTCACTCACGTGACTCCGAAGTAAAATACAATCATCCCCTCCAAGCTGGTTACCAAACTCGCAGAACTGGGTCTCTGCGCATCCCTCTGCAATTGGATCCTCGACTTCCCCATTCACAGACCACAGCCTGTACGTATTGGTGGAAATGTGTCAGACTCGATAACAATCAGCACGGGAGCACCTCAAGGCTGCGTGCTCAGCCCCCTGCTGTACTCACTCTATACTCAAGACTGCGTAGCCGGTCATAGTGTGAACTCCATCATCAAGTTCGCTGACGACACCACTGTTGTGGGACGTATCACTGATGGGGATGAGTCAGAGTATAGAAGAGAGATCGAGTGACTGTCCATAAGGTGCCAGCACAATAACCTGGCCCTCAACACCAGCAAAACCAAGGAACTGATTGTGGACTTTGGAAGGAGTAGGATGGGGACCCACAGTCCCGTTTATATCAACGAGTCGATGGTTGAAAGTGTCAAGAGCTTCAAATTCCTGGGCGTGCACATCTCTGAAGATCTTTCCTGGTCCCAGAACACTGATGCAATTATTAAGAAAGCACACCAGTGCCTCTACTTCCTGAGAAGATTACGGAGAGTCGGTTTGTCAAGGAGGACTCTCTCTAACTTCTACAGGTACACAGTAGAGAGCATGCTGACCGGTTGCATTGTGGCTTGGTTCGACAACTTGTGCGCCCTGGAGAGGAAAAGACTACAAAAAGTAGTAAACACTGCCCAGTCCATCATCAGCTCTGACCTCCCTTCCATCGAGGGGATCTATCGCAGTCGCTGCCTCAAAAAGGCTGGCAGTATCATCAAGGACCCACACCATCCTGGCCACACACTCATCTCCCATCTTCAGGTAGAAGGTACAGGAGCCTGAAGACTGCAACGACCAGGTTCAGGAATAGCTACTTCCCCACAGCCATCAGGCTATTAAAATTGCCTCAGACTAAACTCTGAACATTAATAGCCCATTATCTGTTATTTTCACTTTATCAGTTTTTTTATTCATATGGGTATTGACGTATATAATGGTATATGGACACACTGATCTGTTTTGTAGTCAATGCCTACTATGTTCTGTTGTGCTGAAGCAAAGCAAGAATTTCATTGTCCTATCAGGGACACATGACAATAAACTCTCTTGACTTGACTCTTGACTTGACTTATAACTGTGACGTTCCAAACTAAACTAAACTAAACTAAAAATTAAGATGCTGCAAGCTCCACTTCTTTCACTTCTTTATCTTTGGTTCAGAATTTACGTTTCATTTGACAATATTTTTGTGCTTATCAAGATTAGTTCTATGAAATGGAACTCAGTTTTATTGGAGACAACTGCAGTCAGATGGAAACACTCCCACAGCAAATTAATAACGACTTGTAATAGATTAAAGGTTCCTCTCCAACAGTGTAAACAGCACAGTGGATTTCTCCCATTTTCAGAGGTACTGTAAACCTTTTATTCTACCATAATGTTAGAAAGGATAACTTCCCCCATTGCATTAGTTTAGTTTAGAGATACTGCGTGGAAACAGGCCCTTCGGCCCACTGAGTCCACGCCGAACATCGATCACCAGTTCACATGAGTTCCATGTTATCTGCTACGCATTAGGAGCAATTTACAAGAAGCCAATTAACCTACAAACCTGCACATCTTTGGAATGTGGGAGGAAACCAGAGCACCCGGAGCAAACCTATGTGGTCATGGGGAATACGTACAAACTGTGCACAAACAGCACCTGTCGTCAGGATCGAACCCGGGTCTCTGGCGCTGTGAGGCAGCAGCTCTACCCCCATCTTGATCTGAACACAGTTAAATCAAGGGGACTGATTGCATTTCTCATGCCCGTCATCTAATTGTTTACTCGCATTAAGATTTCCAAGGCAGTATCAAGAGCGCACAGTTGGGTGGAAGATAGGTTTGTGATCATCTGCACGGACCTTACGTGGCAGAAGGGAGACTTTCATCTTCCCACTCTGAAACATATTGGCTGACATGCATTCAAGAAAAAAGACCCTTTAAACCTTATCCTGCAGTTTGCATGTTGTATGATCTCACAGTCACAAATAGCAAGTTTCTACAACATAGACAAAAGACCATTTTTTGGCCAAAAGACCATGTAGCAACATACAGTATGTAAAAAAAATTCTAATAGGTGTCAAAGCTTGAAAAAGAAAATTCCAATCAACTCACTTTATAACTAATTACATGGAGAGGATTTAAAAAAACTTATAACCTATTTTCACATCATGTGCATTATGATAGATTAAATCAGAGCTTCTGGTGAGATTGAACTGATTTGAATCAGTTGAATTTTCTGTGACGTTTGGAGCCCTTTTTGAAGAAAAATAGTTTCCATGACATTTTCCTTCCTTTCCCTTCACTGTTGTCTAAACTGTTTTGCATCATTTCCTTGGGCTTTGGTTTGTACATATTTGGATCGAAAGAAAAAAACTCAAAAAGACTAGGTGTTGTAACAAACATAGCTGCTCATTCCAATGGTTCTTTCAAACAGACTCCAAAAACGTCAACAAAGTTACGACCCAGAGCTGTCAAATGCCTGACATGAATCTGAAAGAGATTTCATGCTTAAAGCTATGAAGGGCCTGTCCCACTTGGGCGCCGTAACCCGCGAGTTCTGGCGAGTTTGCCCTCTACTCATACTCGCAGCATGGTCGACACGAAGTCGTAGGAGATCTTCGTAATTCTCCTTCATGCTCGAGAGTGGTCTCCGCGTACTCGAGGCCTCAGCTAGGTCGCGGCGTTTTTTTCAATATGTTAAAAAATGCAAGTAAAAAAAGGTCGCCATGGAAAAAATGGATACTTTTTTTACTCGTAAGTTTAGTCATAGTAGGTCGTAGTAGGTCGGCATGTTATTCGTAGGTAATCAAGGGTAGTCGAAGGTAGATAGACTTCATCATGGTCGAAGGGAGGTCGAAGGGAGGTCGAAGGAGATCGAAGGATGTCGTCTTCACTCTCCACTATTCGGTGTCCAATTTTCCCGAAGTTAGTTGTAGCTAGTCGTAGCTAGTTGAAGCTAGTCTTCAACATAGTCGAAGCAGGTCGAAGGAGGTCGAAGGAGGTCTTCTACATAGTCGAAGGAGGTTTTCAACATGTCATTTTTTTTAACTCTTCTAAACTCGCCAATTAGGTCGCCCAAGTGGGACAGCCCCTTAACTACCCTTTTCCAACTATACTGCTTGATAGGTCCTGATCTTTACTCACCTTCAGTTCTTCAACTCCCTCCCCCACCCGCCAACCCCTTACTTTCAGTCGGGGGAAGGGTCCTGAACTGAAACATTATCCATTCTTTTTCTCCAGAGATGCTGCCTGACCTGCAGAGTTACTCCAGCACTTTCTGTCTATCCTTGGTATAAACCAGCATCTGCAGTTCCTTGTTTCTGTATTTCCAAATGCATATCAGAAGTAGCTTGGATCTGCACCAAAAACAAATTAAAAGGATTATCAATTGTTTTCAAGTTAGTTACGGACAGATTTATACTGGCTGTTGCTTTGATTCCTTAAGTGTTTGGGGCTTTCAGTATTTCTTTCAAGTTTAAATCTCCATGGTATGGTGAGCCAAGTGCTGAGATACAGGTCCTGTCTTCCAGGTTTCAGAGCAAATCAGGCCATGGGTGTATTAGTAGGATTCCCATTAGGGTGCGATATAACTAGAATAAATAGCAGGAGAGTATACGGACCTGGTTCCGTAGTCCGCCAAGTCTGCGGGTCCTCCAGGCAGGTTCCCCGTTCTGCGGCCACAGCACCTCATGAAGACCTCTGTTGCAAGGCACCTTAGGAAGGCCTCTGCACTAATTGGGGCCGGATCCCACTCAAAGTATGAACACCATCCCATCAGTCGTGTCTGTCCCCCACCCCACACATCATCGCAAAATGATTCCACAATCCTCAACATCCACCGCCTTAGCAACGTGTGATATCGGCATGTACCAGCAGTTACAGGGCGGCACTGTGGCACAGCGGTAGAGCTACTCCCTTACAGCGCCAGAGTTCCGGGTTCGATCCTGACTATGGGTGCTTGTCTGTACGACGTTTGTACATTCTCCCCGTGACCTGCGTGGGCTTCCTCTGAGATCATCGGCTTCCCCCCATATTCCAAAGATGTATAGTTTCGTAGGTTAATTGGCTTGGTATAAAATGTAAAATTTTCCCTGGTGTGTGTCGGATAGTGTTAGTGTGCGGGGATCACTGGTAGGTGCAGACTCGGTGGGCCGAAGGGCCTGTTTCCCCACTGTATCTCTAAACTAAAGTAAAAATCCTAAACTAAACCAGCAATATTCCATAACCTGGGCAACAAAGTTATTGACAGATTCACCCCTAACTTCAGTCCATAACTCCTGCATGCTACATTGTTGACGTCAGAAGAGGAAAGCCAAGGATCCCCGAACCTGTCTACATTGATGTGGTGGAGAGAGTCAACAGCTTTAAGTTCCTCAGTGTGCATTCACAAAGCATCATAGAAACATAGAAACATAGAAAATAGGTGCGGGAGTAGGCCATTTGCCCCTTTGAGCCAGCACCGCCAATCAATATGATCATGGCTGATCATCCAAAATCAGTACCCCGTTCCTGCATTTTTCCCCATATCACTTGATTCCATTTGCCCTAAGAGCTATATCTAACTCTCTCTTGAAAACATCCAGTGAATTGGCCTCCACTGCCTTCTGTGGCAGTGAATTCTACTGATTCACAATTCTTATTGTTTGTTTGTTTTTTGTGTGTATGTATGTGTGTGTGTGCATTTGTATATATCTATCTATCTGTACTATTACTAAAACTCTCATCTTGACCACTTCTGGTCTGCTTTGTAATTAAATTTGCGCAAAAGCGATCCCCCATAGCGCTACGATTTTTCGCCACCTTACTCACCATTCTCTTCTGCTGCAAGTCAAATAAGTTTTGTTCTGATCGGTGAAATAGTACAAAAGTTATGAAGGTTTAAAAATCGTAAAAAACGCCCCTTCCAGAACCCGCTGTCAATAACGCGGCGAGGGAATAAAAAGCTGAAGGGGCGCAGTGTGTTGCGCAGCTCGCGGGGAGTCAGCAGCTCGCGGGCTGCTTCTGCGGCAACCATTCCAACCAGCTGCTGTTGAACCGAAAGCCTCTGAGTGAAGCCGGAGTGGGACTGGGATCTGCTGCGTGAGGCCGAAAGCTGAAGGTGCTGGGTGAGCAGAGAGCGAGCCCCCCCTCCCCACACCCCCCTTCCCCTATCCCCCATACCCCAACCCCCACCCCCCTTTCCCCACACCCCCCTTTCCACACACATCCCTTTCCCCACACACCCCCTTTCCCCACCCCCCCACCCCCCCTCCCCACATCCCCTCCCCCACCCCCCCCACACCCCCCCTCCACCACACACCCCGCCTTCCCCCCACAGCCCCCCCTCCCCCAGCTCCCCTCCCCCACACCCCCCCTTCCCCACCCCCCCTCCCCAACACACACCCTCCCCTACTTAGTCCCACTTAGTCTAGTATATATTTATATCTGTGTATTTGTGAGTATGTGTATATATACACACTGAACTTTTTTTTCTCTCGTTTATTAGATTGTTTACAGTGTAATATGTTTACATATTCTGTTGTGCTGCTGCAAGTAAGAATTTCATTGTTCTTTCTGGGACATATGACAATAAAACACTCTGGACTCTCTGGATGAAAAAGTTTTTCCTCATCTCAGTCCTAAATGGCCTACCTACCCTTATTCTCAAACTGTGACCCCTGGTTTTGGACTCCCCCAACATCGGGAATATTTTCCTGCGTCCAGCCTGTCCAATCTCTTAAGAATTTTTTATGTTTCTATAAGATCCCCAACACATTCAGCGTAAGACTGTTCTCCCAAGAGATGACAGAAACTGCAGGGTTTTCTTCTATAAATTACCCTATTTTGCTGACCAGTCTCACTGTCTGTTTTTTGACATTCGTCTACATTGCAAATCTAATTCACTCATTTTCCACCCACTTATCTGCTGCATTTGAATTGATTACGGTGGAAAATATTTAATGCAGTGGTAATTATATGACTGAGTGGGAGGATAACGGACTCCTTTGATCAGATTAGCACATCCACACTTTCACGTTTGCAAGCTTATTTTTTTATTGCTTGGTATTCTTTTATTAACCTGCAGAATAAATTTGAAATATATAAAATCCATCTGTTCATCCACACTGCAGAAACTTCGAAACGCTATAGAGCAAAAGCAAAATAAAAAAAGGCAAGAAAATATGCAGTCACCAACGGCTGTTCACCATCGTTTAGAGAAGTTCAGAGTAGATGAAGGTGTTACAGAGCAGATGCTGGAAGCAACACTTCAACATTGGCGTGATGCTAGTTTGTTGATCACAGCAAAGTTAGAGCAACAGAACCTCACAAGAATACATAAGTAGGGCATCTTTTGCTTTATACAGCAAAGTGCCATCAGCTCCAATGTCAGTAACCCTTTCCTAAGAAAGAAGCAACATTTCTTGAGGAAAACACAAAGTGATGGAGGAACTCAGTGGGTCAGGCAGCATCTGTGGAGGGAATGCACAGGCGACGTTTAGGGTCCACCATTTCCTCAGAAATGCTTTGGAAGGAACTGCAGAGGCTGGTTTACATCGAAGATAGACACGAAAAGCCGGAGTAACTCAGCGGGTCAGGCGGCATCTCAGGAGAAAAAGAATAGGTGATGTTTAAGGGTGGACAACCTTCTTTAGACTGGTGAACTAGACAAGGGAAACTAGAGATATGATTTCCTCAGAAATGTTGTCTAATTTATTTCTGAACAGATGCTGCCCGGCCCGCTGAGCTCCTCCAGCACTTTGTGTTTTGCTCAAGATTTCAGCATCTGCAGTTCCTTCTGTCTTCATTTCTTTATTCATGATTCTTCTATTGACATATCAATCTCATGCAACCACACCTCAAATGCTGCATCCTGCAAATTGAATGCTTCCCGGATGAATAAGTAGAAAGGAAATAACCTACCCGGCAAGCATGGAAATAAAATGACATGGCAGAAGAGCAGGCTAGGACTCCTTGGAATGTACACAAAAGCTGGAGAAACTCAGCGGGTGCAGCAGCATCTATGGAGTGAAGGAAATAGGCAACGTTTCGGGCCGAAACCCTTCTTCAGACTGATGGGGGGTGGGGTGGGGAGAAGAAAGGAAAAAGGGGGAGGAGGAGCCCGAGGGCTGAGGGAGAGCTAGGAAGGGGAGGAGACAGCAAGGGCTAACAGAATTGGGAGAATGGAGGAGGTTGTGAAACTGTCTCCGGACGCTGCAGTTCCTTCTTAAACACTTTGTCTACTCCACTGCGAAATCTCCTCAAGGTATGCCTACTTTGAAGAAGTTCTCCTCCTCCCTCCGGAGCGTTTCATAACCTCCTCTATTCTCCCAATTCTGTTAGCCCTTGCTATCTCCTCCCCTTCCTAGCTCTCCCTCAGCCCTCGGGCTCTTCCTCCCCTTTTTCCTTTCTTCTCCCCGACCCCACCCCCCCCCCCCATCAGTCTGAAGAAGGGTTTCGGCCCGAAACGTTGCCTATTTCCTTCGCTCCATAGATGCTGCTGCACCCGCCGAGTTTCTCCAGCTTTTTTGTGTACCTTCGATTTTCCAGCATCTGCAGTTCCTTCTTAAATTCTTAAACTCCTTGGAATGCAGCAGGTATAGAGCTGTACAAAATCTTTAGAGGAACAGATCAGGTAAACACACAGAGTCCCTTGCCCAGAGGCAGGGAATCGAGAACCAGAGGCACAGGTTTAAGGTGAGGGGGAAAAGATTTAATAGGAACCTGAGGGATATCTTATTCACACAAATGATGGTGTGTGTTCGGACCGAGCTGCCAGAGGAGGTAGATGAGGCAAGGACTATTGCAACATTTAAGAAACATTTAGACAAGTACATGGATGGGATAGGTTTAGAGGAATATGGACCAAATGCAGGCAGGTAGGACTAGTGTAGATGAGATATATTGGTTGGTGTGGGCAAGTTGGGAGGAAGGGCCTGTTTCCACTCTGGATGACTCTATGACTCTCAATGTGAGACCCAGCAACAGTCGTAGGCTTTCCATAAACTTCAATCATGTTGCACACAAAAACATTTTGCTTTGTGAATGAATTTTTGGACCACTCTGTACAAGACGTGTGCAGTGTGTGGTGAGGCATTGAAGCTGCAATAACGCTCTTGGGTTTTAATACATGAGCAAACTGGCAGCTTTGAAACAGAACATTGTTCAGATGTGTGTCTTCCTGAGGCAGAGAACAATTCTGGTATTTACCAGACACAAATTAGGCTGAAACCTCTCAACTATACATATAAATTAGATTCACTATATCTTATGTAACTGCGTAGTTAATGGAAAATTATACACTAATTATTTAGTTTGCCAAGTCTAAATTTGGCTCAATTGCTTTCTGAGCAGTGACATTCTTTGAGAAGTTGGCATTTATTTAAAGGTGGCTGCATTTATTAGGCCAGTTATACAACACCTTTCCATTGGTGTCTAGTGCTTCATGCTTCATGTCAATGTAACTTTTTTTGTTGCGTAACTCAAGTGTGAAATAAGACAGATTGAAGTGTGAGAACACCTCCGCCTATCAGTCTCGCATCATTTCGGCTTTTTTCAACACGCAGTCTCTGCTCCCAAGTAAACTTCCAAATCTTCCCAGATGTTTCCATTGATTAGGAGTTTGGAAAAGTATGGAATTTCCATCTGCCGCAAAGTTCAGTTCAGAGATACAGCGTGGAAACAGGCCCTTCGGCCCACCAGATCCATGCCAACCATCGATCACCCACACACTGGTTCTATGTTATCCCACTCTCGCATCCCTCACTTTAGGAACAACTTAGAGAAACAAATTTACTTACAAACCTGCACGTCTTTGGAATGCGGGAGAAACCTATGGGGTCACAGGTAGAACGTATAAACTCCGCACAGACAGCAACCTTAGTCAACTCTACCACTGCCTCACAACATCGCTATTAAACAGATCATTGTAATCCAAGTGAACTTGGCCAAACCAGTGCAGTATTAAATTGAAGGAATTACATTTAAAATCTTTGTATTTCTTGTTATCTTCTATAACGGTCAACCATTGTTAGATCACACTGGTCCAACCGAAGGTCAACTTATCAACATTGTGCTGGGTCCCTGCATTCCTGCCCAGCCTTCCACTTCCTACCCTTCTTACATTGGATTTCATCCGAAGAATTTAGCCTGCACCTCACTATCTAGATAGGACTGAAAACTGAAGATGCAGGCTGAAGACCTGTGCTCACAAACTTAAATGTTTAGGTTTATTATTGTCACATATACCAAGGTACAGTAAAAAGCTTTGTTTTTTTTATTTTTTTAACTTTTGTTGTTGTTTATTATGTGTTTTACGCAATACTATGTTTACACATCCGTTGTGCTGCTGGAAGTAAGAATTTCATTGTGCTTTTAGTTTAGGTTTGGTGAGAGATACAGCCCAGAAACATGCCCTTCGGCCCACCATGTCTGTGCCGACCAGTGATCCCCGCACACTAACACCATCCTACACACACTAGGGACAATTTACAATTTTACCAAGCCAATTAGCCTACAAA